>CM044447.1:84427449-84439960 GCA_024363595.1 Xenopus borealis | reverse complement strand
ATTTTGTACTATTTGTGGTTTTTGAGGAATGCAGCAGCGTTCCAGTTTGCAATTTCGGCAATCTGGTTGCTAGGGCCCAGAACAGAATTACTTACTTATATCAGTGGCCAGAAATCACCTGTGCGCTTATTCACCTCTGGTGCCATCCTGAAAATGCAGCATCAATGATAATGTGCAGGCAATGCATGTGACATCTCTTAGGAAGAAGGACACCTAAGTTACCCTTCAGCATGGAGTACTGCACATGCTCTATTCTGAAGGCAGTGGGACTGATGTAAGCCCCTCCTCCTTGCACAGAAAACTAGACCTAGTCAAAAGTTTATTGACCATAGCAGTAGGAAGATCTTTCAGCCCAGCACCAGGGGAGCTGCTCCTAGGCCACAGGCATAGAGGAGGATCAAATTATATTTTAAAGGAATTTAAATGCCCCATGTGGCCCCCCTTCAAGTCGCTGACTAACTCAGATTTAGAGAGCTGAAAAGCAGGAAGTTGTGTTGTATTATGTTAGACATCCAGTCACTCCAGCCTTTATACATTACTTTTTTGGCTAACTAACTATATTAGAAACATTTTTTATTTTGCACAGCCTATCTATTTACCCAGTTTTTATTTTTACCCTGAACTGTTCCTTTAATTGACTGTCTTCTAAGGCATTAACATACGTAATGGCAATTAATGGACGTTTAACATCATATTCAACTCTTATACCGTTCAGCAAAGAAAATGCCGAAATCTGATGCCCAAAACCCCACGCACGCGGCCCACAACCGAGGTGTAAATGTCCAGGGTTCGGAGCAGCAGCCAAGAAGTGGGTGTTGTGGGAACTGATCCCATACAATGCAAGACCCTTCAATATGCATCTTTTACACAAACAGTTGAGAACACTGGTCTGCCTGCTGCCTCCTGGTTTACCACAGCAGGTGAAATTTGTCTTGATATTTTTTCCAGGTTTTGTTCCTTTTTTCTATCATACAGTATTAAGATGATGAGTAAAGCAGAGAGAATAAAACTAAACCCACTCATTCTGCAAGCTCCAGAACTAACTGAGGAAATGGGCAGAATTGAGGCAACAACATGTAATATGCACCTATCCAAGCATGTCCAGTTGGCTGCTAATAACCCCCCACAGCTAAATCTAATGTACTCTCTATGCTGCACATGTCTAAATGATCTTTCTGTAATGAGAATACAACTCTGGATTCCCACACAAAATGGCAGGTCTAAGTACAGCTGAATGGGGCAGAATTCAGCAGCTCATCTGGTTTAACCTGGCACAAGTGGAGTGGTGTTTGTGTGGCATATTTGCATATTAAACCTCTACAGCTACTGTCCAGTTGACCTTCAAGGATCACACAGGGACATGACGGTCCTCTCCAGCCTTAGTAAGGCCATATGCCACCTGCATCTCCCTCAACAAAGAACAAAGCCCTGTGAAATGATGGCACTTTACTTAACCTTTAATACATTTCTGTTTATCTGAAAACCATGATCTCCTAGTCACCTGCGTGTAATAACTCCATTGTAAATCCCAAAAAAAAAAAATAATAGAACATCTGAACATGACTTTTGTATTTGCACCTTCGGGTAATGTTTTACTTGAAATGACTCCTAAATATTGATTTTTAATGTAAGATTAAAGCAAAGTGATGATCAAATCCATCTGGTACAGGCAATTTTTTTCTGATATCTGGTATTTTCTAATTGGTCAGACCTTGATTCTCTAAGGGGCAGATTTACTATTGGTCGAATTCGAGGGTTAAAAAAAACCCTCAAATTCGACCATCGAATTTTGGTCGAATTGAAATCATTCGAATATCGATATTGGATTTTACCGCAATTAGACTAATCGCACAAAAATTTTTTTAATAAAAATTAAATAAATTTTAACCATTCGATCAAATTTTTTTATTCGATCTAAAAATCTTAGAAAAACCTTATGGGAGCTTCCCATAGGGTTTAAGAGCAATTCGGTAGGTTTAATCTGGCAAACTAGGCAATCAAAATTTTAAAGGGCAAGTACTTTGACCATAGAATGGTCGAATGATTGAATAGATTTTTATTCGAATTGATCGAATTTTTTAAAATTCGATGGTCGAATCCTTTTGAAAATTCGATCGAATTTTGAATCATTCATGTGAATTTGATAAATCTGCCGCTAAGTGTGTATAATAGAATCTAAATGCTAACATATACAAGTTTTAAACATGCTAACACCTGTCCATTTCAATCAGTGGGCAAATAAGTGGAGGACATACAAAGGGAGGAAAAATGTTCCGCTCTGTGGCACACTTGAATGCACATAAACATGAAATACATATTTATTTTTCTTTTTTTCTTTACACAGACATACAAAGTTTTTTAGATTTAGAGGAAATCATGACAGTCCCCCCCCCCCCCCCCCCCCATAGGCTGGCAGTCATTCAGTTTCCTCACTCACTTTGTTCAATGCTGAATGGATGGATGGATTCTGGAGGCTAAAGTCCCTCTACTTTTAAGAGTCTGTTCATCAATTACCATTGAAAGAAGAGGGACCTAAAGCCATCACCTACCTGTAAGACAGAGGCAGACTATCATGGTTGCCTCAGTCTAAGTAATGTATGTGTGATGGAATACATCTGCATACTAACATACTGATAATGGGATCTGGCACAGAACAATGCAGAAACGCAGATCCTAAAGCAAACTACAGCTGAATTCATAGAAAACCCCACTGATGTTATGAGGGCAGCATGACAGACCTCTCAAACAAAACTATTAATGGCAAAAAAATGGTAGGGGCCAAGAACATGCTGTACCAAAAGGCTAATCTGCTAGAGCTGGGTGACAAATAGGGTTGCCACCTTTTCTTGAAAAAAATACCGGCCTTCCTATATATTTTTTTCCTATTAATAACATTGGGATCAACCATCAAAAATACTGGCCAGGTGGCAACCCTAGTGACAAATCAGGCAATTTTTTTTAGCTCAACTGGCAAACAATACCACCTATACTGTCAGACTCCGGACACTTCACTGTGCAGCCTGAACATATAAATATAGACTTCTATATGTACTACTTTGACTTGTACAAGTCCAAAATTAACATTGAAGAGGAAGAACTTAAAGGGATAGTACACCAAAAAATTAAAGTGTTTTAAAGTAAAGAATATATCATGTAGTGTTGCCCTGTGCTGTTAAACCTGATGTGTTTGCTTCAGAAACACTACTATAGTTCATATAAACAAGCTGCTAAGTAGCAATGGCGGAAATTGAAAAAAGGCTATATGGCACAGGATAAGTAATGGATAACAGATATTATGTTCTACAGAGCATATCTGCTATCTGCTGTGTAACTTGAGCCTTTTCTCCTTTAAATGGCTGCCCCCATGGCTACACAGCAGCTTATTTATATAAACAATAGTAGTGCTTCTGAAGCAAACACTGCAGTTTTACCAGTGCAGGGCAACACTGCATTATATTTTCATTACTTTAAAACACTTTCATTTTTTGATGTTACTGGTCCTTTGGACTACATACAAAGCATAGATATGCTGTTCCTCCACCCTGTCGAAAGCCAGTCCTTAGAAACACAAGTTAGCGTACAGGAGGTATTGGAGGCCATTGGATCCTTCCCATCGGGCAAAACACCAGGGCTGGACAGACATTTATTGGAGTGGTGTAAATAAATTTGTGGATATATTGGCACCATGCTTGACTAAATTGTTTAATCCAATACGAGTGGGGCACCCTACACACATAACTCCCTAATTATTCTGCTATTAAAGCCAGGCAAGACCCAAGTAAATGTACTAACACGGCACCTAACACACTTACTCCTGAACAAAATTGCACCAGACCAGGTTTATACTTATCCAAAATGTGTCCAATCATGAGAAAATGTATTTAAGGTGGCTAATTGCAAGTTTTGCCTCTGTTTGACTCCCCTCTGAAGAGTCACAGCATGGGATCCTCAAAGCAACTCTCAAAAGATCTGAAAACAAAGATTGTTCAGTATCATGGTTTAGGGAAAAGCTACAAATAGCTATCATAGAGGTATAAATTGTCAATTTCATCTGTAAGGAATGTAATCAAGAAATGCAAGGCCACAGGCACAGTTGCTGTAAAACCCAGGTCTGGCAGGCCAAGGAAAATACAGAAGTGGCATATGCGGAGGATTGTGAGTGGTTACAGACAACCCAAATATCACCTCCAAAGGTACATCGTTCTACAGTTAAGTGAAATTTGCACAGAGAACATCTGTATGGCAGGTTGATGAGAAAGAAGCCCTTTCTGCATTCACACAAACAGAGTCGCTTGTTGTATGCAAAAGCTCATATAGACGAGCCACAGTAATTTTGGAACAAAGTACTTTTGACTAATGATAAAAAATGTAGTTATTTGGTCATAATAAAAAGGGCTTTGCATGGTGGAAGAACACCTGCTACCTACTATCAAATTTGATGGAGGATCCATCATGCTATGGGGCTGTGTGGCTAGTTAGGGACTGGGGCCCTTGTTAAAGTCGAGGGTCGGATGAATTCAACCCAATATCAACAAATTCTTCAGGATAATGTTCAAGCATCAGTCACAAAGTTGAGGTTACGCAGGGGCTGGATATTCCAACAAAACAATGACCCTAAACACACTTGGAAATCTACAAAGGCATTTATGCAGAGGGAGAGGTACAATATAGTGATGGGCAAATTCCCGCGATTCGCCGCTGGCGAATAAATTCGCGAATCGCCAGCGAAATTTCGCTTGGCGAAAATTCGGCGGAAAAACCAGTCGCGACGCGCAGAAAACGACACGACGCGCACCGAAAACGACGCGCCAAAGTTGACGCGACGCGCGTCAAAAGCGTCCCGCGACTCGTTTCGCGAATTCTTCGCTAATTTCTCGAATTTTTCGGCGAAGCGAATTTCGGGAGATTCGCCCATCACTAGTACAATATTCTGGAATGGCCGTCACAGTCTCCGGAGTTGAATATTATGAAAAATCTATGGGATGATTTGAAGCAGTCTGTCCATGCGGCCATCAGATTTATCTGAACTGGAGAGATTTGTATGGACGAATTGACAAAAATACCTCCATCCAGAATCCAGACACTCATCAGAGGTTATAGGAGGTGTCTAGAGTCCGTTACATTTGCAAAAGGAGGCTGAACTAAGTATTGATGTAATATCTCTTTTGGGATTTCCAAATTTATGCACCTGTCTAATTTTATTATGAGGCATATTGCAAATTTTTTGTTAATCCAATAAACTTAATGTCACTGCTCAACTACTACTGTTTCCATAAGGCATGTTATATCCAGTATTAAAAAGATGTTACTTTGAAAGCTCAGCCAATGATAAGCAAAACTTCAAAGAATTAAAAGGGTTCCCAAACTTTTTAATATGACTGTACATATAAATTGTAACCTTAGTACTGTATAACTATACTTTATGAGTATATCCTTTAACAAGTCACTACATTTACTGCTATTGCACTGTGTTTAATAAACTTGAGTTGTTTATTGCACTTAGTGTTTAATAAACTTGACGCATGTAGGGGCCGAACGCAGGTTGAGACTCAACATGCTGCATTTTTCCTGCGTTCTGCACCTATATGCGTCTGTGTGAGTACAGCTCCATTGAAAAATATTGAATGAGTCTTCTCCCGCACTCCCCTGCGGCTGAACTCCCAAAACGCAGGGGAGCATAGCTTCAGATGTTTGTGTGGAAGAGCCCTTAGGATCAGTGTAAAAGCTGGCGATTGACATTTATTACAAAATCCCCTCCAATCCTTAACTCCCTACTCTTGCTGTTTAGCTAGAAGCGTCCTGGTTATGGTCCAGAATAGAGGCAGAGACTAATTAAAATGAGCAGGATTGGGGTGAAGGCTTGTGTGCTGCAATAACAAACTTTATATCAGAAAGGTGCGATGTGATTAAATATAACAAGAGTAAGTCCATTCATTACAAATAACTTTTAATATATCTCCATATTCAGCATAACTTTAAGTCAGAGCTAGCTAAGCAAACTTCATTTTCTGTATCCCTCTACTATGAGGGGGGGGTAGGGGTGTAATATTAAGTTCAACCTTAACTGTAAATGGTATTTCAACTTTAACGAGTTTTAAGAGGCACTTTGAACTGTCATGTAAACGGTAACTAATGATGTCATCAGTTATAAACGGTGAGTAGTGATGTCGTTTTCATCACGACTCACTAAAACTTGTGTATTATAATAAATAAAGTATCCTATTTTGGAAAATATGAGGATATTAGAAGTCACCTTGGAGTTCCATTACCTGTTTAAACACACTCTGCCTTCAGCCTTGTGTTTTTATATGGTCATGAAACTCCTTTGTCACTTATAATATCCTTATAATTTACAAGAGGGGGTACGTTGTTCACTATATCAAAGTTCGTGAAAAACTTGAATCAGTGAAGTCGGGGTTAACAACCTGAAAGCTCGAATCGATCAAGTTTTCGGCAGAAAAAGACCTGAATTGATCGAGCGTAACTCATGGAAAAAAACTCATCTTCCAATGGTTCAAGGGACCCAAAAAATAGACTTTTGACTCAGAAATACCTTTAAAAACTTGAATTTTTTTGTGGAAAATACAACTAAACACTTAATAAATCTGCCCCTAAATGTTACATTATAGGGTTGTGATATTTAACCCATTTTCACTTTAGCCAACATCCAGGCCTCATTCACAAAACATATGAAATGACAAGGAGAGTGTAAGATAGAATAAGGCTAGAAATGCTGGATTTTGTATACTAAACATAAACAATAACTTACTGCACCACAAGCCTAATCAAACAAATGATTTATGCTTTCAAAGTTGGCCACGGGGCTGTCACCTTGTAACTTTGTTATACATCTTTGTAAGACTAGACTACATACACATGCTCAGTGTGATCTGGGCTTCTCAGGGATCGTCATAAATGATCAAAAAACAAAGCTTCTTGAGTTCTACATGGCCGGTAAGTAAGGCAGGGGCTCCCCCTGCTGTTCATAAGTATGATTGTTTCCCTGCCAGAAGTTAGGGACCGTCTGACAATTCCTATTCCTACATATTTTTTAATTAAAGTATATTGGAGATGATTTCTTTTTCATCAAAGAAAGTAAAAATGGGATTTTATTTTTTTGACTTTCCTTTAGTGTCATAGGTACTTGCACACATTCTTCTGGCGGAGTTTCAGCAAATCTATGGTTATATACAGTAGCTATACTCACAAGATTTGCAAGGAAGACTCAGGTTTTTTTAGATAGGCGTAGATGTGCCAAAGTCTATTCTTAGGCTGTGCCATAACATAAACACGAAATAAACATAATGAACATAAATGCAGATAAAGGGAACTGTCTATGCCTGAATGTCTTTTACCCAAAAGTGGCAATACTCCTTGATCATTAACGGGCTATCTTAAAGTGATGGTGACTGGTTCCTATAATCGATAGGTATGTGCTGCCCCATCCATGTGTAAATCACAGAACCAGCAAGTTAAGACTGGTAGTGGATTGAAATAGTTCACGGGCCTGCTTAGGGGGTAAATTTTGGCAAGTTTGCTGTACTAGATTTCAAGTTACAATGAAAAGTTCCTATTGATAGTATGTCAGTATCCCTTTAAATCTGCTCAGTGTACTTCGTAAGGGTGAGCTGTATAAGAAAGGCAATCATGTCTATAAAATGTCTTTATTATAAATTAAGCTTGTGTATATGTGAAAGAGGAGAAATAACAGAATGCAATTCTATTTGCATCCACAAGGTGGAACTTTGTCTCTATTAAACAAAAAAAAAAAAAGATATATTTAATGTACATTGAGTTTGAAAAAAAAATGACACGGACATTTTTTCTTCAAAATGTTTTCCAGTTACTGGGAGAGAAAAGTGGCATCCACAATGACAATTATTTATTAGCCAATTCTCTAACTCACACACACAGAGTACCAAATCCATTTGTATGGTGCAATGTAAAGAGAACACTTTACAACATTTATTTAGGTAACGATTTGTGCTACCCTAAATCAACAAATGATTTTACAGACAGGTGGCTGAGATATGCTAGCAGTGGTGACCAATACTGAAAACCAAGCAATCCATTTAAACCCACAAAAGCAGAGAATTCACTGCTTGTGTACATAGGGAACATAAACTAAACATGTTAACAGACTACTAATAATGCAGTTTGTGGAGTCAGTATGAAATTCAGTGTTCTTTAATGGCAGCACTTTTTAGGTATCCTGAATTTAACCGTGCAAGCATGTCTCTAAAGCTGCCTCCATGGACCCAGGAGAAAGGATCTAGATTTTCTGTTAGGGAATTCTGGCATATTTCCATTTCTGAGTGAGGTTTATCATCGGCCACAGGTTCAATAAAAAGTGAGCTCTCAGAATCCTCAGAACTTACGCCCTCTATAAAGAACGCTGATAAGGAAGGGTTAGACCCAATTGAATTTTGTGACATGGTTTGCCGTACAGAAGCAGTGTTGTCTGTAGCACTATGAAGGTTACAAGCAAGTTCACTTCTCATTTCTGCCTTGGACTTTGGCCCTTTAATATCCAAGTCTGCATCTTCATCTTGGCTTGAGTCTATTACAAATACAAAGGGTTTTCTTTCAAAGTTCTGAGTAGCATTCATAGATTTTGCTGTTCTTTGAACTTTTGCTTTGGACTTTAATGTAGAAGAAGAACCTCTTTTCCTCTGGCTTTTCCTTTGCTGTTGCTTGAAATAAGCTTGTCTGGCCTTCTTGCAATGGCGAAGATTTCTAAATTATAGAAATAAAACATTATATATTTTATAAAGGCATAGATATACACAGTATTTCAATATACCGAGATATATATAAAATATATATTAAGGTAGCATATTGGTACTGAAAAAAAAAAGCAAACGATAGCAGTGTTTCATTTTGCTTACCTCTGAAGGAAGGGATGTGCTCTGGTACATTTATCAATAGGTACTATACCAACATTGCTTTCAAGAATCTTTACAGTTATTCTTAAGCTTCTGCCAAGAAAACAAAAATTTATAAAGATGCAAAGCTGTGTTTTTTTTTGTTGTTGCAGAGGTCAAAAGGAATAAATGACTGTGCATCTTCCTCAGGGTTTATGGAACAACAGCAGAATGACTGATATAATGTTTTATCTCGAACTTTGTTGATAGGCTGGGTGGGCATGTCCTGTCCAAAAGCAGGACCTCAGAGAACTGCTTTAACTAAAAAATGCTGAATAACACTGTCCTATAGTCTGTAGATATTAAAGGGGAAGCATAGCCTTTTGTTCAACTTCCGTTGAATGAATATGGCTTGTGAAGATCATACTTTTTCATCATGAAAACAGGGCAAATAGTGAATTGAAGCTACTCCATGTTCAGACCTTGTAAAATAGATAATTATATTACCGTCCTGCATAATGGATTTATGTTTATGTGTGGGTTGATAGTTTAATAAACTTACCTTGCATAGAACAAACATGGAGTAGCATCAGTTTCCATGTTTGCCCTGTTAAACAAATAACAAAAACCATAGAGTTTTCCTGACGAGGGCTTTGTGCTGATGCTTAACATATTTTTTGCCTGTTATATTCATGCACATACACAGGATACTGACCCTTTAAATATTTGTACATTTTATTCAGTCATTAGTTTAGCTAGTAGGTCAGAATAAATAGGAGAATTGATGAGCAAGTCCTAAGGCAAATTTGAGACATTAATGTAGTGGTTAAAGAAAGCCATAGATGGGCTGACCTGTATGTTACTTAGATTGTTGAGACTGACCCAATGGATAGCATACAAACATCCTATCACTATACACTATTCTGACAGTGAACCACTGAAAATATGCATTGCTTTACCCCTATAATTCTTAGAGGTGCAAATATTTCAGTTACCGTTGCCTTCTTGGAATATTATCCACCGATGAAGTCCTGTTCACCATCATCCAAAAGTCACAGCACCAATGATTAGGATCTGAAATGGGCAATTTTAAATTATATCACAGTTTCATAACTGAAAACACAAATAACCATCTATAAAAGTGTGTGTGTAATACACCACATATTCAAAGGAAGGCTTTCTGATTCAAACTGTGCATGCTACTGCTTAGAAAATGAAGGAAGCAGAGCAAAGGATATCAAATGGCCAAACATTGCAGCGGCCAGTCCATCTGTGGTACTTTAATTTTTTAATTGGGACAGTATTGCAGAATATGGGTAGGGAGCATAAAGAGGAAGCCAGAAAAACAAATTTTTTATGCTCATTTACATGTAATGTTCACTTTGTCTGCACGTTCAAAATTATTTATGTATAGAAAGCATGAATCTTTTTTAACAAGGCAGACTTAAAAGATATGTAGAAAATCAATTAATTCAATGCTGCTCAAAGCACTAAGCGATTTTTTTAAATTTCCAAGATATTAGATTTGCTAACAATGAGCTTTGCAGCTGCACCACCTGCTGGTCATTTCGGCCAACTTTCTACAGTCAGGAAAACACAGTAACTGAGAAAATAAAGGGGTTGTGATGTTGCTTTGTTTAACTAGCAAACTAAGCAGAGCAACATCACACCTCTTTTTTTTTCCAAATTCATGTTTTTTCCTCACTGTATGCAGCTGACCGATGATCAGCCAATGGCACTGATGTAACAAAATGCTTACTAGTAGATTTGTCAGTTTCACATTTACGTGTTTTTAGGGTTTACATACTTAAAGGCCAAGTATAGGAAAAACAATCTGTACTCCAAGGCTTCTATTTTAGCTGCTCAAGCAGAAGTTTTAACTACATAGGACAGGAGGGAACATCGGAAAGGAGGAGCCTCCACACTCTGCATCAAAATGCCAATCTGGGATGAAGATTTTATGGCACTGATCAGTTGGGGGTGCATAAAAAATTGGAACGTTCTGGTATTTTTATTTCTGTAATTTGTTCCAATGTTTCTGCTTAGTAAATCTAAGAAACTACAAAAGGACATGTAATGAAAGTGAAGGTCATTTCTGGAGTCATTTGTTATCTAAAAAAATCCATCATTATTTCCCAAATACATTAAATAAGCCAAGCAAACGGTTCAGACCTACCAAAGATTTTTGGCTTTTTAACAGAGGCAGACTTGTTTTTGATGGCTTTTTTGTGAAGTTTCTGACAGGCTTCACATAAAATCTGATTGTCCATGGACGCCTTAACCAATTCAGATACATTAGTAGAGCATTCATCTGTTCCAGACTGGAAAGAAAACAGATCTCCATCATTAAATGATTGCAGACTGTCAGTATCCTCAATGTATGAAGACTGGTGTGCAAATGACATGCTGCATTCCTTCTCTTCTGAATTTGCTTTAATAAGCTGGGGTTCAGTTCTTTGCTTTCGCTCATGCTTAGAAGTCTCAAAGACCGGGTTGCCAGAATGTTGCCTCAAAGGAGACCCAGCAGCTGTGTAATGATCATGTTTGCCAGTGATCAAAGTTGAGTTGTGCAAGTTCAGTGTAATTTTTTCTTCTGTTACATTGCTAGAAGTCACACTTTTTCTTTGAAGAGTCAGACAACTTTCGGATCTAGAAAACACTTTGCAGCTGCTACTTCTCTTCCAAAAGCTGTCCCCAAGGTCTTTATCTTGTACCAGTGACTGATAGCTGATATGAGAAATAGGAAAATTAGACTGAAAAAAAAAGCAGGCTGTAGGCCTTAACATGGTGTTTCACTTTTATACATATAAACATTCCTATTCCTTCAGAATTATAATTATGGCTACACACACACACACAAAATCAAAAGCAGTGGCACTCTGATCTGGATTTTGTATGCTGTTGTGGGTGCAGGGTCAAATATTCATGTATATCTTCACATAGACCTGCACTCCAATATTCAGTGATTTTAAGTTATTTGTATTGCATATATCTGTGTATTCAACATTCTGGCCCACTTTAGGACCTTTATCAAGGATAGACAAATGCAGTGACAGTGTATTGGGGAGGTCAAGCCACTGCATTTATCTATAAATGATAAAGGCCCTAAGCTGGGGGCAAACATTAGGCACCCTCAAGTGTTTATAGTGACATACCTCAAACCCAGGGCCCGTGCTCCTATCAGGAGAAATCTGCACCGGCCCCAGGTTATAGAAGCAAGCACCACACAGAGATCAACAATTCCGTCTTCGCACTGCTGCGCATTTCCCCAGACTGACGCATGCACATTTGAATGAAAAAGCCGATTTTAAAGTTGAAGTTCAGTTTTACATTCTAATGCGCATGCGCAGCTGTGCGAAGACGGAAGTAAGAACTCTGCATGGTGCTCGCTTCTATAACCTGGGGCTGGCTCCTGATAGGAGCACCGGTCCTGGGTTAGAGGTACGTCCCTATAAACACCCCCAAGTGTATCCAGCCTTTCCTTCTTCCTTTAACGGGGCAGTCAGCCTGTGCATATTTTGTACAAACTTTGTAACTAAAAGTGTCTTTTTTTACTAGTTACAGTTCAGCTGTGCAAAAACAGGTTTCCCTAGGGGTTTTATGTTGGAGTGCTGATGTAATTTGTGTATATATATATATATATATAT
>CM044447.1:84404005-84425515 GCA_024363595.1 Xenopus borealis | reverse complement strand
TACTACTACTACTACTACTACTACTACTACTACTACTACTACTACTACTACTACTAAAACAAAACCCATTCCACCCAGCGCTCTACCGCCTCTAGGCACCTATTCCCTGTACTAGTTCTCTCCCTCTCCATTTTTTTTTATCACCATTACCATTGCCACCCGCCTGCCTTCCCACACTTACACTTCCTGGAACGTCCGTTCTATTTCACTCCCGACCCGCGACCTCCTGGACTCCATCTCCCGCCGCTTTCCTCAAAGCCCACAACTGAAACCTCCAGCCAATCACTACTAGTCACCCTACTGACGTCTAATTGGTTGAACTATTTTTCCTTTTAGATGTTTGGCAAATAAGAAATTCTCTCGATCGCTTATTGGCTGGAGTTTTTTTTTTTCTATCGTAGCACTTCCGTTTGGGCTGCATTGTATATCCTTCACGTCTGTCGCCTTGGTAACTGCTGCGTGAGCGTCCTGGTTGCTAGGAAGTGTGTGTTCTGTGAATAGCCGACCTGCTGAAGTTTGCTGGCTGGCTAGTCATGGCTGGGAAGAAAAGAGAATCGACATTGCAGGTAAGGGGGCTGTTGCATTCATTTCAGTGCAGATCATATGTGTCACCAACTTTATCCTCACAAGGACTGATACAGTGACTTATTAAGGAACAGTGGTAAAAAATGGCACTTAGTAGCAAACTCAAGCTGTCCCTGTCTTTAGGGGGTTTGCCACCTAAAACCCATTTTGCATAAAATAAAATGTAATTCAAAACAACTTTTTGGGGGAATTGTTCTGTTATTAAACACAGTATTGGTCTGCCTGTTATTATTTTTTAATTCAGCGCACCGCTGGTTCTCACTCCTGAAACAGGGAGCTGATTTAGGCTACATTGTTTCAGGAGTCAGGACAGGGGAACAGCAAGGGATAAACAAACTTTGCTTTCAAATGCAATGACATTTAAAACAACTGAAAACTGTAACTAATGTATATTGGATGGCTTCCAGTGTAGAATTACACTTTATTTTATTATTAATATAGATACACCTACATTTTCTACTTGGTAGTATATATTGGTCTATATCTGATCGTGGTAGGATGGTGTGGATCAGAATGCCCCGTTTTAACGTGTTTTCATTAGGGATGCACCAAATCAACTATTTTGGATTCAGCTGAACCGCCAAATCCTTTGTGAAACATTCGTCCGAATGATTCCAAACTGAATCCCGATCCAAATCTGAATTTGAATATGCAAATTAGGTGTGGGAAGGGTAAAACACTTTTTACTTCTTTGTTTAAGGACAAAATGTAGTGTGATTTCCCTCCCGCCCCTAATTTGCATATTTGGACTTGGTTCGGCCAGGCAGAAGGATTCGACCAAATCATGCTGAAAAAGGCTAAACCCTGGCTGAATCCCAAACCAAATCCTGGATTTGGTACATCCCTTGTTGTCATGCAACTGCCCTGCAGTAAAGTGCTTCTGGAATTGATTTACAGTTGACCGAAAGTGTATCCCTGTTGTTCAATTTAATGAAAGAAAAATTAATTCTACCTATAGTTTACACCAAGCATATTATCAAAAAAGGGAATGTTTTATTAAAATATTATTATTTGAAAGGATATGTAAACTTTCAAAATAAGTTCATGAAATTGCAAATTTTACATTACTGAAACAACTGCTCCATCTACTGGTCAGTTATGCCGAATGCCTGATAGGCAGGAGAAATTTTTTAGCAGAGTAAAAGGGAGAACAGAAAAAAAACATCTTTCCTTTGGTTTTTCTTAAGCAGAGCAATATCCGAACAGTTCCAGGTTCTTTTACTAATGTATTTTTCCAGTTTTAGCATGAGTGGAAGAAATGACCAAGATGTGATTGTTTTACCAACAGCTTTTGTTCCAGTTCCATTATATATCAGCAATATACAAACTGCTTATATCTTGAAACCTAGAAAAAAATAATGTTGCAAAGCATAGTTGAAACATTGTTTGGAAACTAAATTATACATTCATTTATTTTGAGGGTTTTCATTTCCTTTAAAATAGAAAAAAAAACACTACTGCAATACACATATTTCCAGGTTAGAGATTCCTATGGTATACGGTTACTATGGTACATTTTAAAAAGGAGTACTCTTTTTTTAGATTACGCTCAGCAATCAAGAACAATGGGAGGAAGCCTTATCAACCAAAGGACTTCTAGGTAAGATAAAAAACCTTTTTACCACTAACATAGATGAAGCATGTCAAAGGCCTATATATATTGTAATCCAAAATGAAAAAAATCCATTAGTACTAAAAAGGTTGACATTGGACAATATGAAGGGTTTGACACCATGAAAGCTAAAGAGGCCAATGTATGCAAAATAGGAGAGAGCTCCAAATTACCTTCCCCAAAACTGTGTGTTTGTTTATATAAAATGTTTATGTAAAATAAAGCTGACCATACATGTAAAGATCCACTTGTTTGAAGTCATCAAACAAATACAAATTGTTCACTGATATGCCCACCTTGAAGGTAATGCAGGCTGTCAGGGTTGAGGACTGCATCAACAAGCTAATATGGTCCTCTCCCCAAATTAATTTTTAAGCCTGACTTCATTTTGGCCAGGTATCATTCCAGCAGGCAGTCTAAGGGCTCTATACATTCTGACTCTCTCTGTCTGAAGGGGCAGAATCAGTAGCTTAAATCTGCCCGTGTATGGTCACCTTTAGTTAGGGCCAGAAAGATCTGAAAGCCAAAGTGACCAATGACCTTCAGTGAACAAGTCTCCTAGCAAATCAGTGTGTGAGGTTTCAAAACTAGAAACATGTTTGTAATTGTAATCTTTACTGGTATATTTGTATTCTATCCTATATATTGTATTCTATATTCTTCACATTAAAATAAAGGAAATTGCTAATAGTCATACTTGTTTCTTTCTTCAGTGGTGGATGTCTACCAGGCCTGGTGTGGTCCATGCAAACCAACAGTCAGCTTATTTAGAAAAATCAAAAATGAACTGGGGGATGACCTTCTTCATTTTGCTGTGGTGAGAAAATATAAACATAAAACTTGATAGAAATTGCACTGTTAAAAGTTCTCATATCTTCCACAGAGGGACAAAGAGACAAACACACAAGCATGGTGCATTATATAGACAAGATAGGGCAACATTTCTTTATCACTTTCAAAAATAAATATAATTTGTACCCTACAGGTTAAGCAAGTTGTTCTCATTATATTTTAAAGCTTCAGTCAAAATGCCTGGCAGCCCATATAACAATTTGTAAGGTCTAAATGGAGGAAGCAGCAAACATTTCACAGATCCGCACACTCAATTTTTTTGCCTTTGGGGAGCTTAACCCTTTTAATTACATTAACTAAATGGAGGAAAACCACTATAGCCCAAAGGGAGCATCACATCTGTGCTTTATTTAGTTCAAGCTCCCCCCTTCAGGTTCTAAATTTTGTTCAGGGCTCCCCAAGATTATAAATAATTAGCAATATATGAAAACATTGAAGTATTAGACATTCAGCCATAGTTCAAGAATATGCAGGACTGTAAAAAAAAAGGTTAATTCCAAATATCACCACAAAAGTGCTTCAGATTGGGCTTTCAGGTGTTTTTATTTTGAAATCCTCCAACTTTTGATAAGGATTGCACATTGAAAAACGCAACATTTTCTCAGTGTATTTACAGCAATTTGCTGCTGTAAGAAAAGGTTTAATTATTTTTCTATATCTGTTCTTTCAGTGAACCAGACTCAATTTTATTGTTGTGTTTCAAACCCCAGGCAGAATCGGACTCCATTGATACACTTATGAAGTACAGAGGGAAGTGTGAGCCCACCTTCCTTTTCCTTGCAGTGAGTGACTTGTCATTAATTAAAAAAATTGCACATGTAGCTCTGTACAGTAGAACACTATGTTAATAGAACTGACACAGGAGAAAACAATAATAACAATATAAATACTGTAAAAACAAATACAATGTATGTAATTATTTTTTTAAAATATTTTAAAAAACTCAAACACAGTTAAAATAAAAATTAGTAACAATGTAGATGAAATTAGATTTTGGAATGAACTGCTTTTCTTGCTTGGACATGGCCTCTGGCATTCAGTCTGGTAGATTGCTTTTTCTAACTCCAGTCTAATTTGACAGGGAGGGGAGCTGGTGGCAGCGGTGAGAGGAGCCAATGGACCTTTACTGCAGAAGACCATAATCGAGCAACTGGCAGCAGAAAAGAAAGTGTTGAACCAAGGCTCAGAGCGCCATGTGGTAATGAACCATTTTATGTCTTACAGACTAAATTCTGGTGATTACAATTTTAAGTATGTGCATGTATGTATTTACATGGGACTTTTTTGTGCAGATGGCACAATCTCAGGTAAACCTAAATTCAACCTGGAAGTTACTCTTTTTCTGGTAGGTGGAGCTCTGCAAGAGGCTTCAGGAGACATTTCCTTTCACATAATTTTTTACTATTTCCTAGAGCAGTGTATTATCTTCTCCTGTTGGTTACCTCAAGGCTGTGTCCTAGGCTTCCTTGGCCAATTAATCAATTCAATATAGTTTACAATACCAGCTCTACACTGATAATTTTTAACTGTATCTCTCCTCTCCTAATGTCATCCCTGATCTCTTAACTTAGGTTTCCTTTTGATTGTCAACCATTTCTATCCAGTGGTACTTTAAATTAAATTTGTCTAAGACAGAAATGTTGTGTTTCTAAAATGGCATGGCATAAAAACAGATGTATTATTTATATTAACAATAATAACCACAGGATAGAGATAAGAGGAGATTCAGGGAGATACTAGTAGTAGGAGAATAATTTTACAGGAGCCGAGGAATATAGAAGAGCTAATAAGTAAAATTGGAGCATCAGAGGAAGACTTTTGGAGAGTTGTTAACGGGGTCATTTCAGGGTTCATTCCAATTTAAGAAATCATAATTTCATCTCTTATAGTTACCAGGAGCAGATTTTTGCTTTTTGGCGTTCTGGAGAGCAGCAGCCACAAAGCTTTAGAAAGGTGCAGAGAGCCGACAAACAAGGAACAGATGGGTTCTGACATAGTCAAAAGCAGGAGTGAAGGGGCATTGCATATGTGGAAAGGACAAACATTGGTATTTTTGAGAAAGAAAACAGGAACAAAGTTGTATTGCAGAAGTTATATGTATCTAGGGAGGAGATGCATTGGGGAGCTATGCAAAGTAATTGGAAAAGACCAGACTTATATTGTATGGAAATTAAAAAAAGAGCATTTGACAAAGGAAGGATTGAAAGGGAGAAAATGGATGTGAGAAGGGAGGAAAGGACTGTTGAGAGCCACATTGGAAGAAAAAACATTTTGCTGGAAGGAATATTGAAGGGATGGTGCATAGATGCAAATGCATCGTTATAGTTCAGTCCCTAAAAACTTAGACCTAGTAACTTTATTGACATTTTTGGCTTGTGTTTTAACTGACTTCTATTTATATAGATAAAAGATGAGTCTCTTCTGGAGGATGAAGATGATATTGTCCCTGTCCAAGCACAGACTGAGGATGAAGAACTAGGTTAGTGTTTAAGATACTTGAAGCCAAAAATATTTGTAATTTGTACCTGGTCCTTTTAATTAACAACTATGATTAAAAGCTGAATTGTCCATAAACAAGTGAAATATAAGAATCCAGCTAATGCTCTTTTATGCATCCTTTATGTTTCTTTTACAATAACAGTCCCAGCAGGCAAATCTTACACCGTGGCAATTATTAAACCAGATGCAGTTGCACATGGCAAAACAGATGAAATTATAATGAAGGTACGTACCTTTTGGAAACAAGTTAAATTAAATGTAGAAATTGCTCTCCATAATTATTATATTCTAGACTTTCTACAGACAAGAATGAGGACAGAAAATTGTTAAACATTATCCAATTGTAATAAAGCATAGCTTGGTTTGGTAAGAATTGGGATGTACACTGCAATGCTGTTAAACAAAATATATTTCTGTTTATTGATAAAATGTGTGTTCTTTTAATGTTGTTCACCTGATTAAAACAACACCTGTCTTATTTGCTAGATGGGATTCAATATATAAAAGCCCAATGTTTTTACTGACACTTAAAGGGCAAGGAAAGGCAAAGAAATAAAATCCCATTTTTACTTTCTTTAATGAAAAATAAATCTATCTCCAATATACTTTAATTAAAAAATGTGTACCGTTTTTATAAGAAACCTGACTGTATGCAGTGAAATTCTCCCTTCATTTACTGCTGTGGATAGGAATTGTCAGACGGTCCCTAACTTCTGGCAGGGAAACAATCATACTTATGAACAGCAGGGGGAGCCCCTGCCTTACTTACCAGCCATTTAGAACTCAAGAAGCTTTGTTTTTTGATCATTTATGACGATCCCTAAGAAGCCCAGATCACACTGAACATGTGTATGTAGTCTAGTCTTGCAAAGATGTATAACAGAGTTACAAGATGACAGCCCCCTGTGGCCAACTTTGAAAGTGTAAATAATTAGTTTGATTAGGCTTGTGGTGCAGTAAGGTCATGTTTATGTTCAGTATGCAAAATACAGCATTTCTAGCCTAATTCTTTCCTTGCCATTTAAACTTGCTTCCAGCTCTATTAGAGACAAGACATCCACATGCAAGGCCCTTGTTAGCTCACCATTTCAGAGTACATGTGGGCACAGAGAGCATCTGTAACTTTGTTCTTACTGTCTACTCAAGGCAGTCATTAAATACAGGACTCTCTTATACTGCAATCTGCTCGATGTGCTCCAAATGGTATAACTGATGGATGGGAGCAAGCTGCATGATATGCTAATAGCTGCAATTCTGAGCTCATTAGCACACCAATGCTTGCACTTGCCAATTTATAAATTAACTCTCAACTCTGCAGTTTGTAGTCAAAAAAGTTGGTGATTGGTTGTTGCATTTGAGAGGATTTATGTGGCACAAAGTTCATACCACATTTGCCCATTTAATGAAGTGGCCCTGGAGTTTAACAAAAATTTAAATATGAGGGGAATGCAGGCACATTTCTCACTTATATACAAGTCAACAGAGACCTAATACATATGCCTAAAAAGCCAATTAGTTCTGAAAGGATACTCTACAGAGCTCAGTTCATTACCAGAGTGCTTACCAAATACTTTATATCTTTTCAGATACAAGAATCAGGGTTTGAGGTTTTGGCTAATGAAGAACGAACAATGACAGAATCTGAAGCAAGAGAGTTTTACCAGCACAGAGCAGGAGAGGTGAGTACAGACTCATGAGGTAAAAAGGAGTAGTGGAATGCTATTTTAATATAGTACAGAAAATGTAAGTGAGTATACTATACTAGTTCTTCCTGCCCAGACAGGAAGACAGTAAACTAATTAAAAAATTAATTTGGAAGAGTACAATAGTAAAATTAAGAAATGTGATATGATAAGATGAAAAAAACTTAAACCAGTAATTGTAATGTAATTATATATCTTTATTTCATAATACTTTCATGTTGTGTTTTAATAGTACCTGTACTTTTAGTTTTCATCTAGTAGTGGTAATGGAATGCAGATTTAAATAAATATTCTAGAGAAAGATTGATTAAAAACAACAAAATATATATAGTTCCTATAGTACATCAGAGAAATAAAAACAAGCACACACACACATATACAGGTATGGGACCTATTACCCAGAATGCTCAGAACCTGGGGTTTGCCGCATAATGGCTCTTTGTTTTATTTGGATCTTCATACCTTAAGTCTACTAGAAAATAATATAAACATTAATTAAATCCCATAGGCTGGTTTTGGATTAATTATAGTTGAGATCAAGTACAATCTACTATTTTATTATTACAGAGAAAAGGGAGATCATTTATTTCCATAATCATTGGATTATTTCATTATAATGGAGTCTATGGGAGATGGCCATTCCTTAATTCAGAGTTTTTTGGATAACGGGTTTCCACATAAGTGATCCCATACCTGTGTGTATATATGTATATATAGTTTTTATCATATAAATAGATTAAGACCATTTACTTGTGTTCCACTGCATATTTTCTTTATAGGAAAAATTCCAGGATCTTATACAATTCATGTCTAGTGGCCCATGTCACGTTTTAATTATATCTAAGTCAGATGAAGATGAGGATGTGATTCCAGCTTGGAGAGAATTTATAGGGCCAACAGACGTCGAAATTGCCAAAAAAGAAAAACCAGAAAGGTAGGGGCAAAAACATGGTCAGGCTAGTAAATCTCAACATAACATACCTCGACATAATATACCTTGTATGCCTTAAATACATGTTTTTTTCTTAGAAATCTCAGTGCTAAGCTTTCTGTGGTTTATATGAAACCATAAAGGTCTTGCTCTGCTTTAGCTTTTCTTATTCTAAGCGGAGTTTATAGAGATGTATATTTAATGTATTTATTCATGTAGCACCACAAATGTATGTACTGCAAGACAACAGTGGAACAGTTGTTTTGAATACAGTTATTATGGTATAAACAGTGAGAATAAATGAATACAAATATGCTAGTAGTTTCAATACACCATTTTAATAAGTTCTCTTCCCAGAAGACCTCACATTCTCTCAGAAAGGGGAGACATTATATTTTGCCTTCTAAGTTTAATACTGTGTAAAATAAAGCCATCCAAGAATTTGCTATGACCTTATTCATATTATAATAAAGATTTCCAAGACTGATCTTTGATAGCCCACAGGTCCAGACTGGGATTCAAAATAAGCCTTGGCATTTCAAGTCCACAGAGGCCCATGGGCATCTTACAGCAGCCCCATATCCAATGGAGAAATATATTATTTTTGTGTAGTAAATATTGCTGCGAATGCCTGCACTAACAGTAGGGTTCTGTCTCCTGCAGTCTGCGAGCTCAGTATGGCACAGAGGTTTTGTATAATGCTGTACACGGGAGCAATGACCGAGAACAAGCTAGCCGGGAGCTGGCATTTTTCTTCCCCAATTTCAAGATTTCCAATGAATTATCAAAGGAATTGACTTCAGTAAGACCAGAAAGAACATTAGCACTGATTAGACCAGACATCCTGAAGGAAAGGAAAGGTAAAAAAAAGTCTGCAGTTTAAATCCTCTATCCTGGGCATTGGAGAAAGGTATAAACAAGGGATGACTCCTAGTTGAAAGAGGGGCATTGGAAATGCTGACCAGAAAAGAACTAGAAGATTCAGTAGTGATTCAGTAGTGATGAGGGAAAATCACAATTTGTGTGTATGTGTAATAGTGATAAGAGAAGGCAAGGGCAGAGATGGAGCTAGGTGAAGGGTTGGTGCAATAAAGGGAGGGGAAGCAATTGGCAAATAGCCTGTGTGGGCCACATGGATGTTATGTATAGAAGAAGCAGCTGAGCAAGTGGGGAGGGGAGCTGCGGTCATGAGCGAGCAGGGCAAATGCCTTAGGCAGTAATACAGCTTGGCCCAGCTGTGGGCAAATATATTAATGGCTAAGGTAGATGAATGATTTTCCCAGGTTTGATTTACCTGCAAGCCCTCCTTTCTTGGTTGTCATATATTACATTCTTGGACTGACTGTATTTGTACCTATCCCCCCTGAAACATTCCAGACGAGATTTTGCAAAGTATTAATGATGCTGGCTTCAGTATAGCAATGCAGAAAGAGGTAATGCTGACTGAGCATCAAGTTCAGGAGTTCTACAAAGAACACATTGATGAGGACTATTATCCAGCTCTTCTTAAGCAGATGACCAGGTAAGAGACTTTTCAGCTGATTTACTAAAGTGGGTCATAGTGCTAAAAACAGGTGCACCTTGTTCCCCTTCAGATTTTTTGTACATCCTGTATAGTTTGCACTCACACTTAGGGGCAGATACTGTATATTAAGGGTCGAAGTGAAAATTTGAATTTTCTTATTTTTTTATGGTCAAAACTGTCAAATTCTACTCAATTCGAGTTTTTTTTTTAAATATTCGAATTTGTTTTTCAAGATTTATCATACTCCAAGGAATGACGCACTCCAGGACTTCATAATGAGATGAAAAAGTGAAGTTTATTTGTCAACGTTTCAGTCCAGTCTGGACCTTTCTCAAGACTTGAACTGTATATATATAATATATATATATATATATATATATATATATATATGATATAAACAGCCTGTTGCTCAAGTATTCAGTTTGGGGGTATAGTTTTCCTTTAAATGTGCCATTTACATACAGTTTCAGCCATTAAACCCATTTATATTCACCAGTTCTATCAAAAATGCTAAGGAATTGACAACCACATATTTTCATGTAATTTCATTTGATTAGTGGTCCTGTATTAGCCCTGGCACTGGTGAAAGACAATGCAGTGGGTCAATGGAGGAATATGCTGGGCCCTGCCTCATTAAACAAAGCTTTGAGTGAAGCACCAGACAGGTTTGTTAAAAATGTTTACATATTTATTTTTGTTCAGTTCTTTTGAGGAACAAAGTCATTTTTCAGTTTTCCCAGGTATAGATTAATTAATTCATTTCTGTATTTTATTTTCATAGTGAATATCTGATACTTTATCGAACTAATAAGGCAACATATAAACCTAATAAAAATTAGCTTATAAGTCCTTAACACTAAAAAGGTGAAATAAAATGTAAATGATAAATTGAATAATATCAAATGGGGTAAATGTAATATATATTCAGTACATGGAATACTCAGTACATGAGATTTTCTTATTTGAGAAAATAAACAGTTGCTGTTCAAATTTGCCTGCCGACATTACTCAAATAAAACCCATTCACCTTTAAAGGGCAACTAAAGTCTAAAATAGAATAATGTTAGAAATGCTGTATTTTTTATACTAAACATAAACTTACTGCACCACAAGCCTAATCAAACAAATGATTTATGCTTTCAAAGTTGGCCACAGGGGGCTGTCATCTTGTAACTTTGTTAAACTTTTGCAAGACCAAGACTACGCACATGCTCAGTGTGGTCTGGGCTTCAGTTGGGAGAGTTAAGCTTAGGGATCATCCTAAATTATTAAAACAGCACAAGTCAAATAATATCTGCCAGAAGCCAATACAGCAGGACTGATTAATAATCAGAATATACAGAATGCATTGGGTCTGTGGATACAAATCTCTACAGTCTACACAGTTGTTACAGGGAAACAAACAAAGCTACTCGAGTTCTGGGAAGTATGATAATTTCCTTGCAGAGCAATTAGGGGCCATCTGACAATTCCTTTCCAGAGCAGTCAGAGCAAGTAAATGAAGGGATAATTTCACTGCATACAGTCAGGTTTCTTATACAAACAGTACATATTTTTAATTATATTGGTGATAGATTTCTTTTTCATTAAAGTAAAAATGGGATTTTATTTTATTTTTGCCTTTACACCCCCTATAAGTAAACTTTTAGTATGTTACACAATGGCCAGCTCTAAGCAACTTTTTCATTGGTCTTCAATATTTCTTTTTACAGTTTTATAATTATTTCCATGTTTCTTCTGACTTTTTCCAGCTTTTTCCAGCTGACACCATCTAAAAAACAAATGCTTTGTAAGGCTACAAATTGATTGTTATTGCTAATTTTTATTTCTCATCTTTCTAGAAGGGTGTCTCCTATTCATATTCCAGTGTTTTATTTAAATCAATGCATAGTTGCTAGGGTAAGTTGGACCCTAGCTACTTTCATCAAAAATCACTTATTGCACTTGCACATACTTTCACTTGGTGGCACTCGGTTCACCCTGCCTGCCTTTTGGATTGTGTGCAGTGTACTTATTGATACAATATCGATTCCTCCTCTAAAATATTGACTCTATTCCTCCCAAGGAGGTAAGAGCAAGTGAAAACTGAAAATGGAGATTTTTAGACTTAATCGTTTTTTAAAAATCAAACTAATTAAAAAAAATGATGTACCACAATTGACTATTCTGTGACAACTAATATAAACAATATTTGGATTGTATCATAAGTGTCTCTGTTTCATAACTTCTCAGCTTGCGAGCTCAGTTTGCTCCCAGTGACAGTGAGATTAACCAGCTACATGGCAGCTCGACTACAGAAGAGGCCAAGAAGGAGATTAACTTCTTCTTCCCAGTAGAGCACACTCTAGCAACAATCAAACCAGATGCATTAGAGGAGCACAGAGGTAAGAGTAGAAAAGGCTCCTAATCTGTAATATAAACTGACTATATAACTGTATTAATCTTCCTTAAAGGAGAAGGGTTTTTTTGGTAAAGGGTTTAATTCTCCTTTAAGAAAAGTAATAGTTGCATATTTTTACAGTGTATTTAATGTCACTGAAACACCTGGTGATTTATCAGTGCATTACCCGCTCAACTAGAAAGCCTATTTCCTTCTTTCCAATAGATGAAATCTTAGAGCAGATTCAAGGGGCTGGATTTACCATCTCTCAGATTAAGGAGGCAAACCTGGACAGAGAGATGGCTGAAGAATTTTACAAGGAACACAAGGGGAAACCATTCTTTGAACATCTTGTTAATTATATGTGCAGGTGAGAAATCTTTCTTACCAGAAGATTCTATTTTCTTACCTTTTATATGCTTCTTCAAGCACACTCAATGCTAACTTTGTCTGCAAGGTATTGCCTTTTGTAATGCGTAATCAGGCAAACAATACTGTTGGGGATGTTTGATACCCAATTGGTTGTTGCACAACACCCAGCACTCCTTCAGCTCCTTACTGAAATCTTTGCTTAACACAGGCCATCTTTGAACAGTTGATGTTATTGTGTCTAAATGTGATACCACCAAAGTTGAGGATGGTCCTTTCTCTGTGAGACTCTGACATAGGCATTGGCCTGTTTATAAACTCTAGCAAAGTGTTGTGCTATTCTGACACAGGTTGTTGTGGATACATGAAAGTTTTAGTGGTCTGTGCCACATACAATTCATAAAACATACCACTTAAAGCTTTGTATGAGACAGCAAGTATTGTGTTTGGTGTATTAAAGGGTTTACCTTGGTAAAATGCCTGTACCTCTGCTCTTAAACTATATAGTCATGGTTTACCCAGGGGCACTCACATACCTTTAGTTAAAGGGATCTGTCATGATTTTTATGGCTTACTTTTTATTTCTAAATGACACTGTTTACATTGCAAATAATTCAGTCTACTATTTAAAAAGAACGAACGAACAAACAAATTAAACGAACAAATTAAACGAACAAAAAAGGGAGTTTGTGGGAGCACTCCTAGGGCTAAGTAAAAATGTATTAAAGTATATAGTACCCTGTATCATAAGTAATTCAGTATATAAGCAAGTGCATGAGTTAACAAAGACAGGGTTTTTAGTTGCAAAGTTATGATGATAAATTTGATAAGCCACCATACCATGTCAAAGTTAACCCCACACGATGGCCTTTAACTTGTTTACCTCTGGTCATAGTATAAAAGGTCTAGTGCCTCCCTGCATTATAGCATGAATTGAAGTAGATTTCTCCTGAAGTAGATGTCTCCTGAACCTTGGTTTAGTCTGAGGGCTAGATCCTCCCCCACCACTAACTAGCGGCTTTTAAGAGAGAGAGATTGCCCACACCCACACCCAGTTTTAAAAAAAAAACTTGATAAAAAAAATAGTAAAGGCAAAGTAAAATGTAATGTATCAGTGAATTTAAATGAACATTTAGAAAATTTTATATGTGTGATTTTAGGTATGGTGAAAATATGTGTGAGCAAAAAGAAGTAAACTAAATGTTCATTTATACTGACTTATACAATTTTACTTTGCCTTTACTATTTTTTTATCACATTTTTTTAAAAACTGCCAAAAAAAAAATCATGACTGAAAAATTACTAAATGAAATAATGTACCTATAACTGTGTAGTAACAGTACTCGCTGTACTTACAGGGTGCGGGTCCAAACTTTCTTAGTCACCTGATAATATCTATAGTACGCTTAGGGGTAGATTTATAAAAATGTGAGATTAGAGTTCACTGCAGAAAAAAAATCACCCACTTTCTATTCATTCCTATGGGATTTTTAGAGGCTTATTTATCAAGTGTTGAATTCTAACTTTCACCTATTGATAAATCCACTTCTAAAAATGCCATAGGAATAAATAGATAGTGGGTGAATGTTTCTATGGTAAACTCTAATCTCACATTTTGATAAATCTGACCCTTACTGTAAAACAAATATACAGTCTCTGTTGGGCATTGAAACTGATCCCTGCAAAGCCTGCCTCCTTCTAGTTACACATATTGACAACATACGAGATGGCAAATTCTCTCAATGTTTCTGTTGTCTTTCAGGGGTCCATGTTTAATGATGATCCTCAGCAAGGAGAATGCAGTGCAGGAGTGGAGGTCACTAATGGGTCCCACAGATCCTGCTGAGGCTCAGAAAGTTTTGCCTGATTCTCTAAGAGGCAAATTTGCAAAGAGTATTCTGCAGAATGCAGTCCATGGCTCCTCCAACAGCGACCATGCAATGGAAAAAATAAAGTTCATTTTTGGAGACATTGACCTGGATCGGATTGTTCATGGTAAACACTAATGATACAAAACTGTTAAGCAGAAGAGACTAATGTTACTTTGTCCATTTCAGCATTCTAGTATTGTAGAAAGCACAGGCAGTCCCCTGTAAAATGCACATGAAAGTCGTTATTCTGACAATGTCAAGGGTTATTAACGACCCCATGGGGTGCAAGTTCAAGAACAGTAAGGGGCAAGATCATGCTCATCTGCCATCATTTGCTTCCCCATGGTTATTGCTCTCTGCACAGAGCACTGGACCAATAATGCAGTGCACTGTACAGAGAGCAGCTTCAGGAAATGCAGTTCAGCCCTTTCCTTACTTCCTGACTTAGGATACACAGTACAGATAGGACCGTTCTGCTCTTTGCAGACTGCAGTGTGTTCATGTGTGTTATAAAGCATTTCACAACCACATTGTTTATTTTAGGGTGTAAATGCTGTAGCAAATTTACCCCACTAAAATTGTATGGGAAAAACACACAACATTTTTAAGCAAATACCATAAACAATTTGTTATACACAGTTTCTCACATGGATCAGATGCCTTTTCCTCACTTTGCCCTGTTTAGTTCAAAAGAAAGTTAAAAGAAAAATAAATATTTCTTAATTGGATTAAAACACAAGAAATTGTCAGCATAAGCCGTTTGAAGGGTAAGGGCTCTTACACACAAGCGTTTTTACCTGCGCTCCCCTGCGTTCCGTTTTGCTGCGTTGAGCCGCAGGGGAGCGCACTCAATTATTTTCAATGGGGCTGTACTCACACCAACGCATGTAGGCGCCGAACGCCGGTTCAGACGCAACATGCTGCATTTTTCTTGCATTCAGCGCCTACATGCGCTCGCGTGAGTACAGCTGCATTGAAAATAATTGAGTGTGTCTATACCTGCGCTCCCCTGCGGCTGAACGCAGGGGAGCGCAGGTAAAAATGCCTGTGTGTAAGGGCCCTAATAAGGAATATGATGGGTAATATGAAATGTGATGCCATAATGGAAGAGGTGTTACATTTCAGGAAATAGCCAACCAAGTATGCTGAGTGGGATTTTTAAGCACCTAAGTGCTGCTTCTACAAAATTCCTGTTGCCACCTTGAACACAGCAGCTTATTTATAAAACAGTAGTGTTTCTGAAGTAAACACAGTCGTTTTGCCAGTGCAGCGCAACACTGTATTATATTTGTATTACTTTAAATCCTTTAAATGGGCTTGCATTGTTCACACATTAGATATTGGCCACAGAGTTAACCTGATTTATTCAAACAGTTTTTAAGTCACCAGGATGTTAAAGAAATCGTAACACTATCCATTGTGAAAATGTTTCATTTGTTTGTTTTCCCCCAGAATCATTTAGTGAAACACCAGAGACCAGTGCAAGCGATATCAGTAAGAATGCAGCTGCACAAGGTGAAAAGATGTGAATGCAATCATTTCTACGCAAGACTAATTAAAAACCTGTGCAGTCCGACATTGTGTATATTTCTATTTTTTCAGTGGGCTCAAAATTTCTATTAGTGCCATTTTAGCTGACAGAGGCGGACATCCCCTTTAAAGGAGAAGTAAAGTTAGGCACCCCCAGTGATTATAGTCGTTTACTTGATACCTTGTGCTGGTGCTCCTGTATGTTAAAACTGCACTGGCCTGGGTTACATCTGTAAGAGGTGAAGTCTTTAGCAAACAAGAGCACTGGCCCAGGATATCGGTTAAATGATTATATTCACAATTGGCACCCCCATTAATTATAATTTTAATTTTCCTTTAATGGGTTGCATAGGTAGTTATAACTGTAAAATGTAACTTGAAACAGTCATTGAATGCAATTTACTCCATATAAGCTCTAAAACTTTTTATAGAGCAAAATCTTGAAGTTGCAACTGGTTTTGTAACCAATGTTTGCTTTTAAACAGGTGACTGGTAAATGCTACCTACTGATGTACTGCTATTAGTTTTTAGACCTATTACTGTCAGTTATATACTGTAAGTACATGGCTGCCTTTGGCCAACAGTGTTGCTTTTTGCAATTTGCACAGGATTTTTAATTTGGCACAAGATACCATTAACCCTGCATGGGCCCCAAGAGGTACAATTATTACTTTCCTTAGTGCACCCATGGCAGTGGTAAATTATCCTTAGTAAGTTTTCTTTGGGTAGGGGGCTTTTACAGTGTTAACAAACATTATTTTGCTATACAGCGTTTTAATACTCAGTACACCTCTACAAATTATATGGGTGTAAATATTAAAATTATTGTCTCTCATGATGTAGGTAATGGTATTACAAGGGAAATTTTGTTTTCATTTTGAAGATTTTTGTGGTTCTTTTGATGATTTGGTTACTTATTCAGTGTATAGCATGCTAATACAAGTATGGGACCTGAGGTTTTTAGATGAGCCGACTAGAGGTTAAACATGCTATTTAAGTTTGCTATAAAGTCACTTAAACGTTAAATAAACCCAATGGGATTGTTTCACCCAAAAAAAAAATAATTAATTATACCATAGGATCAAGTGCAAGGTTCTGTTTTATTACTACAGTTTAATTTATTTTATGAAAATGTACACTATGAGCGCTGGCCTTGCCGTAATTCTGAGCTTTTTGGGCAACAGGTTTCCAGATAAGTGATCCCATACCTGTATAATGAAATCTGAAAAACTTAATGTAAAGTGCAAAAGTGTTGAGGAGACAACTCTGGGCCATTTTACATTGTTAAATGGAAAGTTATGTCCCCTATAAAGAATCCTTAATGCTATTTCTTTTTTTTTTGTGGATTTATCTGCAGGAGATGACCCTGAACAAGATGAGAGTAAAGATGTGGAAGAGTGAGCAATTTCCCTACAAATAAATTCATGCGTTATCATTCTTAGCAGTCAACTCACACATTTTTCAGATTTTCCCCTGAAAATTCAAATGTTGTCTGATTTTTGCCCAAAAACCACAAAATCTTCGGATTATTGCATGAAACCCAACGCAGATCAAGATATCTTCCAAACTTCTCCCATTGACTTATATGCAACCTCGACAGGTCTGAGATGCTGGATTCGGACTTTTTCCATCCTCGGAAATTGAGATTTTTTTCTTTCCAATAAAAATATTTGGGTTTTTGGCATTTGGACTAATAAATAAACCCCTTTGTCTTCAGACAGAGAGAGCACTGATGATGCATCATTGAGATTCTGAATATGAAGTTAAATATATTCTCCATTACTTGCAACTGAGCACTCGTGAGGCCCATATTTAACTCTGGCCTATAATAATCAATGCAGACAGAGCCATCTGAACCTCACCAGCAATAAACCAGTGTTGCAAGGGAAAAATAACAATATTCATAAGAGTGTCAGTAAATACAATGAAACTTCAGTTTTGCATTTCCCTCGTTTAACACAGGATTTTTTTGGTGGTCCTACCAATTTATAATGTATTATGTCCATGATTTTACATTTTCCTGGATATTTTCTGGTCTCCTGGAAAAAAAGGAAAATGGGGATTGTACAGTACTGGATCACATGAAGGCTTCCATAGGACACTACACAGCCTTACACTTGTTACAAGACACTGTAGAATCACCCATCTGGAATGAACCTCAGGATTGAGTGGATATCTCATTTATTACAAAACACATGGCAGATAGCCTTGTCTACTGATGGTCTTCTCTCCTGAGGGTGTATTATTTTCATATTCCTTTATCCAGAAACCTGTTACAAAAAGCTCCGAATTACGGAATGGCCATCTCCCATGGACTCCATTGTATCCAAATAATCCAAATTTTAAAAAATCATTTCCGTTTTCTTTGTAATAATATAACAGTACCTTGTCCTTGATCCAAACTAAGATTTAATGAATCCTTATTGGAGGCAAAACCAGCCTATTTGATTTATCTTATGTTTAAATTATTTTCTAGTAGGCTTAAGATACAAATTACAGAAAGATCCATTATACAGAAAGCCCCAGGTCCCTTGCATTCTGGACAACAGGTCCCTAGCATTCTGGATAACAGGTCCCACACCTGTATTTTATTTCCATTTTCTTAATTTTAGCCTGAACGTGCATGTATATGTGCAGTATAATAACTGAAATAAAGATTCAAGGCTGAGTGTGCCATGAGTTTTTGTAACATAATGCATTACAATTGCTGAATAGGGGTCATAATGCTGCCAGCCATTTCCATCGTGTGCATAAATACAGTTGTGCTCATAAGTTTACATACCCTGGCAGAATTTATGATTTCTTAACCATTTTCAGAGAATATGAATGTTAACACAAAAACCACTGAACTTCTAACATTATATACATAGGATAAAAGAGTAACCCTTAAGTTTCTACTATAACAACAAAACATGAGCTTTATAAAGAAAACAATTGACTGGTTGAAAATAATTATCATTTATTGTGTATGTAATCAAAGACTAAATTAATCTGGAATTCAGTAAACTGTCAACGCCTAATTTAGCTACGGCCTAAAAGAAAGCTAAAGTCGTGGCCAGGATCATGTTCTGTAGGAGATTTCCCCCTAAAGAAAGATATAAAATAACAGTGATTAATGTGATTTATCCACCACAAATAAATACCCCAGTGTGCTGTATGTAATTCTGCTGTGTGTAATATTTCTCATTTACATGGCATGGAGCAAGGTGCAAAAAACTAAAGGTGGAAGTTGCATGGAGCACTAGCTCTTTATGCAGTGTTACCTGCGTTTGGCAATTCCACATACATAAGTCATGGGTAGTGGGAGGAATGGAGGCATCCCCTAGAACACCCCCTAGCTTGTGCGACAATTACAAGCTAAGAAATGACAGGGGCTATTAACCAAGAAAGCTTGATTGGCTTTTTTCAGGCAGCTGCAGGTAGAATAATTAATGCAACAATTTGCATTAATTCTGTTCTAAACTGATACATTTAATGGATACATTTCTCATCTTTGTCTCTGCTGAGCAGAATCTCTGGGTTTCATTACAGGCAGCTGTTAGAATTTATACAATAGTTGCTAATACTCCAGAGATGTTGCTGAGAAATGTATCAATTAAATGTTGCAAAATTGTATCAGTTTAGAGTCTGCACCTGAATGACTGAGCTGCCAGACTCAAACACCAGAGACACCAACATTCAACTTTAAACTTAGATTTTGGAAAAACAGTAAAACATAAATAATGGAAAGTAATTGAAAAAAGTCTTTATTTATGGAGAACAATTTGAAAACCACTGAACAGAAAAAACTGTTTGGAAGGTGAACAACCCCTTTAATGGGGTTGTTCAGTTTTCAAATCTTTATTTTTAGTTCAGTTGTTTTCAGATAAAAGGGTGGTTCACTTATAAGTTAACTTTTCGTGTGCTGTATAATGGCCGATTCTAAGCAATATTTCAATTGGTCTTCATTATTTATGTTTTATAGTTTTGAGTTAGTTGCCTTTTTCTTCTTTCAGCTTTCAAATGAGGGTCACTGACCCCATCAAACAATAAATATTCTGTAAAGCTACAAATGTGTTGTTCATGCTACTTTTATTACTTTAATCTATTCAGGCCCTCTCCTACTCACATACCAGTCTCTTATACAAATCAGTGCATGGTTGCTAGGTAAATTTGTACCCTAGCAAACAGCTAGCAAAACTGCCGACTGGAGAGCTGTTGAATAAAAAGCTAAATAACTCAAAAAACACAAGTAATAAAAATTGAAAACAGCTGGCAAATTGTCTCAGAATATCACTCTCTACATCATACTAACAGTTAACTCAATGGCGAACTATCCTTTAATGTTCCTGTCTCTTGTGTTTGTAATTTGGCTTTGCTACAGGGGGAATATTAACTTTTGTATGAATTATAACAGCTGTCTATAAATGAAATGTAGGAATTCTGCTCAACAAGGCTAATGATAAGCAAGGTATCAACTACTGTATTAGTGGTTACCCCCCCAAGCTGCTTTAGAAAGATATAAGGTAAACATTTATTAAAAAGGTCACAAATAGGAAATAGAGAGTGAATATTTTTTTAAAATTCAGGTGAACTACAGTAGGACCCCGATTTTACGTTTGCATGAAAGCAGGACCCTACAGTATCTGAAAATAACTGAAAAAAAGTGTTGAGTGTTCAACCCCTTGTATTGACATTAAAAGGAATTGCTCCCGGTAAAAAAAAATTCATTATGTGAGTAACCAATATAACTGACAGCAGTTTCCATTAACTTCAATAGAAAGGTATTTCTACCATAGTGTTAGTAAGGTTGGTCACACGGTGTCACCTCCAAAAGCTCGCCTGCTATAATCCTATTAATAGAAGCTAGAATGGGACATGCTTTTGGGAGAATGTGTAGTCAAACAAAGCCTATAGAGACTCTTTAACATATGTTAGTGTTACCTTAGAAACAAACGAGCTCCTGTTATACCAAGAAGAGTTGCTTTGTCACCTTCCACTAGCAGTAAGCAACCCTCTCGTAAGCCCTGAAAGAAAAAAAGAAAAAAATCCTTGTCCTGCTTCCATGAAAGTGTTTCAATGTCAATATTTTCAAATTAAAGAAAAATAAGGTATTATTAGACTGTCCCTTTAAATTTCAGTTTGAGTAGACTATAACTATTATGTGATATGATTCAAACTAGCCTGTGCCAGAATATATTTATTTAATTTATTTAATTTATTATACATGATCACAATTGTATTACATGTATTGTCATTTTTACTTCGTGAAATGCAAATATTGAATATTAAATGAAATGTAAGGCTATGCACTTCTAGGGCCACTAGAGGCACATGGAAATGAATGTGGAAATAGGGAATTCCTGTATCACTGGTTTGTAACTGGGGGAACTGTCAGCTGTTGATTCTGGTCAGTGAAAAGAGAGGACATTTCAGGCAGATGGGCAGACTGCTGTATTAGAGGTTGGTATAGCCCCATCATGCTCATTTCCTCACTATACTATGGATGCCATTTATATCAAGCAGAACTTACAAGCACAGGAGGAGTATCTGGTTCTTCATGATACTGTGTGATCCGCTGTTCCCTTGTCTCCTACAAATAAAGCAATGGCAAACTTCATAATTAAGGCATCACTTTACAGGGGACCTGCCACCCAAAATAAATTATTCAAAG
>CM044447.1:84338378-84349340 GCA_024363595.1 Xenopus borealis | reverse complement strand
CTAATGCATAACAAAGAAATAGCCTAGAATTGCTTCACATTATTTTTTCAAGGCAACTACAGCCCTTTAGCTATGTTACCAGAGCTTAGGGAACAACTCACAATATGTTTAAATAATTTTTTAGTAGTCAAAGTACGAAGATCCAAGTTACAGAAAGAAACCTCCCGTTTTTGTCCCTCTGTTTCCAAAATGTTGGGAGTTATATATATATATTGGGAGCGTTTTGTGTCGGATCGACACCCGACAAATTGCATGATAGCTTGCATCATAATATGTGAATGAAAAGTCGCAGGTAATAACTACACGATCCGACTGTCCAACTGCTTACTGCATCTATATCAGACAGCCCTGTTGCGTCAGATGTAATGTTCTTACCTGTGATTTTTCGTTCACTCCAATTAGAATTTTGACGCCTGCGTCTCCATCCGATTTGTCGATCCGATGTAGAACGCTCGTAGAGTTCAACCCTTTTGCTGATATTACTATTTGCGGAAGCATCTAGCCTTTTTTGCTTTTTTCTAGGAATGAGTGTGCTGTTCTTCAGACTATATATATATATATATATATATATACAAATTCACAATGAAAAATCCTTCTGTGACTGCACCTATCATGCTGATACAGGCATGTGGAGCAGAGAAGCCTGATTCAAGTCTAGGGACTGATTCTTGACTTGTGTTTATCCCCCAGCAAGAATCACTACCATTTGGCTGTAACCTAAACTCTGTAGAATTACCATGGTTTGAGTACTTACACAGGGAGATAAATGCAATTCATGGTTCTTTATTTCATTATGTAGTGAAATCCTAAAAAGGTTTCTGTCATGATATGTATCGTTTAGTTTTTATTCCTAAATTACACTGTTTACACTGCAAATAATTCACTCTACCACATAAAATTTCATTCCTAATCCAACAAGTGTATTTTTGTAGCTGTAATATTAGTGTGTAGGCAGCCATCTCAAGTAATTTTGCCTGATCATGTGCTTTCAGAAAGAGCCAGCACTTTAGGATGGAACTGCTTTCTGGCAGGCTATTATTGTTTCTCTTAAGGTGACCATAGACACACAGATAATATGGTACGAAACTGATTTTCGTATGATATTCAGTGCGTGTATGGTGGGAAAGGAGCTGACCGATATCGACAGAAGACGGAAGATTTTGATTGGCACCTGAACAATGGCCACTGTTTAGTGCTGAATCATCAGATACAGGTAGAGTTCTATTGTTTCTACCTGTTTATCTGATGACTCAGCTCTACATGTGTGTATTGAAACAAACATTTTTTCTTGGAAAGATGTTTTCCAAGAAAGTTTGTAATTGTACCATCTATGGCCACCTTAACTCAATGTAACTGAATGTGCTGCGGTGGGACACGGGTTTTTACTATTGAGTGGTGTTCTTATATGTACCAAGGAGCCGTCATCTGGTTACCTTCCCATTGTTCTGCTGATGGGCTGCCTGGGGGGGGGGGTGATTTGCAGTATAGCAGTAAAGAATGACTGAAGTTTATCAGTCACATAACTGGGGGCACCTGGGAAACTGACAATATGTTCTGCCCCATGTCAGGTTTCAACTTTAGATCAAAAAAACTGTCTGCTCTTTTTAAAAAACTGGTTTTGTGCAGAAGTCTGCTGGAGCAGAAAAAAACATATATTCCCATGAAAGTATCCCTTTAATCATAGGTGCTCACCAACACCATTATTGTTACATTTTTAAATTCTAGACAAAGGCAAACTTTGGAAGCATAAAGACATGCTTACTGCCAACCAGGGCAGGTTGGTGGTTGACATTGGGCCACCAAGTAACCAATTGCATGCAGCTGACATTTGGCAAACTCTCAAGAATGTATGTTGTGTTTGTGTGGCTTCCCAGTAATTTCTACATTTGAATGCAGTAAAAAAAAACAGGTTGACCCATGTGATAGAACATGTTGCCAAGAAACATTTACTGTAATGGACAGGTACAAACCCTAAATACGAAGTCAGGAAAGCCCCCTTTTAGTACAGAATGATTTATGCAAGTAAATGACGAAAGAAGTAAATTGGTAAGTAATTTTTATTTCTGCTGTATTTTTTGCTTTATAAATCCGTTTCATGTTTTCTTAACAATAACAGAATAGTAAAAATCACATACTTTACTATGTTATTGTGTAGATAAGATAAGGCCATGGGACAAGTCCGTGCAGATGTAAGCAGACAAGATGCTTAGCTTAATTGGGCTCTGCGGTGGCATTAAAAGCGCTTACTCTTGTATTAATTGCCAGCTGTGATCTAAGCCATGTAGATTGCCCTGCCATGGAAACTTACAGTTATCTTTCCATAACCAGCTGGATATAGGTGTTTGTTATCAAATAGTAAATGTTCCTCAGCACCTTGCTCTTCATTATTTACTGGCAAAGCATAGCTTTTTTCCAGAAAAAGAATGTTTGTGTAATGGATATCTGGAGAGAGAGAGTGTAATATATATCTATGTATTTAAAAAAGTCAGCCTTTTCACTCTACTTCACATGTGTATGTGGTGTTCATATAGAAGAAACCCAGGCCAGGAGAACCAGCCCAGGGTATCAGGTAACCTCTTATAATCACTGGATGTGGGGGGTGGTGAGATTTGAGTGGTATTACATTAAATTCAGGAAGGCTGGAAAGAATAGAGATTTTGGAAGAGGACTGACCTGGTGCTTGTCCCTGATAAAATTGTGCAGGCAGATCTTTGACCCATTTACCAAAGGGTTCAGCAACTTGCCTATTCCTGCATTTCCCTCCAAGCCCAATGTATGGAATATCCACTGTGATTGGTAATCCATCTTAATTGTGTAGTTACATTTAAAAAAAAGACAATCAAGAAGCAGCATGGCAAAGCCAAGGAGAGAGAAAATACATTTCTGTTAATTTTCCGAGTGGATGCAGTTCCTTATGATGGGGCAAAAAATAATAAGGAAAATGTAAAAACAAAAACAGTGAATGCACTTTGTGTAAAGAGGCAATTAGTCTTATTGGTGTCCACTAAAACATGTGATTTTGTTCTCCATAATGAAGGCTCAAATAATGTTCTGGGCATTATGATATTGTTTCACGAGGTTCCTGTTGTTAATCATTGCACTGTTTTCTGTGGCTTTTTACAGTATTTCTGAAATCAGCTGGCTTTCTGACAGAACCAGAATTGGGAGTCGCTGGGCCTGGCTTCAGGCTCAAATTTCTGAGCTGGAATACAAAATCCAGCATCTCACTGATCTTCATTCTCAGATACGCAAGACAAAGGTATTGTTTGGTTTTTTTTGTAAACGTCATATTAACTATACCCAGTTGTACCAGTGAAATGACCAATAATATAATAAATATATACCCTATAATAATGTATGCATACTTTATTTACTTTATGGCAACCTTCTATAAATAAAACCTATAACAGGGATCCTCAACCTTTTGAACCTGTGAGCAACATTCAGAAGTAAAAGGAGTTGGAGAACAACACAAGCATGAAAAATGTTCTTGGGGTGCCAAATAAGTGCTGTGATTGTCCATTTGGTTGTCCCTATGTGGATTTTCAACCTAAATTGAGGCTGTGTTTGACAGTACACCTGGTTTTTATACGACCAAAACTTGCCTCCAATCCTGGAATTCAAAAATAAGAACTTGCTTTGAGGCCACTGGGAGCAACATCCAAGGGGTTGACCCCCCATTTGAAAGATGGAAAGAATTAGAAGAAAAGGCTAATAATTAAAAAAAAATAATAAGAAAGTCCAATTAAAAAGTTTCTTCTGCCCATTAAAGGTGAACTACCACCTTTAATAGGCCCTACCTGTTTTAACTTTGTGTTATAAAGTACATTGCAATGCAACTTTAAAGGGCATGTAAAGGCAAAAAAATAAAATCCCGTTTTACTTTCTTTAATGAAAAAGAAACCTATCTCTAATATACTTTATTTAAAGCATTTGTTTTTTAGATTGGATCAGTGACCCCCCCCCCCATTTGAAAGCTGGAAAGAATTAGAAGAAAAGGCTAATAATTAAATAAAATAATAATGAAGACCAGCTGAAAAGTTTATTAGAACTGCCCATTTTACAATATACTAAATGTTAACTTGAAGGTGAACTACCACTTTTAAAAGGTCCTACCTGTTTTAACTTTGTGTTATAAAATACATTGCAATGCAACTTTAACGGGCATGTAAAGGCACAAAAATAATGAAAAAGAAACCTATCTCCAATATACTTTAATTAAAACGTACTGTTTGTATGCAGTGAAATTCTCCATTCAGCTACTGCTGTGGATAGGAATTTCAGAGGGTCCCTAAATGCTTGGCAGGGAAACAATCATACTGATGAACAGCAGAGGGAGCCCCTGCCTTACTTCCCAGCCATGCAGAATTAATGCAGCTTTGTTTGTTTCCCTGTAGAGCAGTCAGCGACTGTGTAGAGATTTGTATTGGATTTTATTTTTGCCTTTACATCCCTCTTACTGTTTCCAACTTCAGCTGCAGGGACAAGATTTAAACAGATAAACTGGTATTCTATTTGGAGGATTATTTTGCTGCAGCCACTGGTTCTGCAGAATTAGATACATTTTGTATCAAATAATACAAAACCTATAAAATCCAAATTAGATTACATGACAACACAGGACCCAATACCGTCTGCCTATTCTGATTATTAATCAGCCTTGCTGTATCAGCTTCTGGCAAATATTGTTTGACTTGTGCAGTGCTGATATATGATGATCCCTAAGCAGCCCAGACCACACTGAACATGTGCACGGCCTTGGTCTTGCAAAGATGTTTAACACAGTTACAAGATGGTGACCGCTTGTGACCAACTTTGAAAGCATAAATCATTTGTCTGATAAGCCTTGTGGTGTAGTAAGTTTATGTATGTTTAGTATACAAAATACAGCATTTCTAGCCTTATTCCATTTTAGACTTTACTTCCCCTTAAAGAAGTTGCACCCAGAAAGTAATAAAGAGAACATATATTTTCTTTGGCATGGATTTCAAAGTTTGCTGGAGGACTTCAGTGGATTTTGTTGTTGTATCCTAGGGGACACTGCAGTTTGAGGAACCCTCTAAAGGCAATTTTAAACAGAAATCACGAATGCCTGATTCAGAAGCACTATTAAGCCTTGCAGGGAGGCCGCCAAGGACCCCGTGGGGTACAAATCCATCACCAACAAAGGATTTAGACATGTCGCCAAGCAGCCCAACTCTGCTACTGAGAAACATAGAAAAGCAGGTAAGGAAATATAATGCTGTTAGAATTAAGCTATGTGTGGCACGGGGAGAGCAATTGTGATTCAGGGAACCATAAAAGTATTTCACCTCAGTGGAAAGCATTCAGCACTGGTGTAAATTAAATTTTAACTTGTCCTGTGGTGTAGGCCAGTCTAATCAGTGGCTACATCTGTATTCACAAAGCCAGTTTCTTGTAATGCCTGCACATATTCTTCACATCACTTGTTTGGATGCTTGATAACTTTTATTGGATCAACTTATGGCAGAAAGTTTCTGATATTCTTATGAGATACAATTTTAGCCGTTTGTGCCAATATTTTATGTCGATATTTAATTTTTTTCTATGTAACCCATGCACGACTGTATCAACATAAACAAATGTTAGGTTGAAAGAACATGGATCAATTAATGGTTCTCCCACCTTTTTATTTTACATTATACTTGTTAGTTTATTGTATTAAGTGGGGATTTTTTAAAGGAGAAGTAAGTGACCCCCCAGTGATCAGCAAATGTGGTTCTGTCTGTATTAATGAACTTGAATGGCAGATTAGGAAGTTTGCACTAATATTGCCACCATTACCACATTAATTTGAGGATTTGGTGAATAGCTGTCTAACTTGAGTTCAAGAGTCTTGTAACCTCTCACTTTTTATGGTTTGTCTATAAATAATGGGTCATCTGAAGTAAGTAATATTGAAGTTCTAATTTATAGGTCTATATGCAAATATGAAGGGGGAAGGTTTACACACCCTTTAGTACAGTGTGTGCCCCTACTCTTCTAGTTACTGTAGGAATCAATGCATAAAGAATGATTCTTATTTTCAATACTCACTGCTGGATATGAAAAGGCATAATTTAAATCCAAACAAATTCCAAACTGCATTATAATATGCAAGGAAACTGCATAACCTTAGAATCAATGTCCATTCATCTAAAACAAACTCATCTGATTACTGTTGGGAAAGTACCACATTTTACTTATCAGTTTCCTGGGAGACTTAATAAAAAAAATAGTACTAGTGAAAAGAGCTATTGTTTCATAAAAGAAAAAATTGTGTACCTCCTCATTCTGGCAGCCTTCCAGAATCTGACTATTACCTTAAAACGGTAGTAGGTTAACCATTGCCAGAGCATTTCTAGACCTCTTACAGGTGGGGATTTTCCATTAGATGTTGGCAGTTTGAAGTGAGATCTCATCTCACAAATTTCACAAAATGCTGTGTAAAGGTGTGTTCCAGCCAATCGCTACATGGAGTCAAGGGTACAATGGCAGGCTTAAAGGAGAACTAAACCATAAAATTGAATGTGGCTAAAACTGCCATGTTTTATATACTGAACTTCTTGCACCAGCCTAAAGTTTCAGCTTCTCAATAGCAGCAATGATGAAGAACTTCAAACTTGTCACAGGGTATCACCATCTTGGAAAGTAGCCGAGTGGTCTCTGAGCAGCTGTTGAGAAGCTAAACTTAGGGGTCATTGCAGCAGCTTGTCCTTTAACCATATTACACATAATTATATTTGATTGGGTCTTAGTGAACTTATAATTATCTATTAATATTAATAGTTGTACTTCAGTGAAATTTTAATGGAATGTCCACTCTAAAAAAAAGTCAGTGCTTTCAAAGATATTCTTTGTAATTACAGTGTAAATCAGTAATTTCCCAGAATTCCAGGATCATTTCTGCAAGGAAGTAATGTATTTGGTGCAATTGTGCTGTGGCTACTGTACTTGTGTGCACATTTCAGAAGCCAGAACCAGCAGTGCAGAGATCACAAGCTCTGTTGAGTAGTTCACTCTAAGGCATATGTACATCAACAAGTACAGTGAGTGAAGTGCAAATTTTAATACAATCCCCTGGTTTTCCACCAGAATTGCAGTACATTAAAGTCCCAAGGGGAAAACATGCTTGGTAGATGCTCTGCACCTACTGCAATTGTGTCAAATTTGATAAAATTATAATTGCGTGTCCAACAATTTGACGGATATTGGACACAATTGTGTGGAAGTCCAAATTGTATAATTTTCGGCCTTCAGCATGCAAGTGACATATGTGCTTGATTCTTTAAAGGAATTGTTCAGTGTAAAGATAAAAACTAGGTAAATAGGCTGAGCAAAATAAAAAAATGTTTCTAATATAGTTAGTTAGCCAAAAATGTAATGTGTAAAGGCTGGAGTGACTGGATGTCTAACATAATAGCCAGAACACTACTTCCTGCTTTGCAGTTCTCTTGGTTTCCACTGATTGGTTAACAGGCAGTAACCAATCAGAGACTTGAGGCGGGAGAGTATATGGGTCATAACTGTTTTTCTTTTGATTCTCAGCTGCATGCAAAGGATCAATTGCAAACTCATTGAAGTTATGTCCCATGTCGCTGACTAACTCACAGTTAGAGAGCTTTAAAGCAGGAAGTATTTACCCAGTTTTTATTTTTACGCTCAACTGTTCCTTTAAGTGCAAGTGCACTGAGTCTATTTATGCTGGCCGCAAAGGAAACCCATGTTCTAATTGCAGTATAATATGGTATGTGTGCAAATGTATATCTAAATAATGTGTCTTTTGTTTCAGAGTGCTCGGCTGACTCAAATAGTTAGCAGTCTGACTATTTCTCCAAATGATGCTGCCAAATCCAGTGGATATAAAAGATTGGCCAGTGGATTCTCTGATAGGTAAATTATAGCACAACAGCAACTGTAACAATGCACCCTAGTCTAGGTTTTAAAAGTAATAATGTTAAATATTTAACTTTCCATATGAGATGTAAGGAATATAAATTTGTCTCTGCAATGTCAGAAATACTGATAATGGCCAAAAGGTCTTACCGACTGCTTTATACTCTGTATGGCACAGGTATCAACAGCACTGCATTCTTAGTAGTAGTGGTATGGCCACTGTAGATCATAAAAAGCTTGAAAACTGTGTAATGGAACAAGGGCTTGTTCTAGTAAACCTAATTCTTATTGTTAGATTTATTCATTTTTGTTTTTGAGTTTTTTTTTTAAACTTGTTTACAAAAAAAATAATAAGCTTGGTTATTATCCCTGTTTTTTTTCTTTTATCCCTTGTATATTAATGACAATCATTCAATCATAACAAAAATTGCAAAATCCATTTATTTATACAGTACAAATTAGACAAAAAAATAATGCTGAATGTTGAAAAGCTAAATTGTTTCATTTGAATGATGGAACTGTATTGAATCGATCAAAAATATGAGTAGTTCAATTCTGAAAAAGAGAGATTTCTCATAGGGCGAGTTTCTTGACTTGCAGACAAAATGTGATTTTAACATTTTTAAATTTTTAGCAGGATTCAGATTCGGCTCAATCCAAGAGCCTGTCTGAACTGAATCCAAACCATTAAAAAAAAGCGGCTGGTTCATTCATAATTTTCACAATCCTAACAAGTCATGCATCCCATTGTATGGAAGTTATTTGAATGATACCATTTTTTTCATGTATTGAACTAAAATTGTACTAAACTAACTGGAATGCTTTACATCTGTGGTTTTCCTAATTAGAGATCTTGTAATTTGGAGTATCATACCCTTGTTCCAAGGGTTTTTAACTTCTGAGAACTAACATTTTCTAACACACAATTCACACACTCTGTTTTTAGTTTGACATAAGAATTTAAGAATAGTGAAATATAGTTACCAGTGATTAGATCTGAAACAATTAAACATATAAGCATACTGAATATGATAGCTAATTATTTTGTTCCAGGATACATACTGATGGCTTTCCCTCATTTAATGGATTCTGTGAGCAACAAGTGAAACAAAGGAAAAAAGTCAGAGTAAAAGCCTCCTCTGCTTTGGGAAGCAGCCTGAGCAGCTCAGCCAGAACCAGGCCCTTGCAGGCATTGAAAAAACGGAAGCTCTACAAACTGAATCCAGAATATTATCCTGTAAATGAAGTGAGTTATATCCTAACCAGCACGGATCACAAGCATTATACAGATAATATTAGAGTGTTTAGCAATGGTAAGGCCCATAGCAATCACAACTTTGCTTCCATTACTCTTACTGCAACATAGTGATCAGAGCTAATTAAAACTATATTGTTTTGCCAGTTTTGATGAGTACTGTTAGGTAAAATAAAACAGATGTTTAGATTTATCAATTTCTTCGCAAGCATGTAAAATAGTTGTTCAAATCATTTAAGAGTTATCTCACTTAACAATTTGTATCAGACTTTACAATGAAGGGTGTTTTTTCAACAGTGCACAGTATACTATATGATCATCCTTCCAACTGAGAGCTTCATATATTTTTTCTTACACTGCAAATGTATCATGTTCTTATGTGCCTGTCACCATGGTACAGGTGCATCTCTCCACGTCATCGTATGATAAGTTGTTGTATAATGGAAACCACTACTCTACAGGGAAATGTCCTGAGGTGCTGCACAGACCTTTGCTAATGGCACAAAATGCCTGTGAAGCAGATCCATGCTTTCATCCTGTCTTGTCATTTCCTTATGGTAAGATACTGATGTTGTCTGCTAATTGGTTTATTCTGAATCCAGTACAATTTTCTTTTCTTCTTCCTTAAATTTCTAATCTTTTTTGCACATTGAATGGTAATTATTTAATTCATTCATAGAACGTCCCTTAAATTTACACCTTGCTGCATTGCTGATGAAGAATCACAACATTAAGGCAAATTCAGTGGGCTCCACATTGCTCGGAGAGGAGGTGGATATGAACCAATCATATGGCAAGTCCCACCATATCTTTTTGTGCAAATTTGAGGTTGTGTTTGAAGGTCATGTGCTGTCCCCAAATTAGCATACATCTAGCAAGATATCTGTTTCTGCCTTCATAAACACAGTTGTTTTGACAATAAATGGCTTCAGACAACCACTAACCATGAGTGAAAAAAATGTTTTTGTGCAATCATTCATATTCTCTGAAAATGGTTAAGAAATCATAAATTCTGCTACAGTATGTACACTTATGAGCACAACTGTAATATACTTAGTATCCCAAATTCAGGGTGAACTGCATTTAGCTATATACCCACACCAGAGGAACACTCCTTGATATGTACAGCATCTTTTAGAAAACAAAATATCATAGATCTGCACCCCCATACAGTGATTTTTCCCACAGCTTATTGCAATCATAACCATTGACATGTACAGCCATATTGTACTATATCTGATCAGTCAACCTGTATCACAGATAGGGCAAGTGTCTTTATATTTATAAATGTTTTGTTAACTTTTCAGAACCGAAATGGCTTTAAATAAAATTAGGATAATGGAAAAAACAAACATACACTGGATTTGTCTTTTATTGAAATATTTTAAAAGTAAAATAAGGAGCTTGTGATATTATCTTTGAAAAACCTTTAAAAGCTGACAATTATCACTATTGCTGTAAAAAGAAAGCATGTTGCTTTAAAGCATTGGCTGATATTCAAACACCAGATGAATCTGTTTTCTCTATGCTGGTGGTCCATTTCCAAGAACTCAAAACTTGTTTCCTGAGGGCTTTAATAAATCTGTAGGCAGAGTCCTTTCCTCTGGATTTCTTTTCATGTTTTGTGGTAATTTTAATATTTCTGTAGAATTGTATTGAAGAGTAATCAATTATGCTGTATTATTTACAGTTGTTAGGGCTCATGTTAAGGCTTGTTATACCCACCTGACCAGGAGATAATTGATGGTTTGTAAATTAACGTTGTAATGTAATAGGTGCCTTGTTTGGTAAACCCATATATATATATATAT
>CM044447.1:84324904-84336180 GCA_024363595.1 Xenopus borealis | reverse complement strand
TATATATATATATATATATTGTAATGTGCAATGTGTGGCTGTTAAGGGGGTAGAAAAATGGTAAAAAACATATGGATTAATCAGGATCAGCAAAAAGTCACAGAGTTGCCAGATTCCATGAATATCAATGCAGTTTATGACTTTTCCAGCAGGATGTTCTACAACCGCCCCCATTACCATTTTGCTTCAGTTTAAAGTCCTGTTTCTCAAGTTTTTGGAGGTGACCTCTGTTTTTTTCTTTCTCTGAAAAAAAATCCATAGTATCTTCCTAGAATGTCCTCTAATGTACTTGTAAGTTAAGATTGTACACATAAGAGATGCACTTTGCAGTTAATTAATGCCCTACTGCATTATGTCAAATGAAATATAAATGCATTTTCAAATCTGCCTCTTGGAACATGGATTGCACAACCAGTTATAGCCCCGACCCACAAACTGATGCCCACGGGTGGGAAAAAAGACACCACAATGTGTCTAAAGCTGGTCAATTCTGGAATTAAAGGGAACTTGTATTGCATTATGCATGAAAGACGTAACCATTTAAATCTTACTCCTGTGCAACAGATTCCAACATGCTTGTGACGTTACACTCCTTAATGAATGCAGCATCATCTGAGAGTGTCCTTATGAATCCAGTCTCCACTCAGAAATTCTCTGCCCAGGTAGGAATGGCATCCAAATGATAGAATTTATGTTCAGAGGTGATACATCCAGTGGTTATGCTCCAAAATGGCTGTGGATAAAGGGGTAATTTATTGATTGAGTGCAAAGTGCAGAAAACAGGCTCAAGCTGCACCTGGGAGATATCCACCCTGTCCCTACCTTCTGTGGCATGCAGATACAGCCAGTACTTCCCCCAATATTGCGCTGTGTACTACGTAACTTAATCCTAATGTGAGCGCATCTGGGATCATGGAAATAACAAAAATATGTTTATGTGTACATCACCTTTAATGCTGTTCAGCTGATTATTTGATTGATATTTTCCTTTTATCAGCAATTTCTAGAACGTGAATCCAGCAGCATGGTCTGTGCAGCGAGGCGCCGGTTAAGGAGTGGAAATTCTTATGACATCAACAACATTGTAATCCCGATGGGTATAATTGCACCTACAAAACTGGAGAAACTGAAATACAAGGAAATCATTACCCCTAGGTGATTTTGCACAGGACTGTTTTAATTGTGTTTTATTACTTAGATATGGGGACTTTTTTTTTTTTTTTTTACCAGAAAGGGGATATAATGAAAGCAACTTTCAAGTGTGCATAAATGAAACATTTTCAGTGGGTTTTAAAGTTATTTGTAAATGGAATTGTGATTGTTCTCTGGGTCTGATTTTTAAAACAATGGAACAGGAGAAAAGTCCCCTCTGTGTCTTTTAATCATCTGACTTGAAACTTTAATTCAGAGCCCGGAGTGCAGATTGTGTAAGCAGACAGACAGATACTGCTTTCAATAGCAATTACATTTAAAAAAAACTGTAAATCATTGTAAATACATAATTAATGCAACTTTGAAAGTTGCTGAGAATTACATTTTATTTCAGAATGCAGAAGTAGTGGAGGACCCCCTTAAGCAAACTAAACAGGGGTGTGGTAGAGTAAAGAAATAAGATAAATAAAGAAAATATACAAAAATACAAGCTGTAATATTTCTCAAGTGACAGGAAAACTTGTTCTGCTTTCTTGGAGAAGTATATTTTTCCCACTTCTAGATATCTAGCACAAGTCTTGCATCAATAATGGTAAAATCAGTGCTAATAAGTAGAGTAAACAATTGAGGGGGGTCTAAAGAAAAGCAGGCACCATCTCTACTATACTTTTTAAATACAGAATTGTTACAGAATCGATGTCTTATGATTTATTATAAATGTGCTAAAAGTTTTCCTTCCTTATTCTCTTCAACAAATGGAAACTTGGGTGACATTTTATTATATTAACACATATTTTTGCTGAGATGAATTAGACATTTGTAATTGAATAAAACATTCATTGTGGCTTATCCGTTATAACTATAATACTTAAGTAATTCTATCAAAAGCTTTAGTATATTTAAATATCAACTTTAATCCTTTTCTATACAGCTGGAAGGAGATGGTGCTTGAACCTTTGGAGCAACCTGCTAATCATATGGTAAGATAGAACTTGCTAACCCTGCTTTTCTCTGCGGCATATTTTTGTCAATGTCAACACAGAAAAGCACTATGTTCAAAAAGCTCTCACATATACAGTAGAAATCCATTTTACATTTTTCAGAGGTCAGAAAAAAACAGTTTAGGATCAGGGAAATGTATTATGCATTTATGCATTATATAATGGTGGTACCAAGGAAAAACAGAAATACAGGGTATGTAAAATTGGGCTTTCACTTTCATTTGCTTGTTTTGATGTACAGGTATGGGACCTATTATCCAGAATGCTCGGGACCTGGGACTTTACAGATAACTGGTCTTTCTGTAATTTGGATCTTCCCACCTTAAGACTACTAGAAACTCATGTAAACATTAAATAAACCCAATAGATTTGTGTCCAATAAGGATTAATTATATCTTAGTTTAGATCAAGTACAAGGTACAATTTTATTATTACAGAAAAAAGGAAATCATTTTTAAAATTTTGGATTATTTGATTATAATGGAGACTATGGGAGATGGCCATTATGTAATTTGGAACTTTCTGGATAACGGGTTTCCTGATAACAAATCCCATACCTGTATAACACTTGTGAAAAAGCTCTTAAATTTTATTAGAGTTTACTTTAGTAAAGTGGATAGTGTACATGTGAGTTTAAAGGTGTGTTTCACCTTTACGTTCACTTTTAGTATATTATAGACTGGCCAATCCTAAGCAACTTTTCAATTGGTCTTCATTATTTATTTTTTATATTTTTTAATTATTTGCCTTTTTCTTTTGTTCTTTTGTCTCTTTCCAGCTTTTAAACGGGGATCACTGACCCCATCTAACAAACAAATGCTCTGTAAAGTTACAAATGTATTGTTATTGCTATTCAGGCCCTCTCCTATTCATATTCCAGTTTATTATTCAAATCAATCCATGGTTACTAGGGTAATTTAAACCCTAGCAACCAAACTGAAATTGCAAACTGGAGAGCTGTGGAATAAAAAGCTAAGTAACTCAAAACCCACAATTAAAAAATGAAAACCAATTGCATGTTGTCTCAAAATATCGCTCTCTATATCATACTAAAAACACATACATAGATATTATTACATTTCAAAGATATCCAAATGGTGACACCTACTGGTCATAGAATATAATGACACATATTTTATCCACAAGCCAGTAAGACTATCTTAGGAAAAATGGAGCAAGGACACATAACTGTTCTATATGTATTACAGAACCTTTTGAATGGATCCTTTCATTTACATAGTTTTGGTGTTAGATATTAGATACTATTTAGGCTTTTAATTCGGCACATTATTGCATCTGCTGTGCTCTATTGCAACACATATAAATGTTACAAAAATGAGGCTCGTTAAGGGGCATACAGTATTTTTAAAGCTGTGAAAAGACTATTTTGGGTATCTTATTAATTAGATTATCGGGGAAATTATGACAACTTTGGATGTTTTACATGTTCTTTGCTGTATTTGTAACCCTCTTTGCCAGGGTGTTTTTTCGCCTGAATAATTGCATGAATATTTTGTATTTTTGAACAATAACAGAGCATGTTTATAACTGTTTAGATTTTCCAAATGTTGTTATAAAATAGGTGGGCAGCAAGTGGTGGTCTACTGGCAGTGGTTTCTTTAGCTGCTGTTGCAAATTGTATCTGGAGGAGAAGGTAGATAATTAGAAACACCGAGGTAGCATCAGACATTTGCTCTTCCAGTGAATGTCCAGGAGACAGCCCATCCAAAGAAATTCCTAGGAATTCTCATCCTAGCAGGGATAGCTGTCTTTCACTATTGTTATATGGCTTCCTCCCATGAACATTTGTATCTGTACTGAATTTTTTTTGTACTAGTTGTTATTAAAGTTCTATATATAGCCTTTTTTTTCACCTGGTAAAAACATTGAGAAAAATCAATAAAATGCATTTTTTTCAGTATATTTTCAGATTTCGATTTTAACAGCCTTGGGGCATGAGAAATCTCTAATCTCACAAAAAATTTGAGATTTCCCCATAAAAACCTCTACCAAAAAAAAATCGAGGTTTAATAAATGGGCCCCCATAATGTGACTAAACTATAAACCTGTAAATGTAGCACTGCTTAGTTGGTGCTACTACGTTTAAAAAAAAACCTGAAAAAGGTAGACCAACCTCAAAAGCACTCAGACCATATGTATACAAACCATTTTCAAAGAGTCACTTATTGACTGTACAGATTACGTATGGCATGACACCATTCCAAACTGGAATTTGCATAAGATTTGTGTAAATGTAGAATTTTTACTGTTGACAGCACTAAATGCTATGCATTTAGAAATGGTTTTGTGATCTACCAAACTGTAAACTGCTTCTACAGAGCCCATAATTCTGTCCATGTAACTTTTGGCTAACAACAAATATATGTAATTGCAGCTGGAAGATTTATCAGACGAGGCTTACATTTCCCGTCATGAAAAATACGAGCTGAAAGAAAAGTCCCGGTGGTCATTGTGGGAGCAAAGAAAGTGGCCAAAGAGGAACAGGTTTGATAAACTCAATTTGCAGTATTATCAAAAGGTTATACATTAAGGGGCTGATTTACTATGGGTCGAAGTGAATATTTGAATGCAAAAAAATCGATATTCAAAGTAAATTTTTGAAAAACTTCAGCCATCGAATAGGTTACTTCGACCATTAGATTCAAACGATCGAATAGTAAAATCCTGTACTGTCTCTTTAAAAATCCTTCTATTTTTTTACTTCATCAAATAAAAGTTGCCAAAGCCTATAAGGACCTGCTAGACCATTTTTCTAAGTTTTATTTCATTTTATCAAATTGTTCGATACAAAGGATTTTATCATTCGATATCTCTTCGATCGCAGGTATGCAAAATTCGGAGAAAAATCTTTCGACTTTGATAATCGAAGGATTTTAATTTGATGGTCGAATTTCGAAGTATTTTCTACTTCGAAATTCGACCTTTAGTAAATCAGCCCCTAAGTGTTTGGAAGTTCAGTGGAATAAGATATCCTCCACAGCACCACAAGCCAATCAAATGATGACAAGCTACCTGTAGTAAACGAGTGTGGCAATCACCTAACGGGTGGGAATTGCATTCAGGGTTTATAACCCAAAGCCAGTAATCAGAGTTTAGCTTTCTAGTGTGTAAAATATATAATAAATTACCAGTATCCCCAAAATATGTCAATATTTACTTCTTCCAAAAACTGCTTTAACAGTTAAGGTCCCTTAGATTATGGAAAACCTTCAGCTAAAATTTAACTTACAAAATGCTCCTTAGCAGTAAGATAACTGTGCATCGAAGGACCTTAAGCACCTAAGCTTTTTATCAGCATTTGCAGTTTTAATTTGTTTTATTCCTTCTGACAGCTTTGGGAAAATGTTGTGAGCAGATTAAGAGTATCACTTGTGTTGAAAAATTCAGCAGATATAATTAATGTGTGCTAAAATGAATGTGTATTTTGGCTTTTAGATCTTCAAGTTATAGTTTTGGCACCTCACCAAGAAATGTGTTGCCTTCATGTAAACGCAGCTATAGCCCAAATGGCTATTCTCAGGGTCCCTCAGAGGCTCCTTCTAATGATACAGAAGGATCTGGAACTCTGCAGTTTTCCCATGAAGCGCCAAAAGGAAAGGTAACATTTTTCAGCTCTTTGGAATGACTGATGACTTCAGAAAAAAGGGCTTCTGAGAATAAAGTTGTATGGAAAACAGTTCTGTTGCTTACAATGAGCGACAATACCATCTACCAGTTGGGCTCTTACAGCAAAAATATAGTTACTAAAAAAAAACTGTGTTGAAGCATAGGGACCAGTGTCATGAGGGAACACTGGCGATATCCATGTGCCTTAGGCATTGATTTTTATTATTCTTTATTTATGGAGTTACAACAAATTCTGTGGTACCTTCCAGTTACTATATACATCATTCATATCAGTACCTACCCCAGTGGACCTTATAGTCTAGTCTAAGTATATATACACTATGGTCAGTTTTTTATGAGCCAGTTAAGAGAACTGGAATAAACATGAATAGGCCCAAGTGCAACATTTGCTGCAATCTCTATCCTCAGGTCACCAAGTGCACACAACAACCACCACCCTTATATCACACATTGCAAAGCCCCATGGGAAGAACTGCCCCCCCCCCCTTAGTTATGCCACTGGTGTAGATTCTGAGTAATCCTTCCACAGCCAGTACAATTGCATAGGCCATTTGGAATATTTTTAGTATTGAGCAGTATTATGTTTACATGCCCCTAAATGTAATATATTTGCTTGAAAAACCTTTATGTCCACAAAACTGTGGACTGTGCAGTTAAATAGTCATGCTTTCCAAGTACCCTTAATATTATATATGTCATACTGGTGAATTCCAACATACCAACCGAAATCCTAAACCGATTCTCAGCACTGTAACTGTATTATTTAAATGTACACTTCCAGATGTATACATAGTAACATAGTAAGTTAGGCTGAAACAAGACACACGTCCATTAAGTTCAACCTTTTAACTTTTTTAAACTTTTTTTTTAACCTGCCTAACTGCTAGATGAGCTGTGGGTGTGTGTATATATCTGTAATTTCTTTAACACGTTGTCCCTTTAACTACTCAGATAATTCACTGGGAGCACAGAGTCTTCCCTTTGACAGAAGAAGCTGCCATTGAACTACAAATGCCAATGAACTACAAATGCCCTTTCCAAGCACAAGTGAGCACAGGGGACAACCAGCAATGCCAGAATAGTGAATACACATGAAGGTCTGGTTTATGATATTTACTCCAAAACTGCTTCAGAGCTGGAGGAGTAAAGAGGTAAAGAGGAGATATGACTTTGTGTAGCTTTCATTGGTTACTGTTCTGATATTTATTGTAAAACTTTCATGAAAATATATTTGTAAGATGTTGTATAATATAAGTAAACAAAGTATTTATATTACATTGTCTGTTTCTTGTTAGTGTGAGACCTTCAGAGATTTAGGTCCCTCCAAGCACTTTCTGGTATAGAACACTTGCCCCACATAAAAATTGATAGGACCCTTTAGTCAGAGGGAATCCTGGGAAGGAAACCCTAAAATTTTCACTTCCATGGAATAGGCAAAAAGCATAGCCAGGTCAGTTGCTGATTTGTTCACTCCACAACAGACTGATTTTCAGAAAAACCCTGCACTATACTTATGAGCCCCAATAATCAACCTGATCTGTAGCTGGGATTTGATCAGTAATTGCCCTGGTTGTGTTTATTTGCACTATTTCAGTTTTAAATTTAGGCCCATGCAGTTTGGCACTGCCTGTCTGGTAAGATGAGGGGGCAAAGAGGCCTGGGTAATTTGAATCACCATTATAATTTGCTCCTTTAGAGATTTTCAGTTTGATTGTTTATATGCATTAGTGTAGAAATAAGACTGCAGTGGTCAAGGTTATACATTATTGTGTGAATTAAATCTGCTTTTCCTTGTTAGGTGTAGCTGCAGCTTGTCCAATCAAGAAATGCAAGTGATCTTCCAGCCAGTCTGTCCCAACTATTTCTTCTGATCTCCAAGTGCCTTAAGAGTAATCCAGGAGTGCACAGAAGGCAATACAGTATCAACTGCCCAGATGTATGTGGCTAATATTGGTGCAGACCTCCATTCCGCAAAGACCACTGAAGAATTTTCAGAGTTATGGAACACAAATTAATTTGATGTTGTTAGCAGCATAATAATTTCAGTTTCAGATTTTCATAGTTACTCTGCTTGGTTGCACGTGTACACAAGAGGATGTTGCTGTTTAAAGCCAGTAATACAAAGGAAAATAGGAAATGTTTGTGTTGGTGGAAGTATTACTTCATCAATTAGGCCTATGGCACCTAATAAGCTCATCTAGAAACCAACAACTATCACTTGCTCTACTTTTGACACTGATATATTCAAATTTATTAGAGTTAAAAAAATACTATACCATATATGCTGGAACGGCATATAAATTTCCATTCAGGCACTTTTCTATGAAAGCAACTTATGACAAGAATGAATGCTTGAGAGTTGGGACTCTCCGGGTAGAGGAAGAGTGCCCCCCAAAAAACAGTGACTCGTCACAAGTCATGTATGCGGCTAAATGCCTTAGTTTAGAGTGATGCTCTATTCCTATTTTTGCTAATATGAAAACTGAAAGTTCCCGCACTGATGCTTTTTAAGAAATTATCACTTGACAAGCAACTCATGTGCATTTTCATATCCTGTATAGAGTACTCATGAGGCTACTTCTACTACTAGGTCATTTTAAGTGTCAAAAATGTGTGTTTGTGATCCTGTTTTGTTTAGACATTAATTTGCACTTCTGCAGGTTAAAATACTGGCAGTTCAGATCTAAACTGTGAGACAAACTGTTTGGTCTCTAAATTAGACTAAAAAACGGTGCTGAAAATAATCTTTTAACCTACTTCTCATTCATTTTTAACTACTATAAGTTTTAAAGGAAGCATCTGCCAGAAATAGCACACCTATTATTTTAACAAATGATATAATATAAATATATTTTTTATAAAAGGTAATATGACCCCCTTTATGATATGGGTGGGTTTATTAGTCTTTTTTTAATAAGTGCCTGGCTTTACCCTTCTCCCCAAGTTGTTATATACCAGTTTCACTATAGATACAAATAAGATGAGCCTCCTGTCTGCTTGGTATGCACCCAGACTGATGCATATTAAGTCATGTTGTTTTCCAGTGTGACACTGGTAACCCACAGCAGGGAGGAAAGGCTAAAACAAATCTTTCTGTCTCTCCATTCTTGAAGTCAAACGAAAGTCAAGAGGTGTCATTTATTTAAACCTGTTACTTCACAAAGTACTGTACTTCTGCCCTGCATCTGGTTGCACGCTGCACGTTGGACCAGATTTTCCTATCTGGTGTGTAGTGTAAAGTGCACAATGTACAGTGGTGGGAGGGGGGGGGATGTCTGTGTGCCTGCCTTCCCAATAATCAGGCTTGGATTGGGGGGCCCTGGGCCGACTGGGGCTGCTGCTTTGGGCCCCCAAACCCCCCCCTCGGGTCCCCCGCCCCAGCTATGATGAGACCTCACCCCTCCCCGTGCTGCAACCACCCTCCACCCCCCTGCACCTACCTTTTTTCCTGCTCACAGCGGCCGGAAGGGAGTTCAAGGGGAACCACTATTAGCGGGTCTGGGCTGGCGGGGCCCCCAAGGGCCAGGAGCGCACCAGGTTTTTTTCCCAGTGTCCCGCCAGCCCAGTCTGACCCTGCCAATAATACTGAAATGCTGAACACACTGTATTCATAGGGGCAGCTGCAGGTCTCTGTGCTTCAAAACAAAGCAAAAAACACCTGTGGAAATTCTGCAAGTCAGCATGCAAAATAAAAAATGTAGGATTGCACTTTTTGTTGTTGTTTCCAGACTCGTAAATAACCCCTGAGGTCACACAGATTGGATGACACAGTAGATAAGTACTGTAAACTTTTTTTTAAAGCACATGATAGAAAAAAAGTTTAGGAAAATGTATAAATAGAGGACCTCTTATTGCTGGAGTAGGATCTAATAAATGGGCATTAGCAAGTATTAATCTTTTCTCCAGAATTTGGACCAATGAGTGTTCAAAATACTCAAACACAGTAACCTTGTCTCTCACTCTCTGTAATTATATGTCCTGATTTTTGTCTTATTTAATTAAAAATGTTATTTTACCAATACCGCTATGTCCAATTGAAGTGATACATAAATATTTATTGGTTCCAAGATAAAAACTATAACAAAACATCTCTCAAGGTAAGTGTTTTTTTGGCAGCTTCATAGCATGCAGTATGAAGTAAGGTAATCACTGAACAAGAGTCTTCACTTTACTTGGTAATTGCACTGCCAAATACAATCATATTTTCCCCAGCCTGTAAAATAAACATAAATGACTCCAGATAAGCCTACACTTCATACAAACAAAAGGGCTGCTGCAAAGCGTGATTTCATTTTGGGACTTTATGTAGTACTATTCTATTCCGTCTAACTTGGTGTGCAGCTAGATACAAGCCTTTTCTTTAGCTTAGGCCTAGCTACACAGGAGCACACAAATAGTTACACAAATAGAATTTACATTGCCTATGGCCAAAGCATAAAGCAGCAGTTGGGCAGTAAGAACATTTACAGATTTTACCCTGTTCATAATCCACAGCTCTTTACATTACATTTGTGCAACAGACATAAAAGTTAAATGCATGTGTAGCGCTATTGTAAATTGACACTACTGTGTTTAATAGGGGCTACTTTCTGTGTGGTGTGATACCACAAATGAGACCTCTTTGCTCAGGGGTAAGCCCTCTCAACAGGGTGGATGCAGGGTGTAGTGTAACTGTAACCAAGGTGCTATATTGCACCAGAAATGGTCACCAGTGGTTCTTTGATGCTTAACCAAGAAACATTGTATTTATAGGATTACATATCCACAATGGAGCATAGAGAACAAATAGTATAAAGGTAGCATATACTCACAGTTCAAATGTAGGCTGGATCCCTGCAGGCCAGGGACACATCAGCAGAGGTTAAACAGCGAGTCAAAAGCTTTCAGCCTGTGCCCTAAGTGGGACCGAGAGGAATTTCTATCATCCCTAAGTCTCAATATTTAGTCCCTACTATGGGTTGGACCCTTGAGCTGCTCAACTATGTAACCTATCTAACACTCCTAGAGTGTTCTATAAATGAGTATAGCTATCGCTTTACTAGGACCAAAACTCCTAGGTTCCACTGCCCATTCCCTTCCAGCCTGCTTGGTTGGGATAAAGTAATGGACCCAGTCCAGACCGCATGGTTCCAGGACCTTTATACTATAACACAGTGCCATCTAGTGTACAGTGTGAGAACTACAGGCTCTTACATAAGCAGAGCATGGACACAAGGTCCCCTTTAGGACCCATTTAGTTGTCCATATTACTGGGGATGTGCCTGTCAATAACTACTTAAGCACCAGCTCATGGGCAATTCGACTTTAAAACACACAGATCTAGCTTTTCAGCATTTGCCTCAATCATCTACGTATGCACCGAATCACAGGATTCAGCCTTTTTCAGCAGGATTTAGATTTGGTCAAATCCTTGTGTCTGACTAGTGATGGGCGAAACGGCCGCGTTTCGCTTCGCCGAAAAATTTGCGAATTTCC
>CM044447.1:84300437-84316257 GCA_024363595.1 Xenopus borealis | reverse complement strand
CTTAGTGAATTTGCCCCTATGTCTACAGCTGTACTCAGTGACAGCATTTTAATCTGAATAGTGGTATAACTACCATAGGAGCAGCTGGTGCAACTACATTAGGGCCTAGATAAGAATGTGTGGAAGGTGCATGAGGGCAGGCTTAGGGGGAGCAAAAACTGCACATCAGACAGTGGTCCCCAAGTTTAACCACTGATCTGTTTTGAAAATCAGTTTTATTTGAACATTTTCTGGGAAACTATGAGCTACACAATGTAAAATAGTGCTTTGACACTGTTTAGTTTGTAATATTTTGCTCCTAACTAATTTTGATCCCACTCCTGTTCCTCTCTATGGGAATCAAGGTGAGATTTCCACAACATTTTGCAAAGTGGCAGTGTAACTTCCCTATTTCCAATCTTAATTCCTTTTTTTACATTTTGCATTTCTACTTTTCCAGCATCTTTATCTCTTTGAGAGTAAATAACAATCATGATATCATATAAAGTATTGTACAAGTTTAATATGTGTAAACACAGTAAAAGACTTCATGGTGTTCTGATCATGACTCTCATGGGAAACATTAATGGGCTATCTAGAGTGGCAGAGGTTAAAACACATCAAATAGTTCCATCTGCTAATGAAATTTTGTCAGTTGTCATCCTGTATCATTGAGGAATGGGGAACAGCTGAGCGTGTGGGCAGGTGGGATTCTTCCTCTTCAGGATTTATTTGTTTGTTGGATGGTGCCCAAATAATTGACTCTTTTCTCTCTCTCCCTCTCTCTTCTCCATGTCTCTAAAATCACTATGCACTATGTATCCAATAAAATGTATTTAAGGAAGACACAAAATGCATGTCTGACAGCTTCCACATCAAACAAAAAGAATAAATGGTGAGGAAGAATAAAATAGATATAATATACTATCTGATTCTAAATTGTTTACTCTGTAAAATACATATCTATAATTATTTAATGATTTTGGGCTTGTGATGCATAGGTGCCATTTTGCTATGAAAATGTTGCCATGTGACTCTCCATACTGCGTACAAAGATATAGGGGGCTAAACTGAAGCAAGAGGTCATTTGAAGGTGATACAAGGGTCTAACAGTAGGTTCAGCATCTGCTGGAAAGGAACATACTGGGTTGTAAGGGTCCTGGTCTGATGCACAGTTTATGTGAATTACATTTTCCCCAAAGTAGAAAATGCCAGAAAAGTAATGCAAAACAGCATCAACTTATGAGCCACATACTTGCTGCCTATGGGGTGGGTAGTGTAAATGACTTCACAAGAATTCAATTGAAGCCAAACAAATGCGATCTGACAAAAAACATTCCTGCACTCAGAAACACTGCACACATTTCTGAACAGAAACTTGTATAGTCACAAATATGGTAAAGAAATAGGATCTATTATCTATAATGCTTGGGACCTGAGGTTTTCAGGATATTTCTGTAGTTTTCAAATCTTCTAAAAACCTGGTAGGATTGTCTTGCCACCAACATGGATCATGTAACTTGGTTACCAGCAAATACAAGCTATTGTTTTAAACTTAGAGAAAAGGGAAATAATAAAAAAAAAATGGTAGGATTGTCTTGCCCCCAACATGGATCATATAACTTGGTTACCAGCAAATACAAGCTATTGTTTTAAACTTAGAGAAAAGGGAAATAATAAAAAAAAAATGGTAGGATTGTCTTGCCCCCAACATGGATCATATAACTTGGTTACCAGCAAATACAAGCTATTGTTTTAAACTTAGAGAAAAGGGAAATAATAAAAAAAAACTAAATGATAATACAATTACTTGCTTAAAAAGGACTCTATGGAAGATGGCCTCCCCAAAATTCTGAGCTTTCTAGATTATTAAATATTTTGACATATAACAAGTTCTAGAATGGTGGGTGCATTCCAATGGTAGTTGTACTGCCAGCATTCTATTGAGTTTAGGGTGTCATAAAGCAGCACAAACCATAATAACCCAGTAAGAGTTATCTTTGACCAGTCTGGTGTCATTTGAATGATGAAAGCAAATGTTTGATTGGATAAGCATTGCTGACCGCTAAACCCATGTTACTGTTCTGAGGCTTTTATGCAGAGAAGTTGGCTGTATGGAACTTTGTACAATATGAGAGCAGCTTGTTCTGGTAAATTAAAAAGTAAAAAGAAAAGATAAAAAAATGGGTTGTAATCATTAATCCTTGGGTTACTGGCAACAACTGAGGACTCTCATTATCATAAGACCTTTTTAAAGGAGAGGTTCACCTTTAAGTTAACTTTTAGTATGTTATAGAAGGACTAATTCTAAGCAACATTATTGTTTCTTTTTAAAGTTGAATTATTTGCCTTCCTCTTGTGACTCTTTCCAGTGGAGGTTACCAACTATATCTAAAGGCTACAAATGTATAGTTTTTATTAATCATCTTTCTATTCAGGCCATCTCCTATTCATATTCCAATAGATATTTAAATAAATATTGCCCTTTTACATCTCTTGCCTTGAACCACCATTTCATGATGGTCTGTGTGTTGCCTCAGAGATCACCTGACCAGAAATATTTCAACTCTAACTGTAACAGGAAGAAGTGTGGAAGCAAAAGACACAACTCTGTCTGTTAATTGGCTCATGTGACCTAACTTTATAGTTTGTTTGGTATGTTTGTGTGCAACGTTGAATCATACGATCCCAGGAGGCTGTCCTTATTTTTTAAAATGGCTATTTTCTATTTATGATTACCCAATGGCACATACTACTAAAAAAGTATATTATTATCAAAAATGGTTTATTTACATGAAGCAGGGTTTTGCATATGAGTTGTTTTATGCAATATCTGTTTATAGAGACCTACATTGTTAGAGGGGTTTTCTCTTTAATGGGTTACTGTATTACCAGTTAGACCAGATGCTGCAACACTGGGTTCATCTGAACCTGACAGGTATCGGAACCCCAGGGAATGGAGAATGAAGAGGGCTAACCTAACTTAATAAAGTGCTGGTTTACAAGGGGGTGACCAAGCTTGTGTGCTTAAAGCTGCTGTTGGATGAAAACTGCCACTTCAGTAACTGCAGGAGGGTTGCATAAGGAGCACATCTATTATATATATGAAATGGAAGCGTAAGCAGCCTTTTCACAATACCTTATTCCAGATGCCAGTCTCAACAAACTCCATTAGGGCATGACTTAATATTGAACAGAGAATAAATATTTAGTACCACCTCATATTAGCCTCCCCTTTATATTTGTTGTGCTCAAAACTTAATGAAAACATACAAAGCTTCTTTTAATAAAACTTTATTACGTTGAGTGCAGAAAGAAAATAAATTAATGACTCCACTATCAGAAGGGCCAGTTACTGGAACCCCTGGTAGTGCAGAATTGCAGTGATCTTGAGAAACTGGCCCAAAGCCTTTGGCAGGTGAAATAAAAAGACTTGGTAGCCACCAAATTAGCAAAGATGTTTATTGACATGTCTTTTTTTTTTTTTTTACAGTGCTCCATGGTATACAGATCTGCTTAGAAGATTTTGCCACCAACTTTGTCGGAGGTTGAATCATCCTGTTTGATCCGTTTGAAAGATTTGCAGGGTTCATGAAAGTAAATTTCAAAATTCCAGTGATGAAAAATAAAAAATAAATAAATTGGTGGGTGTATTGTACAGTTCAGTTCCATTTAGTTGGTTGTGACCAGTTGCTGGTCTTTGTACAGTTCTGATGCCCCCGGTGTTCTGAGACATTCTATTAATAGTTCTAGAAAGAAGGATAGAAGAAATGAGTGTCACTTGGAGAAGACACAGCACAAGTCATGTAAACAAAAAAAAAAAGCAGTTGAAATGGGAAGAACTATATTTAGTGCATAAGGCACAAGTGCAGTGGAACCCAGGAGTGCAAAATCAGCAGCTCTCTATTTATTCTCTATATATTATTATGCAAAGCGAAAGTGCATCAAAGCATTTAAAGTTAGAAATGTAAATGTAAGTCAAACTGTATTAGGCCTTTAATTTTGTGGTTTTTATTATTCACTAGCTAGATATACAGTAGCTAGATTGTTATAGCTTATGGGCAAACAGCCCAAGCATTATGCATACCCAGGACCCGCCAATGTCCTCTTCTATCACTAGAGAACAAACTTCTTGCTACTAATGGCTCATGTGGTTTCACTTAATACAAAACTACCTATTCTCTATACATGCATTCATTGTACAGCCACTTTGAATACCCATGAATAATTGCTTAATGCTAAATTATTGAGCTGCTGTGTGTAAAAATAGCCCTAGGAGCTTTGTTCATTGAAAGCAAAGAAGAAAGGCACGTACCTTGAGAAATCCGCTTAGATGGACATGATGTGTTTCACAAAGGCTGTGGATAAAAGTAGGAGGAAAAATTATAAGTCCTACAGTCAACGAGCAACTCATAAATAATATAATTCGTTAATGATAATAATATATTAACATAATAATTCTGCTTCTATTGAGCTGTACTTTCTGGACTTCAAGCCCAACTGCTGTGACTTCCCAACATCCTCGGCTAGAGGTATGTTCAAAAGCTCCTGGAGAGCTGTCGGCTGCAGATGCCTATTCTATAGTATGATCAATATTGGCTGTGGCAAATATGATTACTGCTAGCTCTTCATAACAACAATACTGTATCTATCATACATGTAATATTATCCATAAATCTGTTAAAATCCCCATTAGGTTAAGTCAAAAAGTTGTTGGGGGTCAACATAAGTAGTACCAGCATTCATGGGGTTTGATACTATGGGAACAAAACAGTAGGTGGAAAGGCTCCCCCTTTCCTTTAAACATTGCAGAAAAATGAACAGCTACCTTCATAGTTGATACAGCCGTTGGAGTCTTCCTGACCAGCCAGGAGAGCTTCTACTTCCTCTTCCCTCATCTTCTCACCTGTTTGGTTAAAGTAAATGCATCATATTAGTTATTGTTTTTCTATAGACATTGGAAGCTGCACTGGAATGCAGAACCACAGTCCTTACCCAGAGTGGCCAGTACGTGACGTAGCTCAGCACCCATAACTGTGCCGTTGCCTTCCTTGTCAAAGACACGGAGACCCTCAACAAAGTCTTCAAAGGAGCCCTGGTCCTTGTTGTTGGCGATGGCCTGCAACATGGGCAGGAACTGCTCAAACTCAATCTTCTTGGCATTCATCTCTACAGAAAAGAATAAAAGATACACATGAGGTTTTATGATAGTATAGGAAACATAAAGAACACGTGGAACCTATTGTACCATTCAGGCTGCTGGGGGCTGTGAGGGAATATTTTATAATCTTATGAGTAAAGCATTCTGTAAAAAAATTACAGGGGGTTTACTACTGAACACTTATAGACAAATGTTCCCCATATGGAGCAACTACTACACTATTATATATGCCATAGAGCATAGGATTGATTATGGATCATATATTCTAACTATATATGGTCCAGCTACACCCTCTATTCAGATTCTTTCCAAAATTATAACATTTATTCAGATTTTTTCACATTGAACCTTGTGGCTTTTAAAGTTTCAGACCCAAGTATCCAAGCCCCTCTACTCACCCTCAGCACTGGGGTTGCCCAGGATCTTCTTGACCTCAGCATTTGTGGGGTTCTGTCCCAGAGCTCTCATTATATCAGCAACCTGGTTGAGGGCAATTTTGCTGTCTCCTGTCCTGTCAAAGAGCAGGAAAGCCTCTTTGAAGTCTGTGGAAGAAAGAAAAGAGAGGACATTAGATAAATGGATGTATATACACAACAAAAACTTTGCCTGATTGGGGCAACGACTGGATCATTGGTAAGCTGAGGCAATCAATCCACACCCCATAGGATTTTGAAATATGCTTGGTTGAAATCTGGCCGTGAACAGCCATAGACCAGTCATGACATAGGTGTGCACTATACATGGTCTTTGTCAAGCCTCAGTATACTAAACAGTGTATAGTAAAAATAAAGAGGGAAACAAACATATTTTTTAAAATAAAACAAGCAGCCATATAAAAACAGTTATAAGTCATAAGCAGAAGCTGCTATAATGGTTGCCTTGGCAGAGGTATTCTCCATAGGCATTCATAGAATAGGTAATTGTTATTGAATGGTGGATTCAGCCTACTAGGAACACTTCAGCCAAATGAAGTATTATGGTAGCTTCTACTCTTTGACTACAGGGAAATGTTCTCCAACCATAATTAAGATCTGCATTTAAATGGAAGCGAAAACAAATTAAAGCCAAATTCTAGTTCCAAATAGGGCTAGCTCTGCATCCTTTTCAGTTCTATTAGTGTCCGTCCAAGCACATGGAAAAAAGTTCTATGTAGGAAAGAATATTTTTTGCATGCCGCACAGCTTCTCTTTATTTAGGATATCTGAAACTGGGTTATTTTAAGAGTAGCAGTGATGGGTGTCCAAATGTAGCCAGAGATGGTTTTACAAGCCCTGTAAAAGCTGCTAATGTTAGAGAAGGGTCAGGCCTCCTGTAACCAGATAGCCTGCAGCAGAGATCCAGCAGAGAAGCAGAGATGTAACCCCGTCTGCTGCTGCCCAGTATGATAATTGCAATACTTGGCATACACACCTGTCAGCACTGGCCTCTTCCCTATAGCATCTGCCTTCACAAGTACAAAGTGACAGACAAGGTGGGGAATCTGGCAGCTTCATTTTCAAAGGGAGCTAAATATTCCAGAGCATCATTGACACTTATCTTCTGCCTTAACACCTACAGTTCCAGGGCCCCATGCAGTTCCAGCAAACCGAACCGATTCAGTTAATGCAGCATGTTACATTTGGGGCCCTAGAGCTGCGGTCAAATACTATTACCAGCAAAGCACAACAGCCCAAGCTGGTGGGGGATGCTGGGAGTTAGAGTTCAGAAGAAAGTGAGAGGTTGGTAAAACAGCATGAAATGATTCACCTGTTTGGCAGACCTTAAGATATATAATATTGCATGTACAGTTTTCTAGCATGCAGGGGGAATCCATTTCCATTACTCCTCTCGCCCTCAGCACAATGCTGTGAGTGGGCCCCTATAGTGAAGTGAAGAGTGCAACTGAAATGTCTTCCCCTCTTGCATGTTATATTATATCTTTAGGATCAGTTGTATAGCATTTGCATATGTAAATTGAACTCTGAATGATTCTATATACAAGGAGAGCACCTAGTAAAGGACCTTAGCACTCACTGTAAATATAATGCAATATTTTCCTGGATAAATTCATAATTGGCCAACATTTCATTATATACATATTCCTTTCTAAAGAACTTCCAATCTGACCTCCCTCATAACTTACCATCCTGCTGATCCTGGGAGAACTCGATCTGTCAAAGAAAATCAGCCACAAAGAAAAACATGATTTACTATGGCCTGTTGTATGTTTAGGTTCCCAGCATTCCGAAGTCCAAATGTGAAACTCATGCAAACAGGACTGGCAGACAGCTGGAACACAGACTGGGCCACTAATAAAGGCAGAACCTATGTCCTGTTGTGTCTGTTTCTCTTGATTGACACTGACAACGTCCAAGTGGCTTTTGGAAAGACCAATGAAATCAATAAATAGATGGAAAAACCATAGTGAGTTTAAAGGCTTTGCTGAAGCTCCAGCTTAAAGGAACAGTGCACTAACCAGCAACTTCATCAGCGGAGAAAGACTGCAAGGGAGAGAGAGAGAGAAGACAGAACTAGTATAGTTGCCAATGCACTGACAGAATGGAAACATTGATTTGTAATGATAACCTGTCTGAGGTATGGGTCCCGCCATCTGCTCTGTGCGACCTGTATACTATACTAATACGAGGTATCTAAGCGCTACACTTTCTCATTCTGCTATTCAGAAGTATGTATGATTTGTGTCTCTAAGAGAGATAACTGTATTTAATTAGGGCATCCATTTAAAGCACTGTTTCATACCCTGAGGTTCTCAGATGTTGCTGAACTACATTTCCTAGCAATCTTCAACATACGCACAGGGATAAGGCATACTGGGAGTTGTAGTCCAACAACATATGGAGACTTGAGGTTAAAAACAGCATTTTAAAGGGACAGTAAAGCATCAGGATCAATAGGTCTTGAGCGCTTTCACAAATTTATATATATATTATATACATGCATCCATAGGAAGGCATATCAGCCCTTTGCCAGACAGTTTGAATATATAACATTCCGGAACATGTTACATGTATGTGACTGGCTTTATATTAAATATTATGTCACAACATATCTGCTATAAAGTGAGCTTAAGTTTTGTTGTGCCTTTAAGTACTGTCATAGCAAAGGTTACTCAGGTCTAAAATGTCTGATAAAAACAAATATCTATTTTAGCAAACATATAAAATCATTCTCCATCCTCTCTATTCAAACGGGAAATTATTAGCAAACCTAATGTTCCTTAAACGAGCACATTTTGTAGATTAAAAAAAAAAAAACAGCACTAGAAGTGGGGTCTAGGCTTAAACTGGGCCATCCAGATGAGTTCTGGTTCTAAGTTTTAGTAATCCCATAGGGGCTGCAGTTTCCAAATGTGATAAAAAGGAAGAGTTAGAAAAGAGGAGTAGAGACTCTGCTTAAACTCTTCTACATTTAGCACTTGGAAGAACTTGTGTGACCCATAGGCTAAAGCTGCTGTGATAAGGGCCCCAGACCTTGGGATGCTAGAGGAAAGCAGTTGCACCCACCATGATGAGCTTGGCTTGGGGAGACAAGCAGGGAGCTGAGGGATGTCCGACCGAGGGCAGAAGCGTGTGGTACTTCAGCTCTGGCCCAGCTCCTCTTATTTAAGCGGGGGCAGTGACACGCCTGTGCAGATCAGGTGTCAGATGGGCAACTGGACACGCCCCCTGGACACTTTTTAGCTTTCTTAGGGCAAAGGGAAAGGAGGGATCTCGTTGCACTTACACCAGTTAGGAGAGCTATTATTAGCCCGGCTGGAGCCTGAATTGCTTTCATGGCTTTCACCATCATCAGCACATTTTCTCCAGGGAGGGAAGTTTTGACTTTTGCCTGGATCTGCCAAATTCGGGGTGCAGACTAGAGACCCCACTGAAACCAACCAATCGTGAAATATCCTCCACTTATAGTTTAGCATACACAGCCCTGCTCTACATTCTAATCAATTCTAACTGTATTTAACTTAGAAAAGCGCAATTGCCCATGCATTGTTTAGCTATTTATTGCCCTATTTTCTTTCGTTTTGCACCCCAGCACTTGACACCCGCTGATATCTCCCTACAGATGCTGAATAGGGGGTGATCAGTTGGGGCGTTGGGGCATTGTAGGACTTGATTATCTTTATATTGAGCTATAATACAATCGCTTTCCTAATCCAGTGTCGGACTGGCCCACCAGAAGACCAGGAAAACTCCCAGTGGGCCAAGGTGTCAGGGGGCCCTCATGCTGCTAAACTTTTCGCCTATTTCAATGCCATTCCCTATTTATATGAGAACAAAGAGGCTAAATAGATGGAAGAATTGATTATAGTATGTAAAGAACACAAACTAGGAGAATAGAGGTTGATTGAGGAGATGAAGAATATTAGTACTGAGAGTGGCCCCTAGTCTAAGGTTTTATGGTGGGCCCCTGGTGTCCCAGTCCTACACTGTCCTAATCTACAACCATTGTCATTGCTCTGCAGATCTAAACAGAGCGATTTCTATCTGTGGCACTTTCAATAATTCGTCAAAACTAAGCTAATACTGTTAACAGAAGTAACTTTACATTGTTTTCTGTATATGTTGGTGCACCAAGCAGATCTGATCTGTATTATTATGATGTATTACTGTATGTGATTATTATATTATTCAGCATTTGCAATATGTACACAACCTGAGCTAAAAATAGATCCATTATTACATAATTAACCAAGTTTTGGTGGGCCTGTCTTCCAACCTTTAGAAACGTCAAGACGCAGGAGAGGGGCGCCATCTAGTGTCCATAATGAAGGCTTGCATGGTAAAGTCGCAGAGTTTAGCAGATTTGGGTGAATGGGTTTGGGGGGACCTTTACTTCGTGTTTTGAGGGAAGGGTGTACTGTTATGGGAAATACATTTTTCCAATTAACGTTTGCACTAAAAAGCATATACTGATGATCAATAGGGATAACTGTAAGCTTTTATTTCACTGACTCATTTCAGCTGTAAAGCACAATATGATTTGTGAGGCCACCAGTAGTTCTGGGTCACTGGGCAAGTATGTTGTTGCCACCCCCAAGAACCAAAGGTTAAGCAGGTGTCACATTTATATATAGACTCTTCTGTTTTTGTCTATAGATTCTCATTCTCATTTCTGCTCATTTAAGGTAAAATAGCACAAGCTTTCTTTAACAGCACATGGAAGCTCAGAGGATGGCTGAATCACACTTTTCCTGCAACTGCAAAAGGTTAAATGGCTGATACCATTCTGTACTATTTTTATACATTTATTTAAGTACTAAATAAGTACAAATTACTACTAATTAAGAGATACAACGGTGTTCTCAGCCAGGTAGCTGTTGGCTGAGAATTCTGGGACTTATAGTTCTGGACTAGTAGACATGATACCAGCTGGGTTACTCTTGCTTCATAGAACTGGTCCTGGAAATGTGCACCACTCTCATGTAAATAAGGCTAAATTGGTGGGTAAAATTGATGATATAGAAACACAATAAAAGAGATACCATTAAAGCTAAAAAGACTAAGCCTAAGCCCTGAGTCTGTTCATTAGACTCAATCTGTATAATGTATATTCTGTTATGATAAGTGTCAGCTATGGTGTCATGCCTTTCTCTTATTGCAAGCATTAGTAAAAATAGCAGCACTTTTATGACAGTGCCTTGTTTTGGTTATAGGAGTAATGACGGGCACTGCATCTATTGGAAAGTCACCCCTAGCAACAACTTCATGTTTAAGCACAAGGCAGGGATGCTTGGAGTGCATTATATATAAATGACATAAATGCCACTGATTGTTAAGTGAAACCCCTCTGTAGACATAAATCCAAATGCTGCTCTATAATACATATTGTGGTACAGGTTCTGTCAGTGCATTGTGTCATGAAATGAACAGGTTAAACTCTCTCTTTTTACCAACCGTGCCGTCTTCCATCACCGATAAGTCTCCTGGCAAGTGAACAAGTTAGAAACACAGAGGCACATCACATGCTCAACTCAAAAACATGCACAAAAACAAAAAGCCAAATTGATGGTAGGAAAAAGGCTTGACTTGGTCTCAACAACCCAACAACCCCAGCTGCTGCACAACTCCAATTCCCAGCATGGCCTCTGCTAACTAAGCTCAAGAGGGATACTGACATATACTATTACCCCTTAGTGTTCAACATGCATACTAATATTCAGTATGTTAGATTGGAAACAACGAATATAATGATAAATATAAAGATATTATTCATGAATGGGATATCAAGAGGTGGGTATTGGTGGGTAGGGCTGAATGTTACTGGAATCCTCTCTAAGACAGATATAAAGCAGCGACTAGGGAAAACAATAGTTGCAGAATCATCTGTTACCAGCAGTATGCGCTGTGTGGTTGTTTACAGGCTTATCGACATGCCAGGAAAACACAACATTTGTCATAAAGTAAGCTTACTAGATCACTTGAGGTGTCAGGGACATGTCTAGAATAATCCAGCAAGAAGGGTGGCACTGGTAGCAATTTAAATGCAATGAGTGCAGTCTTTTAACGTGCATTTATTAGACATGCCCCTGAAGTGATATTGGTGATCCTAATATTAAAAAAATAAATCTATATATATATATATATATATTATATATTATAGGTGTTCTGATATATGACTCTCAAAACCCACAATGATGTCCTTTTATAATAAAGGGGCATGGGGGTGATTTGCTCAGGGCCAGAATATGAGTATGCATGCTGTGCCATACTCAGCTTTTGCATCCGCAATAGCTGGATGGAAAATAAGAAATTGTTGTGTGATCACTAGAGTGAGTATATATGGGTGTATAAGGTGTATCTGGAGGGCTGCTGGTCTCTCCCAATACTATGGTGGGTGCCAGACAGAACAAAGGCCTTTCTTGGCAAGATACGTGCCAGGCAGCTTATAGTACTAGCCATTGTAATCCCTTTCCCGAGCCCTTTTATTTCTCGGCATGCACAAACCAAGTCTAGCTATGCGGTTGCAACAGCTTCACAAAACCAAATGTAAATGAAACCTTCATTCTGCCTCTCTGTTTATGCCATGTACATAACTAGCACTGCTGCCATCTGTTACTTACATTCCATGTCAGTGGCATGTTCCTGGCACTGATATACAAATTATACACTTCAGCAGTTCCAGAACTACAACTCTCAACATCCCTTACCAGCTCTTCTGATATCGGAAGGATGGGGTTTTGGGAATTGTAGTTTCACAGCAACTAGAGCGACAAAGTTTCCCTGAACTAATCGCTTTATGCTCTGTGTCTCTGCACTGGTTTATTATATTAAATTAAGTGTATAAAAACACTGGGGTAGGATGCTGCCTTCTAAGAATTTTATTATTGGTTCTATTAACTCTTTTCATCATTTTACATATACCAAGCCTGTGGTGTAGTGGATACATGGAATAGTGTAAGTGGAGGTTTATTTAGACTCTCTCAGCTCAAGGAAATGACAGCAACCTGGAGCACCTGCCGTAAATCAGCAGAAAATAAAATGTGGATTAACAGTAATGATCTTTGAAAGGCACATATTGTCAGTGCTAAGGGGCTGTAGTGGCCTTTTATAGTACAGAAACCCAAAATATAAGGCATTTCTTATCTGGCCTACTTACTTGTAAAACCTTAGCTCTCCATTAAAGGGGGGGCTATGCTATATATGTGTGTGTGTTGGAAGGTGAAGGACCCTTACATTATGTTGCCATGATCTCCCCTTTAACATAGGATTCTTTTAGCAAAATAATTTTACAGTGTCCACAGTTAAAGAGGATGCCTTGTCCCCCTGTTCTCATCACAATGGAAATAATAAAAATAACTCAATCTAATGTCCAACTGTAAGCCCAAAGCTATTCTGCTGTCAAAGCTGGCAGTTGGCCTTGCCAAATCATAACCTCAGAGCTGGATAATAGCTAAAACAGAAACACATTGCAGGCAGCACGGCTGATGATTAGTCAAGATACATTACACTGTATCTGTATTGTTTTATGTATAAGTATGTGGTATGCAACTAAACGGATTATTAATTAGCCTTTCAACGTGCCATATTAGAGTTTTCCGGGAGGGAAATGGCAACTCCACCGCTGATAAAGCCTGTAGAAGCTGCAGCTGCTGGGAGTCTCAGGGCTTCTGTGTGTCATATAAAATGTACATAATGGATGGCTGTGGTATGTGTCACTCTGCACTATGCTTTTTAAAATGGATGTCACGGTTAAATAAAAGGGTCTGCTAACCTGACACTTAACATTGGGACATACTCTTACATACACTACCTGACATGGCCAGAAGATGGCAACAGATGACCCATTTTGTTCTAAAAGTGTTCCATGCTATTCTTTTTTTTCTAATTCATTTTCAAGTTCTGAAATCACTGTATACGTGGTAACTGCACCTCTTATGAATTTAAGCAGAATTCAGTTGTGAAACATAACATTTTTGTCTAATGAACAAAACAATATATTTGTGCTTGTCATTTCCCCAGTGTTGGTTGGCTAAAAAGAAATATCTGTGAGGTACCAGTACAGGCATAACCTCTATTTCCCAGAATGCTTAGGACCTGTCGATTTTATTTTCTTAGTGACACTTCTGGGTAACTAAAAGTCTGTGAAATATAGACTCACAGCAACAGTAGTAGAACTATCATTAGTAAAGTATGAGCATTCTGAGAGAGTACGCTATACAGGAATGACACAGAACTGCATTAAATACATCTTTACATTAACCTGCTGAGGCATTCCAGCTGCTCCATCTAGTGTTTTAAAACATGCTGTACTGCTGTCTGTATAAAAATGACAAGCAAATATATTGCAGTTTTAACCCATATTTATATCAAGTATAAAGTAATAAGTAAATGCTCTATGTAACAAAGGGTAGATCCAACAAATAGACAGGAATGGAAAGAAAAGAGGACACTGCATCTAGCAGGGCATTCTAATGATGCTTTGTGCACCCAGAATCCTGGGTTAAAACACATTAGTTTGCTGCTTTCTGCTCTCCCAAAATGCATAGCTGTTAGCTATAGTGCTTAGGGCTGTGCTATACAGATAAGGGACAAAAGCTCCAGGCCTGCCTTTAATATTCCTTATTAGGAAATGTCCTGTCAGATGCAGGGTGATCCTCATTTAAACACCAATCAGCCGGTCAAGGAGGTTGGGTTATTTTGGGAGGGTTAGCGGAATCATCTTGCCACCTGTCATTCTCCACCCCACACACTTAATAACATATTCACAAGCAGTGGAAGGAACAAGCTGTCAGACCACACAGAATGCACCAATTCCAGCAAACACTTGCAGTAAGGATATGTTGTGTGCAGTCACTGGAATAGATTGGGCAACCATGCCCATTTACTTTCTAACTCATGTCTCACATACTGTACATAGTGCCAGAGCTTCCCATTTAACCTTCAGCAATGTTCTCTAGCTGTACTTGTAGCTGTGGAAGGGGTAAGTAGAAGGGATTTCTAAAATTGGTTCAGCAATTAAGTATAATAAAATATTTTGGATATAGAACTAATAGCTGTAAACACATTGTTTTCTTAAATGGGACACTAAATAAACAGTTGTTCTAATGTTTACTGGTAGGTACCCCAGGACTGTGACGTTACCCTAATGTTACCCTGTTTATAGTAAGCATCCCAAAATTTGGTTACTCCGTTTACTGCGAGCACCCCAAAAATATGTTACACTATATACTGTTAACAGTCAAATCCCTAATTTTAACCTACATACTGGGAGCACCCAAAAACTCTAATGTTACACTGCTTACTGGGAGCACCCAAAAAACACGAATGTTAAACTGTTATTGGGAACAGTTTCACCTGAATTATTGTTAGCACCCAAAACCTTCTAATTGTGTGCACCCCAAAACAAATGTAATCTTTATCAGGCATAGATACACTAAGCAGCAGGTATTTACAAGGGAGAACATGCAGTACCTTTAAGAATATTCTCTGCTGCAGTAATGCAAAAGTGATATATATATATATGACTAGGGGTATCACTGCCACAACAAAGTAGACCCTGTTAAAATAAATAGTTCTTTATCTAGTCACTATACTAAATCCTCATTGTTTGGCAGCAGAGTTTTGGGTAGCTATTGGCTGCTCTGTTGCAAAAATATTGCCTGAATCTAGTTAGAAATCTCCCCAGCCCAATGACTGTACAAAGCTACATAAACAGCCCCTAGTTTTGCCTCTTTGAGTGTGAGAAAGCTCAAACGAATTGTCCCTGTCTCTCCAGTAACCACACACAACACATCTCTTTGCAAACCCTGTTACCTTGACACTGGACAGATCAAATGCAGGTTCTTTGGGCTTTTCTGGTTCTGGGGCTGGTGCTGGTGCTGGAGCAGCAGCGGGTTTAGCCTCAGGTTTCTTCACATCCTTCTTGGGTGCCATTGTGCTGGTTTTAGTTTAACAAGGGGTAGAAATAAAAAAGGAATCCAAAAAGTAAGCAGCCCAAGTGTTTCTTGAGGGAGGAGGTAAGACCAGATGATCTTCAGCCCAGAGCCTAGAAGTGGGACCCAATGTGTTTTTCACTATAAGGCCATATTTATATTTCACTCAGTACATAACACAATCTCCATGCATGCTGCTGGATTGGACAGTTCCCCAGGCAAGGAGGATGTCATGAGGGCTAAGTCTATAAATGGAATACGAGGGTCAGAGCATCATCAACCGATGGGACCTATTTTTTTTTTTTTTTTTT
>CM044447.1:84281068-84298566 GCA_024363595.1 Xenopus borealis | reverse complement strand
ATATATATATATATATATATATATATATATATATATATATATACAAAGTATATATTACCATGTATGTGTGTTTGACCTGTGTGTTTCTTTATAGCATTATCCTGCATCCCTATAAGTGCATTCTGCACTGTTGACAACTATATGCTGCCTCTGTATGGAAATTGGCCAATAAAATATCTCCATGCAATGCATTTTAGTGTTCTATTGCAAGAAGAGAATGGCACATCCATTAATTAGTACCCAAAGCAGTGGTGAGTGACATGCAGTGTGTGCTCTCGTGTGTGTTTGTTCAGCCTTGTGCTGCCACTGTACGTGTAAAGAAGTTGTGCCAAACCCAGTCACTCTCATCATCTCTCCCTGTCTGTGAATGAAAAGCTCCTCGCTCAGCTCCTTCCCAAAAGGTGGATCATTTTCTTGTGACTTTGGGATAAAATCTGACACTTAAATAGGGCTACGTGCACAGTAATCACTGTCATAATTCATGTTCTTGTAAATCTGTGCTGGGAAAGGTTTTTTAGAAAACACCTTTGGCATCTTTGTGCCAACATCTTGATTCAGTCCTTCCCAAAAGCATTCAAGCTTTACACTATAACTGGCCCTTTGAAGTCAGCCAGTTCTCCGGAGCAGGCAATTAAATGATTAAATAAAAATCTAATAATTTGATTGACAGCATTTATTAATCTTTATCTGACATTATCAAGTTAATTCAAAATCAAAAAAAGAAAAAACATAGAAAGAACAAATACATTTCTGGAGAGAGAGCAATTACTGTAGGGGAATTAAGCTTAGGTATATAAATATATATATGCATGTATAATAACAGATGTGGCTTTGGTTTATATGAGGCATGTAGCATTTTAAAATCAGGGTACCATTCAGTGGTGTAACTACATGTTACTGGGCCCCACAGCTAAATTAATTTTAGGGCCCCCAACATATGCAGAGGTTGTCCTGTTTTACCCATATTTATTGAAATGTAGCCTCATGGGGGGGCCCTACACCTCCTGGGCCCCCTTGCAGCCTCAGGGTCTGCTTCCTCTGTAGTTACGCCCCTTGCGTATGTGCTATTTCACACAATTAAATTAGAAACACTCTCTAGTTAAGTCACACAATTTACTATTGTGCAAGGGAGGCTGGTGGGAACCCAGAATAACCCTGCTCCTCTACTAAATGCCACTTCTACAACACAGTCCTTCTGGCTGTCAGGGTTAGCTGCATGGGAGTGTAAGGTTATTTTGGAATCAAAACATTAGGATACCAGGATGGTTTCCCCAGATGCAGGCTATGAGGTCTATAAGCCTATACATATCCCCTATCAGCATTGGACTGGGGTTTGGGCCTGCTGCTCCACCCTCCCCAGGCCTCCTCCCCAGCTGCAACCACCCCTACCCCTGCAGCGGTGCCATGCATAACTTATTTCCTCTTTCTGTGGCCACCATTGGAACTAGGTGGGAAGTCAGGGGGCAGCAGCTGTAGTGCATTAGTTTCTGTGAGGGTAGCAGGTCTGGGTCAGTTGGGCCCACAAGGGCTAGGGCCCACCGGGATGAGGGATTTTTACTATCCAGGGCCTGCAATCATGGTACTCTTACACAACAATTAGCTTTGAGCACACAGTAAGGTAATCATGCTCTTGTCTTTATGGACATAGGCAGTCCTGCAGTTACTATTTCCATTAAGTGCTACATGCAAAACTCCAAAATAGTTTAGTCATGTGGACTGTTTGCAGCCTCCCAAAATCATAACAAATCCCCTTTTTTATCCATGATATTTTCCCGCTGATCCATTGAGCTACTGTTTCACATTATTACATAGTAGGTCTGGGCATGTCTTTCAGCTTTGTGAAGACCACTTTAGGTGTTGTACTGTATATAAGTAATTTCAAGCAAAAAGGCACACCATCTATATTTAAATTTACAGTAATTCATGGATTAAGCAGTAAACAATGCCATGGTTCGCCTGATGGTATTAAAGGGAACAATAATATATATTTCTTTTTATTTTTAATTAAAATGTTTTTATTCGTTTTTCACATTAACGGTGACATTGGTACAGACATCAATTATCACTGGTAATGCTATTGTATTTGGTTAGACTGTGCTTGATGGTGGCCTAGCTTTCTCATGTTTACATAAGGTCATAAAGCATTTGATGTCTGAATGGTAATTAATAGTGCTAGTGTAAAATCAAACAAGAAAAAAAAAGGGAAAGAAGGAGGGTGGGGGTGTATGGTTAGGGAGTGGTATAGAGTAAGAATAGAGGGTGGGAGCAGAGGAGAGGAGTAGGGGTAGTAGAGGTTCCACTCTCTCTCTTTTGGGCTTCTCTCGTTGCCCGTTTCTTGTTCTTTAGATGATAGAGGGGTCTTTACCTTCAGTGTGTTGATAGATGGTATTTTTCTTTCCAGATCTACACTTATCATTTGACTTGCTGTTAAGGTGTTCCTGGTAATTTCTAGTGGTAGCCATTTGTTTGTATAGGAGGTTTGAATCAAGTAGCGAGATTAGTTCCATCTTGGTAGGCATCTTTATAGATTTCCAATATTTAGGTACCAGTAGTCTCATTGCTGTGATGATGTGGAAAATTAGGTGCTGGAGTTGATGGGGCATTGGTTTAACTTGTGGTTTAGTAATAACATGTATTTCATTTGCTGATTGGTGTAAAAAGTTGAAGAGAACTGGAGTTTTCAAAATGGAAATGCAAATATGGTGCTGTTAGTTGGCTGGTAATTTCAATCTGATAACAATAACTATATATGAAGGATTCATAGCTGAGCAAGTATACGTCACCATTATGTGAATACACAAATATAACTTCCATTTGATGAGAGCAAAGATCTTTCAGAAACTCACTTGTACATCTTCTAACACATACTATCCTGGGTGCATTGATATCTTTATTTTAATGACCTTCACCCAAAAGTGATATCAGGGTTCTCCCATTGGATGTGCCTCAATAATTCTTAATCAGATGCTCTACTTCTGCTGCCCAGTCTGCCTGCTTCTTACTGTATCACAACCTCTTTTAATAAAATCTTGGATTGTAGTTTGACCTTTCAATGGAAACAATGCTTTCCCCTCTGTTTATCCCTGGATCTCTGAGGAATTAGCACTTCAGACTGCAGTCAGTGGAGATACTTGAAGGCAAATGGAGAACATTTTGCAGTGCCTGGATAACAACTCTCATCTATGTGAGCACTGAAAGAAATTCTAATGAAGGATTATCACAGTTCAATGCATAATGAAAATCATTTCTTTTCCTTCTGGGCACCTGCTTTGCTTCCTCCGACTCTTGTGATCTACTAAGTCTTTATATATGATATTACAGCTTGAATAAAAGTTGATAGCGTAATAGTAATGAATAAGTATGAATAAAAACTTAGTGTTGGAGATTGCCAAGGGATGATTATGTGACATGTTTCAGCCACCGGGAACTTTTTCAACATTCCTAAATCTTGCTATTATAGAGCACTAATGCAAAATTCTTTTGTTTTTCCCAGAATCAATACCCCTACCTTTGCAAACAGGTTAATTTCTTCAAATGGAGATAGTCTTGTATAAACAAACCCCACCCTTCCCTAAAATGCAACTGTTATTAGATTTTAAGATCAGGAAATTACACATTTTTCAATATACATAGGACGTATCTGTGTAAAGTGATAGACAGGTATCTAGAATGGTAAATTGTTTTACTACACACTCTTATACAAACAAGAGGTACAACTTGGCCTGACAGAGTATCAGAGGATCTCCTGTTGGGCCTCAGCCAAAGACAATTCCCATCATCCATCTTTCCACCACATGAGACAAAATATATTGCACATTTCTGTACATTAAAATCAGTGGACACTGAAGCTGTAGTAACTCATAGTATTTCACATCTCTTTAAAAATGTGAACTAAATTCAAGGCGTCGCTAGAATCTGGTCCCTGTGCCTCAGAAGGGCACAGGGGCCAGAATCACCCCTGAGTAAAAAATGCAATGGTATAACCAGAAGCTACAGGACCCGACAGCTAAATCAATGTAAGGCCCCTTAAACATTTAATCCAAGACTTTACTATAAATCAGCTCCCCACTATACATCCATGACTCCTCAGAAAGTTGCAGGGTACGCCTCCTCTACATTTATACCCCAGAAAGCAGGATTTCTTTTCAAAAGCTCAAAACATATACTGTAACATTATCTTTCACTTTACAGAAAATGTCACCAGGTGTATCTACAAAGCAACACACACACCAAAATCAGGAGTAAACTGCAGTGCAGTTGTACTTTGCTGGATAACTTTGTTTCTAAGGGCAATATATTAATCCCAATTGCATTGCTCCCCAAAATGTTACTTTAAGAAAATCATGGGTCAAGACAGGAGAGAATGGAGGAGTGGGTGGCATATGGCCAATATTTTTAAGTAGGTGTCAGCACAGGGAAATGAGAGTGAGTCATGACTGGTTTTATGAATGACCACATGCCAGTTAGGGATATAATGGCACCCCTTCCCTTTCCCTTTATTTACATATTTGTTTCTTTTAACGAAGGAATGGCTTAGAAGACTGCAATTCCCCACAGATATACTTTATCTACATTATTTTTGGCACCTCTGACTTGTATAGCAGCATGTATAAAACAGAACTACCATCCACCTCAGTCCCTATTGATACACAGACATACAATAATACCTATTGTAACTCTACAGTTACAGTGATCAATGCAGAGGAGCCTAGTTTCCTGCTGTGCAAACATTTTTGAGCAACAAGTTGTGAGTGCCTCATAATTTTGTCCACTCCTTGTTGCTATACACTTCAGTTTTGTACACTCCTTGTTGCTATACATTTCGGTTTTTGTGGGATTCTTTTTTCCTACTGACAAAATTAGTGAACCTGTAATTAAGCACTTCTTTCATTAAGGTATTCTGTCATGATTGTTATGGTATAGCTTTTATTACTAAATTATACTTCTACATTGCACTTAATTCATTCTACTATCTAAAATTGTATTCTTGGACCAATAAATTAATTTTTGAGTTTTAATACTGGTGTGTAGGCAAACATCTCAGGTCATTTTGCCAGGTCATGTGCTTTCAGGAAGAGCCAGCACTTCACATTGGAGCTACTTTCAGACAGGCTATTGTTTCTTTTAGTCAATGTAACTGAAGAAGTCACGACTTTGGTTTGCAGGACTTGGATTATTACTATTTAGTGCTATTCTCATATCTACCACTTGGGAGCAAGTGAGCATTCTTATCTAGGTGTCAGGAAGCTGTTATCTGCAGTGTCAGACTGGCCCGGCAGGAAACCGGGAAAAAACCTGGTGGGCCCGACCCTCATGGGCCCCCACCGGGCCAGACCCCCCCCCTCCCTTCCTAGTTTTAATGTGATGTGTGGCGCCTTGGGCCGTGTAGTGATGTCAGCCCCCGGCCGTTGTTATAGGTGAGGAGGGGTGTTCAAAAAATTACTTTCAATCCAGTATTCTGTTGTAGGAGTGCTGTTATTATTATTATTTCCCATGGCAGAATCCCTTTAATGCATAAAAGCATATGTATAGAATATATTGTGGGCAACAATACAAGTGGGATAATCATATGAATACTGTATGTGGCACCAAACTATTCAGGAGGTCCATGGCCATCAATGCCAGGATTTGTTAGTTTGAAGTAAAATGTCACAATCATTTAATCAAACTGACTCTCATTGCGACCTGGTGCTCTATAAGACTCTATGTGTTGCTGAATGTGCATGATGACATATTTGAGTTTCCTTTTATAAATATTCTAGTTATGCTATGCATAGCTATGCCCAAAACTGGAAATCATCTTACTGGTGGTGGTGGTGGAAGAGAGACGCCTATGGAGCCACCATGGAGATTATCATTTTTTAATGCCTTAGTGTTTGTTGCGGCGTTGCCTACTATATTTCCTTACACTCAATTGGAATATATTATGCATATATAGTTGCAATGTATCTGGGGGGTGTTCTAAGGCTATGGCAGGTCCAGTTTGGGTTTAGAAGACTACCTTAATATGATTTTGATATAGGAACAAGTAAGTTCTGTTTTCCACTGAAAATATCTCTCAGTATGAAGTGTTATGAATATGCATTGAATATGAAACATTAGAGACTCTAAATTAAAAAAATATGATAAAACAATTTGAATACAATAAATATGAATAAAAACCACAACAAACCAAGCAAGACTTTTTTTGTATAACATTCAGTTTCCTAATTGATTTAGTTTCAGTGCATATGTACTGGGTTCCATTGCAGCAAGGGTACTTATAACCGCCCTGTACACAAGTGCTAATGCATGAAGGTGAGCAAAATCCCACCCTATAGTGCTTATTTACACAGTACTGGGCATAAACAGATGGTAAGTACAGGGACAGAGTTCTGCTACACATTGAGAGTGCCCAGGGAAAGCCCTTGCCCTGATTGTCCCCAATACGACTACCCTCCACTTGTCTCCTTGGCACTTGGACCACCACTGTTCCCCCACTGAATTCTAGACTTGCAAATAGGGCAAAACTAGGGGAATACAGGCCAAAGAGTATGTGCCCTGCACCCCTAAAAGTTAGCCATTCCTTTTTTTCCTACCCCTTGTTCCAGCCCTTGCTGCCACAGAAGGTTATATAGTGAATGCCAACATGCCACCTCCAACTCACCCCTCCCAACAAACTTGAATGCATAGAGCCCTGTACTCTATTTTTTTGTGGAGCAGGGTACAAAACTGTAAAGAATTGGCCTTTTTTTGCATATTGGACCACAAACTGTATTACTGTATTAATGAGATACTGCTGTATCTCCAAGATGTTTTTTGCTTCACCCCATGTACTAGTATGAATGATTTACCATGTATCATTGATATAAATACCTTTATGCTAATAATATGAAGACTTAATCTATGTTAATAACATAAACGCATAATAAACTGTGAAACAATACAAGTGTTTAGTGATGAGCGAATCGGGGTGCTTCGCTTGGCAGAAACGGCAAAAAATTTGCAAACCGCCGCCGGCGTCTTGTTTTGGATGCGGGTGTCTCGTTTTGGAAAATGAGAGCTGGCGTTGAAAAAAACAGACGTGCCAGACCTTTTTTTGATGCTGGAGAATTTTCACCAGGCGAATTTTCGCAGGCGTTTCTAGAATTTATTCGCTGCGAATTTGAGCCAGGCGAATAAATTCAACCATCACTACTAACATTCAAATTTGGGTCCCAGGTCAAAATATTTTCAGGGTCCTCAGTCCAAAACCCTTAATAAAAAAGTCTATTTACTTATATTAAGTTTGTCTGTCAGTCAGACTCCCTACAAGCTTCTCTATTCTCTTGGGCCCTCAGCAGACACTGGCCCTTCACTCTGCATTACTGCCCTACTGTAGGTGAGTAAAGGGTCTCTTATTTCCTAAGCAGTTTTTTTCCAAACATAGAACAACATAATTAAATCTACCTTCTAATGTCTTCTATCTTGGCCTGTTACATGAATCTAATAGAAGTTAAGTTCTGAAAAATTGCAATGGCTGAGGAAACTATCTGGGCGAAGCGTTTACTGTCTAATTTGCTGCCTAATTCTCTGTCTAATCCGCTGCTAGAGGCGCTTGGAGACTGTTGCTTTCCTTGCCGGTGTGACATGACAACCTGGACATGTTTCTGAAAATAATGGCAGCAGCTGAAGAAATGATAGCCCCACTAGCAGCTGGCATGTTCACTTCGACCTTCCCCCACCCCATGTTCACTGCTTCTTCGCATTTAACTCTGCTGCTCCTTACAAGGTTTTATTTTAGCTTCTGAGCAATGGGAGGGAGAGGGACAGTATTTACCGCAGTGTTTAAATATACACCAGGGTCGTTCATTCTTCAGCTTTCTATGCAGAGGTCCTGTAGGAAGATGCCACTTAGAGAATAATGGGGGTGATATTTGTTCAGTTGCTGGGAAGTTAAACATGCAGTTATATTTGTGAAAGCTAGAAGCAAAGAGTCAAATACAGTATGCCACTGGGGAACAGGTGAAGGGACCCATCAGAGAAATCAAGGCAAGGGCGGGGGAATACCTATAGAAAACTATTATACAATAAGGGTAAATGTTATATGGAAGTAGGTCTACCAGCCGCTCTACAACATAACCACATATTTGCTCAATGGCAGGTGGCAATTCCAGTGTTCCTGTGTAAAGAGTGACCTTGAGTCTTAGAAATCCTTCCAGTAAATGCTTATAGCATACTTCTGATCCAAAATCTTCTAGCAGAAGGTGAAGCACAAAGATTGTAACAAATTGTGACAGTGTTCCCTACAGCACACTCCCGTCAGACCCCATCACTGCCAGACGGCTTGTAAACCACAGAAAATAAAAAGCTGCTTATGGTCAGATATTCTTCGTTTTTTAGTTGTATATGACCCCCCCATATTCCGTTATCTTAGTTTTGGATATACTTGCATATGTCACAGACCTGTAGCTATTATACTCACCCATTAAGAGGTATGAATGACATTTCTGAAAATGTACTGCAAATGTAACAGCTGGATAAAGCCAAGCAATCATTTCACATATTTCCTGATTGTTAAAAAACAGATGCCCTGACAAACATTCTCTCCTGTAGGCTGCCAGTCCATATAGGGGCTACCAAAAAGCCAATCAGAGCTCTTATTTGACATCCCCATGGACTTTTTCATGCTTGTGTTTCTCTCCAACTCTTTTTTAAATTTAAATGTGGCTCACAAGCAAAAAAGGTTGGGGACCCCTGGCCTAGAGTGTGGCCTTCGTTGTGAGTAGAGAAAGGAGTCTAGTGTGCAAGACTGAATGAAGCTGCCACTGAAAGCAATGAGAAGAGATCTTCAATAGGAATTTAGAAATCACCTATGACACCACACAGGGGGTGTAAAATGAGTGCGAGAACCAAGCAGAAAAGTAGCTGGTTGAATATATAAGAAGACCAATCTTTCAAAGGTGATACTTATAAAAAATGTGGCTCCATTGGATGTGAACGTGTATGGGCTTGTCTGACACGTATCTTTTTTGTTTTGTGAAATACAGGATGATCTGTATATCTATTGAATCTTTGCAGCTTTCAAATGCTCTGTAAATTTACACATTTATTGTTATTGCTACTTTTTATTACTTATGTTTCAATTCAGGGCCTTCTCCTATTCATAGTCCAGTCTCTTAGCAAACAGACTTCTGAAATTGCAAACTGGAGAGCTGCTGAGCAAAAAAATTCCAATTGCAAATTGTCTCAGAATATCACTGTCTACTGTCTACATCATACGTTAACTCAAAGGTGAATAACCCCTAAAGGTTATTCATGGCATTTATGATCATATAAAAGATAATTTAAGTTTGTGGCTATTTAGTATAGGTTTAGGGTTAGTGTCTGCTAAAGAAATTCATACACTTTATAGATGTGGAAGGATGTATAAATTCAGGAGAGGGGGTTATTGGAAAGGGATATAGCTTGCCTGTGTAGTGTGCATGGATCCAGTTTTAATGTGGCCAGTAACTTAGCTTACACTGATTACACATATACAATGATAACATGTATCAGACATATAATGGCAGAGAGGGGAGGCTAAATAAGATGGACACATTATTCTTTAGCATCAAATGAATGTGTAATAACTGAAGCTGATTGTTGAAATTTGTGTTTTTGCAAATGTTCTACTTCTATTTAAAAGCGCTATAAATGTCCCTGTCCAAGCAGCTAGTGTGTTTTTTTTCATTCTGAAATATAAGACCCGTGTTTTTGCTCGTGATTTCTGTAGCCAGATGAATTTGTAATCAGCATATTGATTGGCTACTTAGCCTAGGAACACTTGTATTTTACTGCCCAGGGTGTTCCTGTTATGTGACACCCAATGGGCCAGGGCAATATCCAGTTTCATGCTGGTAATGAAGGCTTCCAAGAAGTGTAGTTTCATCACTTCAGTTTTTTACCCTGTAGCCGCTAGCACTGAGGCTAGTACTGTTTGTGTTAAGTCACAGAGAGACTCTTAAGAGGATGTACAAAAAGAGGGAGGTCCAACAAAGGACATGGAGTCATAACAACTGAGTTTGAATTAGAGTACAGTCATACAATTATCATCTTAAAGAGATTCTGACACCTGAAGTCAAACTCTTTTTAACCTCTATTATAATAACTGGCTTTGAAAGCTACTTCCATTAGGTATTTGCATGATGCTTTTACATTACCTGTCTGATCCCCCATGTTCCTGTATGAGGGGGCTGCCATATTTGTGCACCCGGCATCTGTTATCATTAGAAACTGTAACTAACAGACTGAGATGGGACAGCCAGGTTGGCAAAGTCAGAGTGTCAGAGAGTCAGGCTTAGAAATTTCAGCTAACAGTTATATACAAAAACAAACCTTTCAGCAAAAAATGATCAACATGACCTATAGGTAACAATTAATGTACATTCATACGTTAAATTTCATTTTTTAGTGTCAGTATCACTTTAACAAAATGTTATGATACCACTTTAAAGAAGGCTTTTAATTCTTTTTGGACTATTGTCACTTTTTCTCCCTTTCTAATGGCTTTTTAAACACTTGCCAGGTGCCTTTTAAAACACATTTTAAACTAATTAAACATCCGACTAAATAGACAGTCCTGGCAGTATCAGAATCTATTTATGATCATCACCGGCAGTTCTCTATCTGTGGATAGATACCATTTGAATAGAAGAATGCAAGGGATGAATGAAACATCCTATCTATAAATGGTGGATATTTCCAACACAGAATCAGAGTGCTGAAGGAAAGCATGAAAGTGCTCTCTGACAATTGGGAAAATGATAATTATGTGTAATGCCTGGCGGGTAGTAGGCATGCAACTATTGTCTCTTTAGGTTACCAGTCTGCATGGAAAAAAACTTTTTTAATTTATTTTTTGAGAAAGGAATGTTTGATTTTATTTTTATTCCATTGTAGTCCTCTAATATGTGCATACGTAGTAGAGGTCATCTCACTGGGTATCCATCCCCACATTCATATTGGCTGCCAAGATAATGGCTATGGCTAATGGTTAGACGTACAGTTCCTCCCAATGCTGTTAAACAATCACTGCCTGCATTCCAGGTGTCAGATTTAACTGGCACAGTGTAAAGCTGCTGTCTCCCAAAAATACATACCTAAGCCCTATATATACAGACATTTTGTAACCAGTCACACGTTTGTGTCAGCTTTGTAAATCTACACATCATTAGACTAAAAGCTCCCCTTGTTTAGAAAAAGTTGGTTGCTGTGAAAACAGCAAATTCTACCCCTGCAGGTTAACATCTAGCCCCAACCTACATTGTAATATAATGCACACTTGTGCCCACAATACAACTGCAGTGTATCTGACACACATTTGTCATTGCTGCACTGTGCAGTTTCCCTGAAATTCAATTGCACAGCCATTCCATGTTGCCTGCATGCTGTGCACATCCAAGTTATAACAGCAGTGTACAGAAAATTGGGGAAACAAAGGAGTAGGTATCTACACCTAAAATTAAAGAATTACACAGGCCCATCCATCGCAATGTGAAATGACCTTGAACTATAATGTTTGCAAGCAGAGTGTGGTTCTTGTTTGTTTCTGCAATAACTACGAACAATAGAATGCAAAGAATCATAGAGCTTTAATGACTGACTGATGCTTTATAGTCCTTGGCCTGTTGGTTTGTCCATTTAGAGGCTGAGAGTGGGAGAGAGGTGGAACAACTGGTGAGGCTCATAATAGCTCACATCTTGCTTAGCACCTAAGGCTCATCCGCTCAAGGAGTTCTAATTCAGTCGTAGTGAAATGCGTCTCCAGGCAGCTAGGGGAATGCCAGGCATTCTTCTCCACCATAAGTCCCAGATCCAACTGGGGAGCTCTCCAGGGACGGTCAGTTCAGGACTCTGTTAACTCCTTATTTGCTAAATAGGTTGTTCCATGTATATGGATGTAGGTCCTTGCAATGGCCCTGAGCCAAAAATGATCAGTGAGGTTGTATGAGAAAGTTGTGTCATACAAACATGGCTAAGATTACTTGTCTTACATACTTTACTTACAACAAACATATACACCACAGAAGCATGTAAACTACATTCTGATTCAAAGGCAAAATTATTTGTGGATTTATAATGAGTGTCTAAGCATAGAACTATATCAGTTATAGTTACAAAACTATATAAAACCTGTGTTTTTATAAAGTTGTAGGCACCACATTTTATGTTGAATATACTGCTAAATCAACTTTGAGACTCCTGGGAAGTCAACATATTGCAGGGAATACTTGCACCAATACTACCCGTAGGCTCTACCCTGAAGACTCTTCCATTGCTGTTTCTATTGTTTTCATGTAGCTGCCATGCAAAATCACTTCCATTAAGGCATTATCATTCCAGATGATTCCTCAAAACTGTGATGAATACTACTTCCAACGGTAGCCTGCACCCACCAGGCAATACCACTTCTAAAGCTAAACAGCAGCGACTGGGGAATACCACCACCAGTGCAACCCACTAACTGCTACTTGGCTGGGCCTTAACCTTGAATCAAATTTTGACTAGGCTGCTGACCACAGTCTGACCACCCTAGTAATACACACAGTTAGTGTAGGATCTGCCAAATTTATTCAACTTATTCAAAGAAATTGCAGCAGATCCACTTGTTTTTGACCATAGGGTTCCTTGCTATTGTTAGTGTCTGTGAAGATGTAAAATGATGCTGCAGAAATTGCAGCTGCTATAGATATATTTATATATATATATATATATATATATATAAAATAAAAGGTTTGGATATACCCGTGTCTCCTTTGTGTGTTAAAAGTAATTATAAGCCAAGATGCATTTATTAAGCATATTTTCCCTTTAAGCGTTTTATAATTGTGGGCAATCATTCATCGCCCTGTCTTGTTGGAAAGAAGTTTTCAAGGTCTGACCAGCTGGCAAGCAGCCTACATACCGGGTACTGTCAGCATACAATGCATAACTCCAGAAAATACTAAGTAGAAACGTGAGCAATTGATAAGCAACAATTATCGATTTATTTTTTTTTGTTTTTTTTTTTCATCAAAAATCAGGTTTTGCTACGTATTTTTAATTTTAAGTTTCTAAATGACACTATAATAGCCAGAAGCATCTGTCACTGGGGAAATGAATAATATGGCTGCAAGATTCTCCCCTTTGGAGCCTAATGTGTACCTCTTCTATACTGTTGGTCATTCTCTGAGCCATTTATTTGCTGAATATAGGAAATTGAAGCTTTGGCTATAAGCATTTCATTATACCTTTTCCTTGCCATCACACGGCCTCAATCTTGGATTGCACATTGCCTAAAATGTATGTATTCCATAGACTTGCATTAAACTTGCAAATGTCACCTCAGTGTAACTTTTATTCTGGCAAAGTAGGTTCTCTGTTGTTGATACGCTAAGGCAGTGATCCCCAACCAGTAGCTCCCGAGCAACATGTAGCTCTCCAACCCCTTGGATGTTGCTCCCAGTGGCCTCAAAGCAGGTGCTTATTTTTTAATTAATGGCTTAGAGGCAAGTTTTGGTTGTATAAAAAACAGATGTACTGCCAAACATTCTCTCCTGTAGGCTGCCAGTCCATATAGGGGTTACCAAAAAGCCAATCAGAGCTCTTATTTGACATCCACATGGACTTTTTCATGCTTGTGTTGCTCTCCAACTCTTTTGTAAATTTAAATGTGGCTCACGAGCAAAAAAGGTTGGGGACCCCTGCGCTAAGGGTTAAGCAATCCTCTGTGAATGCTTTAGGAGTATGTACAGTGATGAACTGAATACTATCTGGCAACTCATGAGCCTGTTTTTAAAACATGCCGGTGTGTGCCCTATGCATATTTTCACACATTTTGCGACTGCCCAGTTGTGCTTTTTTGAGCTACACTGTAACTCCCTTGTGCCCGTTCCTTCTGAATAAGGAGCACAACAAGCCTAATGCCTGCTAGGCTGTTTCTCTAAGCTATTTATGGCACTATTCCATAGCATGCTGGGAGTTAAACTATATCTGGGATAGAAGAACATAACATAACATAAAAGGTCCGATGGCCTAGCTTCAAATAAAATGGTTATTGTGAACAATTTTTGCCTTTTGTCCTAAGGTCTCCCTCTTGTTCTGCTTCTGAGGCAAAAAGTAGTTGTCTTACTTTTGCTTGTAATGCTGACCCTCTAAATTTACTGACCATATAGCTCAGTGAAGGGCTGCTTATGTTCTTAGCTGTCAAAAGCAATTTCAGAGGAATGTTCAGTAGCTCCAAAATCATTATTCTGAAACCCACAATGTATGTAACCTGGATTACAGCTTTTATTTTTCTGCTGTTCAAAAGAAATAACTTGTGAATTCCAAAAACTTGGTGCACCTACATTCTTTGTAATCACCTTTTTTTTTTTTTTTTTTATAGCTTTTTGAAATATAATGGTTTCCTCAACCCATTATTTTTTCCTACTGCAAGTTACCCAAGAACGCGGTTTGCTATTAGTGCAAAGTTAATTATTGACTACTTGTTAGAGTAATAAGGCAATCACAGCATTTGTGTGTCGGATAAAGCTGCAAATGTTAGGCAGTGGTGGGCCAAGTAGAATAAGTACTTGAACCAGTGTCTTGTGTGCCCCATCCCCTGCTGTCTAAACCCCAACCCTCCCTCCAAACTTGCCACTTGGCCAAAACAGCCCCTTTATTCCCCTACTGTTTTCTGTTCTTTCTCTAACTACCCCCGACTGCTCCTGCCTTTATGCAAGTTATGTACAGCACATTGGTGCCTATCCTATTAAATGTTTTGCAAACCAAAAAACCTTATATCCAAGTTTCTGGATATCTGATACCTGAGAATACTGACACTAACTTTGTTAACATTTTATAGGGCTCCATGACCTAAGCCCAATGTGAAAAGTGCAATTTTTAGACACAAATACAATCTGCACTCAATCCAGGACATTGAGACATTTTATGCCTTAAGCTACAAAAAATGCATAATAATTTAAACAAAACAGGGATTGTTTGTCCATATATTGCAATATATTTAAGCTGACACAACTTTCCCTTGTTTGTTATAATCACTGATTTTACTCAGTTTGTTTTTACTCCCCCACAGTACTTGTGTCAAAGCACCTGTAAAATACAAGTTGTATCCACCACAATTAGCATCTGCTTTGGTAAATCACATACAGGTTGCAGCACATACTTTCCCCCCATATTTGTGTTGGAATGGCATCACTTCATCAGGATAAAGGAATAAACCACTTTACTTGCCACTATTTGAGGCTATTGACGTGTTGCCCATGAATTGAGTGCTGTCCATGTTCAGTAGAGCTGTAATCATGTGGGGTGGGCAGGACTGGACTGAGAATTAAAATAGGCCCTGGCATTTCAGGTACACAAGAGGCCCATCAGCCCACCTAGAGGCCCAAACAGCCCCCACCAGCCCACTAAACACTGACTTTATATGGGACCTTATAGCAGCCCCTCTGGCATTTGCCCTAACCCACAGATTGCCAGTCCGGGCCTGGGGGTGGGTGGAACCACATAGGCGCCCTTCTCCCACCCCTTAACTTGACCCTATGGCTTCCCTGTGCCGCCTTAAACTAAATCGCTTGTACAGTATTTTTTACAGTATTTTTAAAAAAATGTAATTGCTATTAAATTAACAGCATTTGTGAAAACACTCCTAATCCTTTCCCTCCCCCCATTTTCTCAAATACTATGGTAATTTCTTTCAAGGTTCCTTTCTGTTGTCTTTGCCTAGAATTAGCTGGTATCTTGCAACTAGCTTTTCAAAACAAAATCACTTTCCGTGTTCTGAAATGAATGAGTATTCAAGAAATGGAATACAAACCAAAGCAACAACCAAGCTTCCTTGTATGAAAATATGAGACTTATGAGCATCTGTAGCCACCAGGCTGTGTGGACTCGGTCACTTTTGGCAAAACACATGTATGAACTATAATTGGAATTTTCCATACATGGATGCCTCTGATATGGCTGAATGTATGGCAGCGAGGGCAGTTTTCACTTGCAATGAACTAAGGTTAGAACAGTACAGACAGTCTGTTGCAAGGGGATTTCTCTAGAAGATGGAGCAAAAGATAAAAGCAGTACAAAGTAAGTGAATGGATTAATTAACCTAGGAGCTGTGTAAAGCAAGTTAGCCTAGCAGTTCAGTAATTTACCATACTGCTATTTTTAACTCTTCAGGGGCTCACCTTTATATAGCATAGAGCTGACATGGCAAATTAGTGCACTTATTCAGCAAGTTAGACACTATGTCACAACCTTTAATCAGATGTATTGTTCTAATACATTACTGATTTTACCTGAACGTTCTGGAATATGCTGTCATTCCAGTGGCCCCTGCTTTGTGCTGCATAAAATCTAGGCCTTGCAGTAGTAAAAGCTGACCTGTGACTTTAAATTATTGTCCATTGAAGCTGATGATCATATAAAGTGCCAAACTATTTCACAGGCAGAAAGATCATTGTGGATGTTTCAGTAATGTCTGAATGCGATATGTTCTGGGTTAGTCAACATTCCCCCAAATAAGCCCCAAAATTCATCTCTTCAACTTGGAACAGGGAGGGAAGGAGGGGTTCAATGACACTGCCAGAAGGGTTTCTTCTCAATTTGATTGAGTTTGTCAAGGGGAGGGGGGGTTACAGGGGCTTTCTTTTTTCAACTGACATATTAGTTGCTAAAACCCTTTGCCGGTTATATTAAGTGTAACACAGATAACTTGGATATAAAATGTTATGAGTTTAATCCAATTCTTAAAGCCCTGGAACCCAAGTGATTATATTCAAATATCTGAGGCTGAATGATACTGCAGAGTAGAGAAATCAGAAAGTGGCTGGTAGCACTACTCCTAAAATAAAAACAATGCAGCCATGCAGTCTTGCCTGGGATTTCATCTACATCGTCAATTCTCTAGAAGCATCCCTAGAGTTATTTATGGGCCCAGCTCCAAACCATCTTTGATCTAGATGACCAAATCCCATATTAAATTACCGCTAGCCATCACTGCAAAGACTGCGACAAAACCCATTGACTGCACAACGACAAGAGAAGACCAATCAGAGGCTCCTGCAGACAAGGAACTCTCCAGCACCATTCATTTAACTCCCACCCCTTCTAAATGTTAGTTCAGAGCAGATGGAAGTTAACTGATTCAGTAGAGAACCAGCTGCATGTTATTTCAGTGTATGAACCTCAGTTGAATTATGGAATCATATACAGAGGGATTGCTTGCAAAAGTGGGATCTGATTTTGGTTTGGGAAAAGTTAATATTTTAGGCATACCTTGTGTGAGGATATTCATGTACCCGTGACTCCAGGTCCAACTAGTGGGGCAAAATGCTTAGATGTGTCTCGATACGATATTCATTGCATGGTCTTGACCTGTTTTACATGATTTCTTCAACTGAAACATTTGGAGGGGCAAGGACCAGATTTTGAATGTAAACAGGTCAGCAGCTGCAATGCCAGGCTGCATTTCCATCAGTTGGTTGGATTAATAAAAGGAACAGTTCAATGTGGCCACTACT
>CM044447.1:84250057-84262412 GCA_024363595.1 Xenopus borealis | reverse complement strand
TGGCCATCTTCAGATCTTATTATGTTGGGACATAAATACTTTTAACAAACATAGGCTAGTGTGAGACAAGTTCAGTAACATTAGTTTATTGTAGTTTGGGAACAGAGGGTCACATGCTTACAGCCCTGGCTAGGTTCTCCCAAGAAGAGAGACTCCTGATCTAAGGTTCTCCTCGTTGCATTTCCTACAGCTTCTCTCTCTAGTATTTAACTATCCCTGTGAGGACACTGCTATCATCTAACGTCCAAAACCAACAATCAGAACAAACAGATGTTGGAACGGCAACACATAGTCAGCCGATTGATGAAGAAATGTGACAGAACTTGTGATAAAGTTGTATAGTACACTTTGTGGTGCAAGGTCACAAAATAACAGCTTCCCACTTTTAAAATGGGTTCTACCCTTTACAAAAAGCATGGTAAGGAATTGTGTCTACATTTATATATCATCTGCTTGTGATGTACTTAATATTTCATGTTAGTATTAAATAAACACTATACTATTTAATTTGCATGCTAATAAAACAACATCAAGCACGTTCTGGTAGAAGTTGCTCTTGGAAAAACCATATAAAATGCGATGATGAATAATCGCCTGTATTTTTGCTATAGCATTTTCAAGCAACTACTTACAGTTACTCCTGATTAGTTCACGGAGTTACATGGGCGTCAAAAACCCAGTACAAAGCAGGTCTGTTCTGTTCTGCAGCTCCAGCATTTCGTGGCAATCTTCAGCTTCTGGAGAAAGACACAAAAATACCTTCTTTTACAGTTTTTGTGTCAATCTCAGCTGCATGTAGCTGCTGGATCTATGCCTATCAATGCCTATCTGCCTGTGCAGAAGAAAGGCACTTCTTCTCTCTGTCTGCCAAAAATAAATGCCTAAATGGGTACAATTTTGCATTTGTAGCACTCTTGCATATGAATGAATGACCCCTAATGAAAGGAAAGTTTATAAACTTTCATAATACCTACACATATCCAAAGCCACACGGGCATTTTAGCAAGTAGATCACCCCCTCCGTGTTACATGTGGCTGTATGTTTTAATTGAATTCCATAGCCTTGGCTAGGATGGGTGCATTTGTCTCCCTTTATGATGCCACTACTCTGCATTATGCCACAGCTTTGGTGGCTGGAAAAATAGTTGCTAAACAGTTTGTTATATTATAAAATTACAGTCAACAATATATTTGCCCACACTGACCACATAAAGTGGCTATACTTGCGCAAACACCCATGTTATTTGCAAATATTTGTACGCAACGGGTCTCTCACCATAATTCGCAAAAAAATTAAAGAATGCAACATTTGATCATTTATGGAAAAAACACATGCAAAACAGCCTTATGTGAATAAATTTGTGCTGTGAGAACTATATGTATGTATATTTTTATTTGTATAGAGCTGCTTGAGGGCAAAGCACTGTACAGCAGAACAATAAATCAGTAGAACAAAGAAGGGGTCATTGCAATAAGAAATACAAATACGTAAACAAATACAATACTCATAAATATAAAGTATAGTTACAATACAGATTAAGTGCTTAGTTTCAAGTAGACAAAAGGAGGAGGTCCCTGCACCATAGAGCTTACAGTCTGAATGGGAAGTAACTTACAGACTTGTGGTGTAGGAATATAAATGCTTTCCAATGAGTGGTGCAAAGTTTGCTCCAATTTAAGTTTAGGTTTATGATTCATAATACTGCTGCATCACACCCAATTACATTAGCTGCTAATGTGATTTGCTTTTTCAATGTAACACTAAACATACCAGTTTTTATGAAGAGTAAAATTATACTTTTGCTGTACTGCTGGTCCTTGTAACAACTGACCAAATGCAGATCAGGTAACAGTCTTACAAAACCGACTACATTTGGAGAAAGGATTATGAAATAGTAAATGACCAATAGCATGGTAGCAAGTCATCATTCCACATATTGTGCCAAGAACAAACTATTATTGAACAGGCATGTAGATAAAGAAATAGCCAACAAGACTTGTGGGTATAAGACACACCAACAGTTTTCAAATACAAATGTAGTAATTTATAAATAAGATGATTGCATGCAACTGCGAGTTTGGAGTCACTGCAAGCAATAATTCAAAGAAGCTTGGATGCTCATAGTTTAGCAGATAAATACATGATTTATGGACGACTCTCCAATTTATCTTAGTCCCTCCTGTATGCATTATTTTTACCAAGGATATTTTTAGTTCTCAATAAAATATGTCTGCAGATACCAGGGCTGAAAATGCACTGCAATGGAAAACAGGACATCTACTTCAAAGAAAACAGGACAGCGTCAAATGTATTATCCATTAAAAAAAAAAGACAAGAAAGTTCATTAAAATATCTGCAGCATTTAACTTATTGTGGATTCAGATATTGTGCAAACAGAACTGTGTACTGTAACTGCAATAAAATTAAAGCAGGTCATACTGTAGAATGGTTGGACCTTCACCCCTCAGCATGTGCTGTTGCGTGAGAGCATACGTTAAGGTTGCCCCTGACCTGGTTAAAATGTAAATTGTCACATGCTAACAGATGTTTTTGGCAACTGATTGCAAAAATTTAAATGATTTAGGGTTTTGATTGGTAGAAAAAAATGCCAAAAGTTTTGCTTAAAGGACCAGTAACATCAAAAAATAAAATTTTTTAAAGGAATAAAAATATAATGCAGTGTTGCCCTGCACTAGTAACATAGCTGTGTTTGCTTCAGAAACAATACTATTGTTTATATAAATAAGCTGTTGTGTAGCAAAGGGGGCAGCCATTCAAAGGAGAAAAGGCTCAAGTTACATAGCAGATAAAAAACTGTATGCAGGGCCGCCATAAGAAATCACGGGGCCCTGTACAACAAAATTTTTGGGGCCCCCTGGGTCCCGCCCACTCGGGTGCCCAAGCCCTACCCCTGATCCCGCCCACTCCACATCACAGTTAAAAGACCACACAGACATCAGTGCTAAAAAAGTAACCCCCACCCCACACACAAAAGTTCTAAAAAGCTATTGATGGTCAGGCCCCCCCTTAAAAGTTAAAATAATTTGGGGCCCTAAAAAATATTTTTGAAAAAAACATTGGTGTCAGGGACCTATAGAGTATTAAAAAAAAAAACATTGGTGGCCAGGGGACACCACATTGGTGTCAGTAGAATTGAACTCGTGGCTTCAGGACTTCAGTGTTAGCTCCTTTCGTGACATCGGGTAGTTTCGCCGGTTCAGGTCTTCAGTGTCGGCTCCTTCGTGACTTCAGGTCTTTCCGTCACTTCAGGACTTCGCGTCTGTTTGGCTCTTCCGCATTCAGCATGGGAACATCGTAAGGAGCCGCACTAGCGCTCGGTGCTCGTAAGGGGGGCCCGGCTCTCAGCACTGCCGGGCCCCCCTTCAGCCCCGGGCCCGGGACACTTGTACCCCCCTGTCCCCCCTGATGGCGGCCCTGACTGTATGCATACAGGAAGTCAGGTTTTTGCAGTTGTTTTGGGGTGATTATGCCCCTTGGAGGCCACTGGGTGCCTCCTCCCCATTGTCTAAAGAAAGAGGAGAGAAGGACCAGTCAGTTCCCTTCTTCACAACCCACAAGTGTAGAGCTAGAATCCTTGATCCACATTCCACATACACACCTGACCTCTCCTCTTAAGTTAAAGGGGTAGCTTACGTTTAGGTTATTTTTTTAGTATGTTATAGAATAGCTAATTCTAAGCAACTTTTCATTTGGTCTTTTCTTTCTCATGTATAGTTTTTGAATTATTTGCCCCATCTAAAAATCAAAATGCTCTACAAGGCTACAAATGTATTGTAAATTGCTAATTTTTATTACTGATCTTTCTGTTCAGGCCTTCTCCTATTCATATTCCAACCTTTCATTCAAATCAAAGCATGGTTGCTATCATTTGGGCCCTAGCAACTAAATTGCTGAAATTGCTGTAGCTAAATAACTCAAAAACCACAAATCATAAAAAATGAAAACCAATTGCAAATTGTCTCAAAATATCACTGCCTACATCATACTTAAAGTGCATTTAAAGTTGAACAACCCCTGTGTAACTGTGGTACTGCAGTGTTTAGGAGGGTAGCACCTCCTTTTATCCACAGATGAGAGATTTTAGGAACTTAAACAGTCTATTGTTCTGACTGGCTACACATTGATTCGAACATCAAGGTAGCTGATTTACTACCATTTGGATTTCTATTTTCTTCATGAATTGTAATTTCTATTTAAAAATTCCAATAAAAAGTTTTTTAATTCTCTAAAACCCCAAAAATTTGACATTTATTAAGTGTAAATACCGAAAAAAAAAATCTCTAATACAAAATAAGAAGTGTCAAGGTCCTATAGAAGTCAAAGGGAGCTGCGATGATCCTATTGGACCTTTTTTTAGCCATTCAGACTTTTAAGGGCAGATTTACTAAGGGTCGGATTTGGAAGTGCTAAAACTTCTAAATTCGACCATCAAATTCAAAAACTTTGACTAGGTTTTTTTCTTAAAATATGGCCATTTTCAATGAAAGTAAAATCGTTTGATCAATCGTAGAAATCGTTCGAAACCATCGTTTCGAACGAATTAATCGATTGATTGGATGATTTTAAAATAAAAAACTTTGAATTCTTAAAACTTAGCCAGATTTTGGTTATAGGTTCTAGGAGGTCCCCATAGGTTAACATAGCAATTCCCCAGGTTTAAGGTGGCGAATGGTCAAATTAAAAGTTTTTTCTAAATACAAATCTTCGAATTTTTTCAATTCAAATCGAATTTTGGGCTATCAAGTAGTCAAAGTAGCCAAAATTACTTAGAAATTCAATTTTAAAAATTAGAATTTTGTTCGAAAATTCACTTCAGCCTTTAGTAAATGTGCCCCTTAGAGATTTTCAGATTTTTGTCCACTAGTAAATTGGTAGAGGTTGAAAGTATTTTTATTTGAATGGTTATGCATTTTTTACCATTCATACTTTTTATATTTTAATAACTGTCATGGCATTTGTGGTTTTAGAGAAAATTAGTTTCATCGTGATTTCAAAAAGCTCATATAACACTAAAATTTGACCTTTAATAAATAGGCCTCCATAAGTGCCAAAGCACAACTTCAATTATAGTTAAGAGTTAGGGTCTCAAGTCCTTGTGAAGCTCACAAATGTATTTTATGAATAGGGTAATGAGACCATAAAATAAAAAATAGCCGAAATACGTTTACACGTAAGGGCTTGTTGGCAAGTACAGTATTTGCATTGGAGATGTACTGAATCCTGGATTCAGTTGTGATTCAGCCAAATTCAAGATCCTGGCCAAACCGAATCTGAACATCTAAAGCCATAATTAATGGGATAGCTCTGATGTGCATGGGTTTCCTTGCATATACAAGTTAAGATTTGGATTCAGTTCAGCATTTGGCCAAATCCTTCCTGAAAGATTTGGGGTTATATCCCTGCAATAAATGTCTTTTCATTTCTCTTGAAACCTAAAATTACTCCATTTACTTATCATGTGAGGTGAGAGCTCTCGTGACCAGCAACCTTAAACTAGATTGCAAAATGTGCTTTCCAAATTGTCTATCTTTCAGTTGGATTTACTGTGGACAGTCTCCAAATCTCTGTCCTCCCCCCCATACACATGCCCAATATTCCTGCCTGTAGCATGCAGCCAGATTTCCTAGCTATTTACAAAGCTATCTCTGTGTTCTTCACAGTGTTCTGTTCAGCTTCAGAACAAGCCCACAAAAACAAAACCCATTAAACAAAAATATTTTCCTAAAAAACAAATATGCAACTTTTGTAGTAGTTAATGGCATCTGCTTAGGGAAAAAACTATATTGCCATAGTTTATGTTATTGCTCTACACATAATGACATTGCCCATTCAGTGAAGAAGATAAGGCAGGCCTTAAAGGAGAACTGAATCCTAAATAGGGTTGCCACCTTTTCTTGAAAAAAATACCGGCCTGCCTATATATTTATCTTTTTTCCCTATTAATAACATTGGGATCAACCCTCAAAAATACCGGCCAGGCCGGTAAAATACCGGCCAGGTGGCAACCCTAATCCTAAATGATCAATGATCCAGGACTTCAAACTTGTCACAGGGGGTCACTTGGAAAGTGTCTGTGACACTCACATGCTCAATTGTGAGAAGCTAAGCTTAAAAGAGAAGTAACCCCTTCCTCAAAAACCCTTCGCCCCTGTATACCCCCCGCTTCTCCCCAGCATAACATTTTTGGCCTGTAATATAAGCTGATGCTACAGGGCAGATCAATAAATTCTGCTGCTACTTGCACTGGTTTCTGTGCTGCCATGTAGTAATTATCTGTATTAATTACTAATCAGCCTTATATTGTGGCATTTAGTTGATTATTTACTAAGATCCAAATATATCTCATATTTTATTAAAAAAAAAACCATGACCAAACTCCTATGCCTTATTTTAGCTTGTTTATTAATTTTAAAAAAATGTAAATTTAAATTAGACTGTGGAAAAATTCTATAAAATTGAGCAAAAACCCGAATCGCTGAAATTTCCCATTGTTTTTCCCTGAATTGCGAATGTGCTTTTTTTTCCTAAATCGCTCAAATTTTTTCGAGTCTTTGCGTGAAAACCCTGATTTTACAGGCTAAACCCAGCGCAGAATCAGGGCATGAAAACTTCAAATTGAGATAGGTGCCTCTCCCATTGACTTATACAGGACCTCGACAGGCTTTTTGCAGCATTAGGGCATAATATATCTCGAAAAAAATTCAGTTATTTTTTCAGTTTATTTATTTATTTTTTAAATTTTAATATTTGGATTTTAATAAAGAGTGGGAAAGGCATCTATATCAGTTTTAAGTTTTTGTGGTCTTTATCTTAAAAATCTGACTTTTTCAGGGTTCTCGGGCAAAAACTCAAGCAATCCGATTAAATCGAGATTTTTTATTTATAGTAAGCTAAAAATCAAGCATGGGAGTTTCGTTGTGGTTTTTTAAAAATTAAAATATGAGATAAATTCAGATTTTAGTACATAACCACCTTGATATAGATTAGCAAGGTAAACGTATGACACATGCAATATAAAACTGCTCAAAAAACAAACTGATAATGTCTACTGTGGCAATATGCATCTGAACTTCTCTAAAGTGTTTATTTAGTGTTGCAACTAAGTCACATTGCAATGTGAAAATAAAATGTACAAAAAGGAAGGTGGAGCCTGCTCTTGGTCCATTCATTGGCCCAGTGTGTTCATGTAACAGTTAAAGCTGCCCAGATTGCAGCCTTTTCCCTACCAGTCAGTCTGAGAGACACACTTTTTTACTACTGCTGAACAGGAAGAGCAGAAGGTCTCTAGAAAGTCCTCAGGATGACCAGGATTTTGACAGTATTCAAGGCTGCCAAAGCCTTCAGTGCACCTGCCTATCGCCAATGGAGCTTTTCCAAAGCTGGAATTCGGTTTATGAGTGTTAAGGTATTTTATAATCAATTTTCCACATTATAGTGCACAATGTATTAAGAACCCTGATGTCTAAAAGAGAGGGGGGGGGAAAGAAAGGTATAGAGGCAGAAATACCAACAGTCTATCTTTTTTTGTGGCATTTTGAATCTAAAAAGGAATAAAAGATTACATGTAAGATTAAAGGGGTTATTTGCTTTTAAATTAACTTTACTTTCTGAAAAAAATTGCCGTTGGTTTATCAATTTTATTATTTGTTTTATTTTTTATTCAGCAGCTCTCCAATTTGCTATTTCAGCAATCTGATTGCTAGGGTCCAAATTACCCAAACTTACCGGATGAATGTATGAATAGGAGAGGGTCTGAATAGAAAGAGAAGTAATAAAAAATAGCAATAGCAATAAATGTGTAGCCTTACAGACCATTTGTTTTTTTAGATGGGGTCAGGGACCCCCCATGTGAAAGCTGGAAAGAGTCAAAAGAAAGCAAATAATTAAAAAAACTATGAAAAAAAAAGACAAAACGAAGGTCAAATGACACACTAAAAGTTAACTTAAAGGTGGACCACCCCTTTAATGTCACATGGCTTTTTATATTTTCCTTTGTAAGCATAAAAACCGACTTTTCCCATAAAACAAAAATAGTGTTTCATTTTTCATAAACTACCCTATACTTTTTTGTTCATTGTGCACTGATGCATACCTCACACATTTGGATATAGCTGATTAAGTAGTTCTTAGTGCACCCTGGGAGAAATACTTCTCTAATTATATTTAGTTTACATTGCTGGTTGTTTGTTCTTATAATTAATATTCTTGTAATTTAGTAAGTATAACTAATTAGGTGTACAATGTATGCACGCAGGACAATAGTTCAAAGCCTAAATATCACCTCTTATAATGTGCAATCCAGTTTTCAGAAAATTTTCCCCAAGATTTTTTTTTAGAATACTATGAAGCGCTGCTCAGCTAACAGGATTTGTCTGTAAATCCCAAATAATTTTCAGTTGAATATGGTAGGTTTAGTTTTTGATAAGCTGCAAGCAGAGTAGCTATGTAAAAGCAGAATTTCTGGACAGGATTTACAAAATCTGCGTAAATGTTTCATTGCACATAAAAGCTGTTCCTTAGTAAAGCACATCAGGTTTTATTTTTAGCTGTTTCCACCCAAACTTATTGGTTTGATCCACTCAACTGGGAACCACTAAATATTACCTATGTGATAAAGCAGTTCCATTGTAGTCTGGGGCAGGGTGAATTGGCAGAAGGGTGCAGGCATCTTTTGTGAGAGTGAAATAAGTAGAGTCAAGAGGCCAAATAATACACAGTATGTTACGATTGCCATAGAATGGTATAATACAATACTGTTGTGTCCAGATCATACCTTGGACTGGAAAATGTGATTGATGACTGTTGGTTATACCTGTAGTCTTTAGCCCTTTTGCTTTTCTCACTTCTCACTGATTTCATTCAGGGGAAATCTCTATATAGTACATATAGGTCCTATATTATTTTCCATGCATCACTTAAATGGAACCAGAGCATTTGTCCTAAAGTCAGGTGCCCTAGCCTGACCTATTCATTACCATAACTATACTGCATAGTATAGCGTTAAACTATACTGGTTAAAGGACAAAGAAAGTTTAACTACAGAAATAAGCTATAAATGTTGTACTTGATGTTTTGTGCTTCTGTACCAGCCCAAGGCAACCACAGTCCTTTAGCAGTAAAGATCTGTGTCTCCAAAGATGCCCCAGTAGCTCCCCATCTTCTTTTCTGCTGATTCACTGATTCACATGTTCTGTGCTGCTGTCAATTTCTGAGCTTTGGGACTGACTCAAAATATACAGTACACATAGAATAGAAATGTCACACTATAAGGCTGATATAAGGCTGTAATTAATATGGATAATTATGAAATGGAAGAATAGAAAACAGTGCAACTAGCATCAGAATTTCATAATAAGCCCTGTAACATCAGCTTATATTACAGGCCAACCTCATTTTCTGCTTGATAATTAGCAATGACCCCTAAGCTTAGCTTCTCAACCCACTGATTATATGAGTGTCACAGACATTTTCCAAGATGGTGACCCCCTGTGACAAGTTTGAATTCCTGGATCATTGCTGTTATTGAGAAGCTGAAACTTTAGGCTGGTGCAATAAGTTCAGTTTCTAAAACATGGCATTTTTAGCCCTATTCAGTTTTAGGGGTTTACTTCTCCTTTAATGGAATGCATTGAATCCATAGATATAGTTCAGTGCATAGCTCACTCAATAAGGCATTAGCTTCTCAGATACTGTGACCCAGAACCAAGTTGGTTTATGTGTCCCTGTACCTTATTACCTTGGTTACATCAATATATTCCTTGCATCTATATTGAAATCTTATTCTGGCACCACTATTTCTTTTTTATGTGCATATGTGCAGCACACACAGAATGAGGTTATCAGACTGTAACTCTGAAGTCTCATACACATGGATAACTTCTTCATCCTTCAAAAGCAACACTAAAAAAAAAGCACAGCATCTTTTTTTTAGTTCCCAGTGCATTTTTATTTTCTAGGTCTCTAAATATGTTCTGAACTGAATCAATTCAAGCTATTTTTCCAAGAGAAAAAGCACATTTGGGTTAAATGCTGCCTTTCCCTTTTGAATCTGAGTTTGGCAAAAATATATAAACTGGCAAGGAACATTAGTACAGTGGTCATTTACAAAAGACCACAAATAATAGAATGTGCTGCACATCCACAATGTGTAAAACTTCACGCATTCCAAACATATACATATTTTTAAGAACAAAGGTTGTGACTCTGATGTCTTAATTATATGTTAATACAGGCACATACTGCAAACCTTGTACTGGAGGATGGAACCAAGCTCAAAGGATATTCCTTTGGTCACCCAACATCTGTGGCTGGAGAAGTCATTTTCAATACTGGCCTAGCAGGGTAAGGAAGTGATTAAAATGGATTCTATCATGATTTTTATGGTGACGTTTATTTCTAATTTACACTGTATATAAAATCTTATTCCTGATACAACAAATGTTATTTATTAGCTGTAATACTGGTGTATACAGTCATCTCAGGTCATTTTGCATGATTGTGTGCTTTCAGAAAGAGCCAGCACTTCACAATGGAATTGCTTTTAGATAAGCTATTGTTTCTCTTACAAAATGTAAGGAGTCGCAGCGGGACTTGGAGTTTACTATTGATTGCCATTATCAGATCTACCACTAGGGTTATGGGAGCATTTTAAGCAACGCAGGTGTCTGGAAACTGTTTTCTTGTTACCATCCCATTGTTCTGTTGAATGGTTGCGGGGTGGGGGTAGGAGACGTTAACAGATAATAACAGTGGAGCAGTAAAGAATGACTGAAGTTTATCAGACCACATGACTCGCATGACTGCAACTAACATGTCTAGCCCCATGTTAGATTTCAAAATTAAATACAAAAAAATCTGTTTGGTCTTTTGAAAAATGGGTTTCAGTGTAGGATTCTGCTGGAACAGCACTATTAACTAATGTGTATTTGTATCTTTATCAATAAATAATACTGAATATTAAGCAATGCATGGATGCAGTGCTTTCTTTTCCATTAATGAAATTATTACTAACTGCTTGCAGATGGTGCCTTGTCATTAAAGAAAATGTAAACCCTCATAACAAAATTATGTTATAACAACAGCACCATCTGCTGGTCAATTCTGCTTACTGGCCAGACAGTCTGGACAAAATTTCAGAAAATAAAAAAGAAAGATTCTCTGTTTTAAAAGAGCAGATAAGTACCTGATATTTCTCTGCTCTTTTCTATTGAGTTATCAGGCCAGGAATCCCCCGTCTTTCAACTTACTGAGGTGTGCCCCTGCTACTTCATCCTTGATCCACCGAATTCCCACTTACATGGCATCATGGGTGTAACTACAGATGAAGCAGGGGGGCCCAGGATCTAAAGGGGCCACATGAGGCCCCAATTCATAAACTATTTCAATAAATATTGGTAAAACATTTCAACCTCTAGACATTTGGGGGCCGAGTAATATCTAGTTACACAACTGCATGGCACCAGCTGTCCTCAACCCCTTTGCACCATATTGATCCTTCTAATTTTCCAAGTATACAGTATATGTAGAACTAACATTCCACTAGAGTGCAATACAATTGCAACATGTGTGACCCTGTGTACTTATTGAACTTATTGTCCTAGCTGTGTACAACACAGCAGAATATATTAATCCATTATAAATGATTGTAATAATATTGATGACTGATACTTTGTATTATGTCCATGATAGGCAGCCCTTGTTACATACTGTATGTAATGTATAATGGAAAATCTAATTATTCTAATCCCAGGTATGTGGAAGCCATAACAGACCCCGGCTACCGTGGGCAGATTCTCACACTTACAAACCCAATCATCGGAAATGGAGGTGCACCAGACACCACAGCTCTGGATTCGTATGGCCTCATGAAGTTTCTAGAGTCAGAGCACATCCAGGTAAAGTAGATGAGCCTTTAAAGGAAAATACTACAAAAAATAATGCCTACCAATGATAGTGATTCTTTCTACATCCTGATTAGTGGCATAATGACATGAAATACGTATTACTTCAGTAGACAGGGAAAGGTTCTAACTTTGATAAGCCATTATCCTTCTACTCTAACTGAGTTGGAACATGCTGAACAACAACCAGCTGCTCCTGGTTCAGCTCTTCATGTACCCCCAGACTAACCTATGACCTCAATGTTACCACTATAATCTTCATTGGTGCCAAATATACTCATGCTGCGCGCAACCACTCCCACCAGCAACCCACTCCTATTCACATGTGTGAGCACATAAATTAGTAGATGAAGAAAAAGTGTGGTGGGGAGGGGGATTCAATGATATAGAGGAAGCGGATACCACTGTCTGGTTCTCCTTTTCCCTGAGCCCC
>CM044447.1:84216228-84245371 GCA_024363595.1 Xenopus borealis | reverse complement strand
TACACTAATAATTGTTGGTTCCTAAGATCTTATAACTGATAGCAGCTCAGAGCTGTTAGGGAGATTATCAAAGGCACATCATTTGTCTGCTATGGAGCTGTTTACTGGCTGAGATGCCCAAAACATAAGGTGTAGAATTGATAGACTTAATGTTTGTTGACATTTTTTAACAAAACAGGCTACCCAAATTGCGCCGCCATTGTCAAGTGGGTACAAGTTAATGAATTATTTGGAAAAAAAACATAAAAAAACATGCCTATGTGTATCTTGCCTAGATGAGCACTTACTCATAGGCTTTGTTGCACTTTAGTTCTCTTTTATTGTCACTAACAGGTATGGGCAACCTTCAGGATACAGGCAGTGAAAAGAGTAGATGATAATTTCAAACTTTTAAGGCATTTATGCTGCCTTGATCTGTTAAAAAGAGGACTAAACCTCTTGTAACATAGGCACACACCCCAGTATCACTAACCAGACTCTCCTCTCGCCTGTACTTATCTAGAAAAGGCTGAGTTGCTCAGTAGTATTATCACATTGTCCCATCTTGCCAGGTTGCCTCCTGACCCTGCATTGGGTTGCCAAACAGGAGTATGTGTGTAATTCTTAGATTCCAGTGTGTGTGATTCTGGTTAAAGATCACTGCCAGATAATATGGAAAAGGAAGTGACATAGCCGGACCCACTGTCCAGCTCTTCCTTTCCTAACTGTTGGGTATAAGGGAACTGGGCCATTTGGGGGAGTCTGATTGGTGTGGCTTTTGGTATCGTGAGTGTAATTGAATTTTTCTCGTGTGACTTTGGAGAGAATCTGTGCAGTGGTCCTATGTTAAAAACATGGATTTAATTCTCCTTTAAGGACCCATTGACTTATAGCAATGTTACACAAAATGTGGATATTGAGTGTCCCTGGTATAGTTAGATCTGGATATAAATAAGCATTTACTCAGAGTCTTTAGAGGGGCCCTTCTCACTCAGTATCACTTGCAGATTTTTCTGAAAAGAAACCAGAACAGTCATGTTGATAAGTTCTTCCAAACCCAAACATGGCCAGCTCTATTGATAGACAGGAGGAAGTCTCTGATCCCTTCTTTGATATGCAAGGCAAAACAGAATGCATGGTGAAATTCTAAGCTTAGAATATTCACAGCAAAATTGTACCAGGCAATGAAAGGTCACTCACTCCTACTCACCCTAATCACTGTAATTATTCTCCCACCACCCAATTACTCCCTCTTTATAAATTACAAGCTTTATTAGTGTTATGTACAATATTATGCATTGTTTTCAGCACTACAGTATTACTATAATAATACAGCATGCCCTTGTATACAACAACACCCTATATTTTGTGCTTTACAAATGTGTGTGGAGATTTCTTTTCCACCAAGGCCTTTGGGGCATCTATATGGCTGGTCTTGTGTATAATGTTCTTGTGTATCCAGAATGCTGTTTAAAGCCAATTCTTGTGTCCCTACAGGTATCAGGGTTGCTGGTTTTAGATTACACTAATGAATACAGTCACTGGAGAGCCGTGAAATCTTTGTCAGAGTGGCTACATGAAGAAAAGGTACAGAATTATTGCTGCCTAAACGACTGTTAAAGTATTTTTAGATCTGTACAGCTGGAGGCCTGCACCTGATTGCGGCCCTCCACGGGGTTTTATGGCCCCCAGTCTACTCAAAGACTCTATAGCAGGGGTGTCCAAAAGGTAGATCGGATCTACCAGTAGACCTTTATCTTATAAATCAATATAATCTTTAAGTAATATTATGGATGTAGATCATAATGGGACAATGGGAAAAGAGACCTCACATTAGTAAAATATGGGCAATCCTGCTCTATAGACTTCACTGTATGACAACATAATTTTAATTTAATCAGCCCTCAAACATGCTGTATGAGAAAGAATTGGCCCACTACATATAAGAAGCACTGTCCTAGAGGATCACATTGTACAGTAATTTGCAATCTGGTGGTGCATTTCAGCTTTCACATTTATGTGACACCACCTGCTGGGGCTTTATTTGTATTGCATTACACTGCCTCTGTATTAACTGCTCTCTCTCTTGTACAGGTGCCTGCCCTCTGTGGAATTGACACAAGAATGCTGGCCAAGAAAATCCGAGACAAGGTGAGAGACACAGGGATTGATGCTCCTGCAAAACCCCTTAACCATTAGTTGAAGATCTACTAAAGCAGTTTTTTCAGTATAAAGAATGTATTCCTAAACTACTATCCAAATGTGTGATATTTCACCACAACATGTATCTAGAAATAAGACATGTTAGATATATTACAGCATAGGCCAGACATTTAAAAATGGCTCCCCAGTAATTCTGGAAGGTGTAGAATTTAATTTTACTGTTCTATTATTTTGTGGGCCAGACTTGCCATTAATTGAACAAAGAAGGGGTTGTGCTAAAATATGTTTAAAATACATTTTGTAACTGCCAACCTGCAAATGATGCGCTGTCAGTGAGCTTCCCTAAACATAACTTTTAGAGTTTGGAACATTAAAAAACATTAGATGACTGCATTTTATATTTAGTGAAACGTTAAAGGGATTGTTCCTCTTTGGGTGTATGATATAAAGAGTGAAATTCTCAGACAATTTGCAATTGTTTTTCATTTTTTATCATTTGTGGTTTTTGAGCTATTTAGTTTTTTATTCTGCAACTCTCCAGTTTGCAATTACAGCACTTTGGTTGCTAGGGTCCAAATTACCCTAGCAACATGCATTGATTTGAAAAAGAGACTGGATGTGTAGCCTTACAGAGCATTTGTTTCTAGATGGGGTCAGTGACATCCATTTTAAAGCTGGAAAGGGTCAGAAGAGTAATGCAAAAAAAAAAAAAACTACAACAAAAATGAATAATGAAGACCAACTGAAAGTTGTTTAGAACTGGGTATTCTATAACATGCTATTCTATAACATGCTAAAAGTTAATGCAAAGGTGAACCACCCCTTTAAAGTGCGACGTGTGTGTTCTGATTGATTGTTTCATTTACAGTGCACCTACTATGATATTAAGTCTTCCCCCAGCCCAGTGATCCCCAAACATTAGCTCATGAGCAACTTGTTGCTCTCCAACCCCTTGTATGTTGCTCCCAGTGGCCTCAAAGGAGGTGCTTATTTTTGAATTCCGGGCTTGGAGGCAAGTTTTGGTTGTATAAAACCAGGTGTCCTGGCAAAAAGAGCCTTGATGTAGGTTGACAATCCACATAGGGGCTACTAAATGGGCAATGACAGCACTTATCTGGCACCCCAAGAACATTTTTCATGCTAGTGTTGCTCCCCATTTTACTTCTGAATGTTGCTAACAAGTTCAAAAGGTTGGGAATCCCTGCCCCAGCCAATATATTTTCTATGGGCACCAATGGGTATCTAATGAGACAGTGGTGCAGTGGTTACCCAGGGCAAACTGGGTTTGTTTGTATTCTAGTATTGCTTGAGGCATTTTACAATAGTTGTATTTTGCTGATAGTACTGCTACCTTTAGCATATTGTAGCATACTCTTCTAGTACATGGGTTGGTAAGTAGACTATCTGTGGCTCATATATAGTATTTGGTTCAAAATAGACAAAAAAGTGACACATATTTCTCCTTTCAGGGCACTGTACTAGGTAAAATTGAGTTTGAGGGGCAGCCTGTTGAGTTGGTAGATCCAAACAAAAGGAATTTAATTGCTGAAGTGTCAACTAAGGTAAGTCACATTATGATTCTGTTAGATTCAGCACCAATCTGAAGCACCATCGTTACTGAAGCTAAACAATTTTTTTATAGTTTTCATAGACTTTCATGGTGGGCCTGTCAGCCCATGGCGTATTCTATTCTAAAAGAAAATGTAAAGATTCTTCCACTATGCCATACATTCAGTCCTTCATTGCTAGCCTTGCCTGGTGATAGGCCATATTGCTCTAATTAATCTCTGAAAAATGAGTTAAATAACTCATATATATCAAATATATGTATTTTATTTTTTGTTTTTATTTTTCTTTGACTATATTTATAAATATATGATATATGAAATATATTGCCTCACTAACTGATGATAGAACAAGAGACATTTTGATGTTTGAAGCATGGCTTTCCACAAGCCTTTCCTTATCACCTTCCTGTTATTTTAAAATCCTTCTATAATGACCTGGCATATACCTGGTGTAGGCCAGGCGAGTCATTGGACATCTCTGGATAGTGACCAGTTAAAACTTGTGGTTACATTATCTCCAAGGGAATGAAATTGACTGCACAACCTCAAGCCAAATTTTCTCCTGTGCAGAGAGATGCTTAAACATCAGTTTACAAGGAAAATGTTAGGGTAAAGTGCTTTTTATTAACCCAAGTCTAATAAGATACAGGCTTTGAAGCATTAAATAAGCCCCATGCAGATCATGATTTCAGGAGAAAGTGATACAAGCAGTGTCAGACTGGGATGCCAGGGGACCACCAAAAAACCTGCTTAGAGCCTTATTCTTCTAGTCTATTTTATTAGCATACTATGCTCTCTTTAGCCTCTTTGTTCCCAAACAGAAATAGGGACTGAACATGAAATAGGCCAAATGATTAGAAGCATGAGAATCCACATGCACCTGGGTCCTCTAGGAGTTTCTTAGTATCCCTGGAGCCAGTCTCATACTGGATACAAGTTGTTCTTGTTCAGTGCATCATAAAGATCAAACACAAGTCAAGCACCAATGACAAAAGGAGGAATATTTATATTTAATAGAGTCTTACAAAAGCCTTAAAAAGCTATCCAGTAAAATAAAAACTGACAATAATGAAATTTAGCAATAGCAGCAATTAACAAACACTGTAATCTGTCTGCTTTACTGACAAACAGCCACTTAATATAAACCAGCATGAGGCACATTTAATTTCAGCAAGATCCAAAAATTGATTTCTTACCAGCTGCTTCTGCCTCATTCATTAAGGCTGTGCTCACACCAATAAAATTAGGTAAAAAAATATTTGTGCTGAAAGAAATTGGTTTTCCTAGTCTGTATTATACGTGCAGCTGTATAATATAATATATTATATATAATAGAATTTGGGAGCAGAGTAAGCTGGCCTCAGTGCTTTGGGTAAATTGAACTTTGGAGGGGGTGTTGTATATAGGATTTTTTTTTAATTTTCAACATATTAATATAAAAACTTCCAATATTTAAAAAAACAAAAAAAACCAAAACATAATATAAAGTGTAGAAGTGCTGTGATGAGCATTATGCACAATTTTTCCATTTATTTTAGGGTTTACATTTCCATTAAGTTGCAGTTTCACTTACTTCTCAGTATACATGAAGGCCCACTATGAACTTATCTGGATGATCAACCCACAGTCCAGCTGGTTGGGCCACTCTCCTTTAAAAAGTTTCACAAACTTGTTTAGGTAGAAGGAGTTCTGTGCAGGTCCCACAAACAGTACATCTGTACTGTAACTTGGCTTAGGCACTGCTGTAGAACATAAAAGTTTTACAGAAGCCCTATGTATTCAAGAGATTTTCTTGGAATATTTTCAGCCACATTTGGCAGTGGAGTATCCAGAGCAAACGTAATTAACTTTAAACTCTTTAGTGCTCATCAAATAAAACATAATGTGCATCAAGTAGGGCCCAACAAAGTTCCTATTTTTAAGCCCTAAGCACTCACTGGGTGATCTGCCACAATTATCATCCAGCTGATTCCCCTTTATTTACATTCTCCCTTTCTCTTCGCCTTCCAGGACAAAAAGTCAAGAATATATATTGACCAACTGTGACGACAATGAATCTTATTTTTTGTAAACATTTACTAAATCTCCTTTTTAGGGCTCATATTATTTGTTATTATAATTGTTATTATAATTTATAGTAGGATGACCCCTTCACCCCATTTACCATGGCAGCAATAATATGATACATACTTGTAGCACTTTATAATGTGATGATGATGTGGTCAGCTTAATAAAATACATCATCATTTATTAGCCAGTAGGTTACGCAATGCTTTATATCAATTTAGAACAAACAAGGTTCTTACAATAATTTACAGAGGGCCCTGTGTATAAAAGCATAAAGATATTAATAAAAATTAAATGATGCCTCCTTTAAATTAAATGAAACCACTGATCCATAGGCCAAGTGCTTCTTACTCAGTGTTTGGGGTAAATTTTGCTTTTAAAAATCCAAAATAGAATAAAGGTAACAATAATAATGGGTATTGTATCACTCATATCCCTTTAAATTATGGTGGGATTAGAAAAGCAAAACCAGGATAAGAACAGGCTTTTAAAACATATTTTCCTGTTGGAAATTTAGGAAATTAAAGTATATGGGAAAGGAAACCCAGTCAAAATTGTGGCAGTGGACTGTGGTGTGAAGCATAATACCATTCGTCAGCTGGTACAGGTAAGTGTGTATTCTGGCCTCTAGAAAGTCTATATTTTTATATGTTATAGCTGAAGCTTTGTTGAAGCCCTTACACATTAATTAAAACTTTACAAACTCTTTACAAATAGATAATCATGATGTATACTTAAGTCTGCTTCAGACTTAATCATTTTTGGCATGAAAAAGTCAAATGATTTTACATACAAGGCAGGTTGGTGTGGTTTAATGCCATTGCATGAACATATGAGTCTTTTTTGGCAGTGTTCTTACAAAGATCTCAACTTCAGATGGATAACATTAGGAAATAATAAAGAAAGTAAAGACCTTCTTAATTCCTATTGGATTCACAAATACCAAACTCCAGACTATACTTTAGGATAAGAGGGTTGACTTAAGTCTAAGCTATCCCTTAGTAGGAAAAAGTATACAGTCACTTTCTTGTATAGGGATGCTAAGACTTGCTGTATAAATGCTGTATAATTGATGTTTTAAGGATAGTTTAAAACTATTGCAATACTTTTATTATTTTTCAACTCCCTTTGTTTTACAGAGAGGAGCAGAAGTCAACCTAGTTCCCTGGAATCATGACTTCTCCAAGATGGAATACGATGGTCTTTTTCTAACTAACGGACCTGGGAATCCAGAGTTGGCACAACCATTAATTCAGAATCTCAGAAAGGTAATGTTAACACCCAGAAAGCATATTTGGCAAAGGCTACATAGTGTATACTGACATGTTCCCTTAATGTCTAGGTCTTTAACAGTGACCGCCCTGAGCCCGTGTTTGGTGTCAGTATGGGAAATGAGATTGCAGCTTTAGCAGCTGGAGCTAGAACCTACAGGCTTCCCATGGCCAACAGGTACGGTGTGACCAAATATGAGTAAGGCCAAAAATGTTAAAACAACCAAAATAATCTAAAACACAATGTCCCGATAATTAGAATTAGTACTGTGTCTATGGATTAACATTATTCACTAATAAAGCTAACAATACATTTATTGGTGCAGGGGGCAGAATCAGCCTGTAATGAACACAATGAATGGACAGGCATTCATCACTGCACAAAACCACGCGTATGGGGTTGATAGTAACTCACTTCCGCAAGGATGGAAACCACTCTTTGTAAACATCAATGATCAGAGCAATGAGGTATGTGATTGGCTTAATAAGCTACATTTTTGAAATAATAAGAATTTATTTTTCAACTCCTAATTATTTTTCCCCATAGGGAATCATGCATGAGACCAAACCAATATTCACCGCACAGTTTCACCCTGAAGGAAGCCCTGGGCCATCTGATACAGAGGTAGAGTGCTTGAATTTATTAGTAACCATTGGTCATAGTAGGCTGCTTAGGAGATATTTGTGCCTAGTGCCTAATGTTATGGTACTTCAAGGTATATGATACTTTGGGTGCTGATGTTTGACTGGCTGGCAGTTGCATTTGGCCTACCACTACTGTACATTGCCATAATAGATTAAATATATATTTTTACTATAAAAGGGCATCTGCAGTAGATAATTACTTATCCCTGCATACTGAAAAAACAGTATATACAGGCAGCTTTAGCATAATTGAATCAGACATACAACTACCCTTAGTCTCTGAAATCAATGGCATGTCGTGCGCTAGAACTAGATTGGCAGTTGAAGTCTGTATATCTTTATTTTGCATTCTACTTTATTTTCCATTCTGAAACCTATTCATTAATTAGAGTGGTGTTACAATGAATACAGAATGCTAACTAATTGGATCATTTACTTACAGTAACATAAGTAAATGTGCAAAGTTCATAGACCTTCCGCTGCCCCAATAAGTATTCGGCTGTCTGCCCTGGGTAGCACTATATTCATGAAGGACGGGAGGTGGGGACCACACCATATCCTGTGCACCCCATCTGCCCCCGAACTTGTGCAACAATTAGACATGTAAACTAGGGAGCAGCAGAGAAAGCAGTTTACAATTTACATTTTAAATTTACAGTTTACCCTGTCTTACGGCAGACAGTAAGGACAGGGCTGGCCTGGGCATCAAATGCTGTGGTTTGGACCTTGTGCCAGATTTGGATTCTTGCACCTCTTAGTGCTCTCATGCTTCTTCCCCTGATCATTGTAATATACACCTTTAAGTCTTATATATGAAAGCAACCAAAATATGACGGGTCATTTACAATGACCATTGAAAGAGGTGGAATCCCTTAATAGCGAAAAGGCGCATTCTTTCCCCAGTCTTGCTGCCATCTGCATCTGAATGACTCTCACGTTAAAGGATGAATAAATGGAATGGCGGCGGGAACATCAACATTACTCTTCCCTTCCCTCATGAATATAAGGCTGTCTGACCATGGGCAACTTTGTATTCATCAGCAGCTATTGCAACAACTGCAGCCATTTTTTACAAAGTGCACCCCTCTTTTATTTATATACTCATATTTTGATTCATAAAATATTAATGTTATCCTTGTCATCTGATTTATCTTATCACTATATGGAATCCGTTATTGTTTTTTTTTTTTATCACAGTTTCTTTTCGATGTTTTCATGTCAATGATAAAGAAGGGTAAAAGCACCACACTGGCATCAGTAATGCCCAAACCAGCACTGCAATCTAAAAGGATAGAGGTGAGATGGGGAAGCTTTCTACCAAAGTCTGCAGATGAGATGGAAAATCATACCTGAAGTATCACATTTACAGCTGTCTTTAACTGATTCCAGTTTCTAAAGAAATGTCACCTTCCCTATTAATTACTGTGATTGTCTCCTCAATGTATAGGTATCTAAAGTCCTTATTTTGGGCTCTGGAGGTCTCTCAATTGGACAGGCAGGAGAGTTTGATTACTCTGGGTCTCAGGCTGTGAAAGCTATGAAGGTAAAGTAAAATAAGAATTCTTTTTCAATGGAGGACACTTTTTATTTTCTACCATGAGACACTTTAAAGTGAACCATTCATTTGCTAGTGACTTTCTAACATGATTTCACAGGAAGAGAATGTGAAAACAGTTCTCATGAACCCCAATATTGCATCAGTCCAGACCAATGAAATGGGTATGAAACAAGCCGACACTGTGTATTTCCTGCCCATCACACCACAGTTTGTCACTGAGGTTATCAAATCAGAACGACCTGATGGCATCATTCTGGGAATGGGTGGCCAAACTGCACTGAACTGTGGTAAGATTCTATAGGATAAACAACTTCCCTGGTAGATCTAAGAACAACACTCAATAGTAAAATCCAGGTCCCACTGTGACACATTCACTGTCACATTAACTGCAGGATCATCTTCCCTAAATGCAAAGTTCCCTGATTAGTTCATTGACTTCACTAACTGCATAACTGGAGTCTAAAATAATCACAAGCATCATCACAGACATCCTTAATTGTATTGCCTTGCTGCTTTTTTGTGGCTGGATGACTAATGCCTCAAGCCACATCTATAGCTTCACTAATTGGTATATTTATTGAAATTAAATCATGCTGAAGCTAATTATTAATCTATTTTGTGGTTTCCACAAACATCAGAGAAATGTGGTGAGTTTTTAATGCATAAAAAAACTAACTCTTAATAAGCTTCCTTTTTTCAAATGGTGGAAGACATTCTGCTAACCGTGATGTCCCTTAAAATGTGCCCCTCAGGGTTAATAATTAGGGCCCTCAATTAATTTTATTAATACTATCACATAGCTGAGCAAACAACCTTAGTGAATGCAATATGAAAAAGTAAAAGAGTTAGGCAACCTAACCTTCTAGGTGGACCACTCTGGCCTTGAATCTGTAGCAACCAATTGTATGTTTATTTTCATTTCTGCAGCTGCACATACCAGTAAAGGTTAAAAGTTAATCAGTTGCTTTAAATTACTGGACTAGGACGAAATATCTTTATTTAATTAAATACCCTATTTTCACATACTTCTGATGCATAAGAGTATATCTTTACAATTATATTTTACACTGTTCTGCAGGTGTGGAGCTATTCAAACGTGGAGTCCTGAAAGAATATGGTGTCAAAGTTTTGGGTACATCAGTTGAATCAATTATGGCCACAGAAGATCGGCAGCTCTTTTCTGACAAGTTGATGGAAATAAATGAGCCCATAGCCCCTAGCTTTGCTGTGGAAACGGTAATATAGAGATGTAGGGACATGTAGGGGGGAATAAGGTTCTAATCTAATGGGTTTGGGTTTCATGAAATAAAGTGTAAAAAAATTAATTTGTTAAAGGCGACCTACACCTTTTATAGCTCCCAAATGTTGTTCCAAGCATATTTAAAATGGCTCACATAACCTAAATACAACACATACATCAATATAAAAACACTCACAGTGCTCTAATGAGTATGTTTGCAATTTACATTGCTATTTTTTAGGTTTCATGATATTAGTAATTAATATTATGAAATGTAACCTGAATGGCAGAATGGCAAATGCTGGTTTCCCTAAAGCAGGAAGTGTTCCTTGATGTGTATCTGATTGATTCTATAGCTGGATATCACAGGAGAGATAGAATGATCAAGAGGTGCTTCCTGCTTTGGGGAAACCAATATTTGGCACTTTGCCTAAAGCCCTTTAAAAATTTTACATTAAGAGAGTGATTTACAAATAAGGTGTTAATGCATGATGTGAAATGTAGTCATGAAGCATCATGGCTTCATTCTTAAATCAACACTGCTTTCTTCTCTAAGGTTTAGAAACACCCTTTTTACGAAATTCAAGTGAATAGATCGAAGTTCGATCGAATTAGATCGAATACCGATCGTACAAATTTTTTGTGAAATCGGATATGCAAATTTGGTCTCTTCGATCATCGAATATCGAATAGATCGAATAATCAGATATTAGATAATTCGATCATTTGGTGATCGAAGGAATGAAAATTTTAAAGTTATTCGACTGCCTACTTGCCAGATTGACCCTACCGAATCTTAATAGAAGCCTATTGGAAGCCCCCATAGGCTTCTGAGGCTAAGTCCTGCTTGAATACCATCCGTACAATTGTAGCGTTCGATAGTTCGAATCATACAAATTTTTCGGACGCTCAAAGGAAATTTTATTTTTTTTGTGAAATCGAACTATCGGTATCCAATCGTACAAATTAATTGAGAAATCATATTGCGAGCAAAATTATAACCTAAAACAATTCGATTAGCATTTGATGGTCGAATGCTTATCGAATTGCGAATTTGGTCGAGTTAATTTCCGGGAAAAATAGTAAATTTGCCCCTTAATGTAAAATGATCCACCAGTGAGATTCCTGATCTTCAATGAATCTTCAATGAATATCCATATCTTGATCATGCATTATCATATTTCTTAAAACCCCTAACACATAAACAGCACTTTTTCCACCATTTTGATTCTTGATTACACTGCAGTATTGTCAAGCGACTATTGCCCAGTATTTTCACTATATAAGATATTATTTACTAAGAAGACTGGGTATACCTTTAAGAATCTTGATTATACTACAGTATTTCCAAGTGACTATTGCCCAGTATTTTCACTATATTAGATATTGCCAAGAAGTCTGTCTATACCGTTGATACAGAGAACTCTCAGTGAGGAATTAACTTGTACCTGGGGAACAAATAGGGTTTAAGGAAAGTTTACATCCCTGTGAAAGCTTGTTCAGAACAGAGAAATATATTATGCAACACACTGCTAAAAATAATGTATGACTAAGCAGTCTAGTTGCCGTCAGTTAAGTACTTTAATTAATTTTTTTGGTTTTCTGCAGATAAAAGATGCTGTGGATGCAGCTGATAAGATTGGCTACCCTGTCATGATTCGTTCTGCGTACGCTCTGGGTGGCTTGGGGTCAGGACTTTGTCCAGATAAAGAGACACTCATAGATCTGGGAACCAAGGTAAAAAAAGAGTGGGCACTTCAAGGTTGCGCATATTAGCTGCCAAGTGTTCCATTCAAATATCTTGAAGCTACAGTACATCTCGAGTACTCTATGTACTGACTTAATGGATGAAATACTTTGCTACTGACTGCAGATGCTAAAGGGAAAGGTAGGCTTAAGTGGAAAAATAGAGCAAGGTAAATTAGATCCGGAAATGTATATGCGGAAAATAAATAAGGAAAGCAGAAAAAGTATTAAGAAGAGAAAACTAGATGTAAAAAGTTCATTAATTTAAATAAATGATAAAAATAAAGAGAAAATAGGAGGAAAAAAAGAACAGAGTTTCAATGCAGATAGGAGATGATGTGGGAAACAGGACGTGTGAGGTTTTATGGAGAGACGTGCAAAAAGTACACGGATAAAGAGATTATATCTTTGGCCTCATTGAAATGGGTGTAAGTGCACCTCAGTGCAAACCATAGCAAACAGTCAACAATTAGTCAACAATTCATAGTCAGTGTAATTTTTTATTTGAAGTTTTGCATCTAGATTTTATTAAAGCAGTGATAAATCAGGGGTAAAAGGGCAGTGGCATCATCTTGCATCCTAAAATCCTTACCGTTACCTTCCCCCTTTTCAAGGCTCTAGTAATGTCCAGCCAGATCCTAGTTCAGGGGTCTGTGGTGGGCTGGAAGGAAACAGAGTATGAAGGATTTAGAGATGCACTATTAGTCATGCATTATGCTGCATCTTATAATCCTAACCCTTTGTCCTTACTTTATTCAAGGCTCTAGCAATGTCCAACCAGATCCTAGTTGAGAGGTCTGTGGTGGGCTGGAAGGAAATTGAGTATGAAGTAGTTAGAGATGCAGCAGATAATTGTGTCACAGTCTGCAACATGGAGAATATGGATGCCATGGGCGTTCACACAGGTAATCTTTTCATGAATATAGACAAAACCATATGTTTATATTTTATATAAACTGAAAGTGGCATTGTCAAAGTTAATAATATTTAACTGATTTTTGGCTGTTAGGGGATTCTATCGTTGTGGCACCAAGCCAGACTCTCTCCAATGAGGAGTTCCAGATGCTCAGGTCCTGTGCCATCAAAGTTGTGCGACATTTGGGAATTGTTGGAGAATGCAACATTCAGTTTGCCCTGCATCCCACATCACTGGAGTATGTGATCATTGAAGTTAATGCCAGACTCTCCCGTAGCTCTGCTTTGGCTTCAAAGGCTACTGGGTAAGCACATCTTTAGATTATTTTTTTTTTATTTGTTGCCATTATTTTCTATGGCACAGGGCACAGGGCAGTGCAGTCTGCTGTTGGTCAAAGAGGCTAACTAACATATCCTTCTTATAGGTATCCCTTGGCCTTTATTGCTGCCAAAATTGCTTTGGGCATTCCACTTCCTGAGATTAAGAATGTCGTGTCAGGGAAGACTACGGCCTGCTTTGAGCCTAGTCTGGATTATATGGTGACCAAAATTCCTCGGTGGGATCTTGACCGTTTTCATGGGACTTCAGGAGTAATTGGCAGTTCCATGAAGAGTGTTGGTGAGGTGAGAATGCAGGACACTGAAAAAAGAAAACAACTGTATACAGCAAACAGGGTAATATAAAAATAGTTTCCCCAAATATTATTATGACTTCACAGGTCATGGCAATAGGTCGCACATTTGAGGAGAGTTTCCAGAAAGCCCTTAGGATGTGTCATCCAAGTGTAGATGGATTCACTGCAAACCTACCGATGAACAAGTCATGGGCTGCAGACATGAACCTCAGGAAGGAAATGGCTGAACCTACTAGCACTCGTGTCTACAGTATGGCAAAGGTAATTACTATTTTAATTAAGAGAAACACACGTACATATATAAATAAGTATGGTGGACAAAAATTGATTTTCTAGTCAAGTTTTTTTCAGTTGGTGGCTGCATTGTTCTGATTTTTTTTTTAGGGTCTGGAGACTGGAATCCATATTGATGAGATCCACAAACTTACCTCCATTGACAAGTGGTTTCTGTATAAAATGCAGGGCATCTTGAACACGGAAAAGGCCTTAAGATCTACCAGGAGGTACATAATTGTTCCACTGTTTTAGTTTTTGGCTGAACATAGTTTTCCTGCACTAGTGAAATTGCAGTGACTTGGATAGAAAATTAAGAGGAAAAGAGTAAAGAAAGAAAAATTAAGGAGTGAATAACAGAAGCTATAATGCTCAACTTTGTTGCTACTCTCTGCTGTTCCAAATATAATTTATGACAACTTTGTGCTGCACAATTTCTTCTCAGTAATATACTTACTGGCATTTGCTTGCCATAGGCTGCTTTCTGCATAAGATATATAGGGCAAGTCATAACCTCTGCCACCAAATGGTGCTTTTTTGAAGCATGTTGACAATATTAACTATGCAGACCTTATTGTGTGTTGGTGGCTCCCAATCAGTGTAGTTTGGCTTAGGAATACTCTGAAAGGCTGGAAAATGTACAACACTGAGTCACTATTATGTAGTTGTCTGTGCATAGTTGGGTATTACTATGTACACTGAACTGAAGTTGTTTCTTCTCTCATATTGTGTAGTCCCACCTAGTTCATCCACAACATCTTTATTTGCAGCACAGAAAAGAGTCACTTTAATTTGATTTCAGATAGTGCTTATAGTTTGTATTTTCCTTCATTATTTTACTTAATTTCAGTATAATTTTCTCTGTACTTCCTAATTTTGTGTCATAAACTTTTCTGTGATTAATGGCAACAGTCAGAAAAGGAAATCATTTCCTGTATATATTTATGCTGCTGCTTCTGTTTGGATGATTAGTATTCAGTGTTTAATGCTTCCTTCTCTTGTTTGCCCCACCAAACTATACATTAGCCCTTCTCTCCCCTAGTGGATCATTAAGAAACTGCAGCAGTGCAAATACAAGGGATGTGAGGCAAAATATGAGCAATTATTAAAGAGAGGACAACTGGGAGGATAGCAAAAGTATATGATAAATAATATAATGTTAGGGGTTTCCTTGCCTTAGTAAATGTCAGATAGATGGAACAAATACATATATTTTATTAAGATATTCTAAAAGAAATGGAAATGTGACCATTTAAGTAGCCCCTAATAAAAAAGAATATTTGTTTTGAGGAAAAGGAAAGACAAAATCGCTGAGGGTGGATGCCACGTTCATAAGCACTTACCAATTATGCACCAACTCAGGGTGCTGCTTGGGTAATGCTGTTCCTCAATCTTGTTCTGGTGTCCCTGGAATCCCTGTAGAGCCCTGGGCAAACTCATTTGCATCACAATGATTTCTGTACTGTTCATGTGCCCAGCTTAAGCATGCACAGGGAATTCATGAGAACACTTTAAAATACACTCAAAAAAACAAAAATGATGCGGTAACTAGCAATAACAACCGAATTGGAATGCTGCTTTTCCCACCGAATGTGTATGACCCTGGGCATTAAATCTTGCTACAGTTGCATGGTACATTTTACACTGAATTTAAACGTGGTTTTTCAATGGAAGGAGAGAGGAACAAATGTCCCTATTTGCACAGGGAATCAGAAAGCTAGAGGCCTGCTGTATAAATAGATATTAAAAAAAATATTGTATGCAAAGTATGTTTTTATTGGGCAAGCAGTTACTGAGCAAGCAGTCAGGGCTTTGGCTACAGGATATTATTCATGCAATGGCGCTTACGTGCAGCGAATCATATCAAAATGATATCCTGAGAACTTGGTCTGGCAACTGGATGCCTACAAAGCCTGCTTATCTGATTTCTTTTTTCCGAGTGTGGCCAATATTAATCTTGCAGTCTGACAACGACTGATGAGATTAAGTGAATTATTTGCGCTGGTGCAGTAAATCAGTAGAAAGGAATGTGTCCACTGTCCATATTACAAATCCTCAGCCACCTGTTCCTTTGCCTGTTTTTCCAGGAATCTACTTTTAAGTATTACTAAATGTAAAAAAAAAGCTTATTTTGACACCATTAGGAGGGCTTTCTTTTCATAATATACACTAGTTTTACACTCAAGGAAGACCTTGAGTGTTATTTTCACTATTACTAATTACTGAAGGTTTGGGGCAGTTGTTTCCTACTGTTACACACAATAAACTTTAAACTCTTGCCTCTCAGCCATCCACTAACTTGTGTGTCATTCAGCCAGCAGGTGCAGACGAGCCTTATACTTACCTCCCGCTCTATGGCACCTCTCCAAAGTGTAATATACAAAAAAGTAGGCCAGCAGAGCAGAGCAAAGGAAGAAAGGGAAATCCTTGACTGCAATAATAAGCAGGATTTCCCCACCTTCATTGCTAATATCTATTTTCTGTTATTTGGAAACAGTTTAATATTGCTACAATGTGTGCCCTTTGTATTTGAAAGTAGATTTTCTTTTAGCAAGCTAGTTGCATACCTTAGCTGCAATATTTACATACCCACATTTGTTAAATTATTATAAGTCCCCTGTTTGCTATAATATTGTTGATGCTTAAAAAGTTAATGATGATTTGTTACATTGGAATTTTAAATGCTACTTGCTGCATTTTAAATAGAAACTGTGCAGGTGATACTGGAATGTGAAAGAGGGGAATGGACTATAGTGGCATAATGTATATATTAAGATTCAGTGCAGTGCATGAGCTTTGATGTTAATTTTTTACATTTAGCAGTACATTGTATTTTGTACACTGGTACTAGAGCAAACGACATGTATTTTCAAGCAAAAAGGCTTAACATGCTCTTCTGAGCACATGTGCAATTTATATTATTATATTGTAACCCCTTTTTGGCCACCCCCCTGTGCCCAAAGATCATACACCACACATTTACCACTTCCAGGTCCTAAGTCCCCTTTGCTAGGTGAAAGGGTACTGGGAAGTTCTCTGGCAGTGCCTCCAACTAATGGTATCCGGGAATATACCTGCGGATGGTCCCGTTAGGAAACACACACACACTTGTACGGTGTAACAAATAACTTTATGCAAATTAAAAGGGGAAGTAAAATACAATAAAAATGCATTTATTTTGTACAATAGCATAACCCACTTCCCTGGGAATCATGTGCCAGTCCCATCCTGGTAATTCCCTACCAGGCAAAGGCCTGCACTACTCCATTGGCAGTCTCAGTCCCTTATCTCCCTTGAGCACAAATGAGTCCCAGGTAGCGCTAGCAGCCCAAAATACCTCTCCATCTGGACTAGGTACTGGCTCCCTCATAGCAGGCACACAAACAGCCTGTGTCACTTTTGAAACATTGCAGATCCTCTTCTTCTACCCTCCCAGGCAGACTCACCCAGGGCTCACATAGAGTTGGCAGGCTCACATCCATTGTGAATAAATCCTCATGGCTCCAGACTATTCAAGTCGAGCACACGCTTGCATCCATAGCTGAACTTTGGCTCCCTGTACTGTATATAGCACAAGCATGCTGAATCCAGATTTGGAAATAAGGAGCTCCAAACCCTACTGGTCTAGCTCCCAGGCATGGGGCAGCCACCCAAGCCGCAGAGGCCTCCTGCCTCTACATTGTGGCAGTTGAATCACTATCTCCTCTGTGAAATAATGTCAGCAGCACTATGTACTGATCAAGATCCAAATTCAAGATGGATGTGTGAGCACATGGTTCTCCCTTTTATAGTTCAGTGGTGCAGCAGTGACACCTTGTGTCATCCTCCGTTAATTCTGCACCAGCACAAAGGCCATAATCACTGCTACTGTATTAAAGGGGTCATATTTAATGTGCATGAGCTCATTCAAAAAGTACTGGCTGAGCGATGTGAAATAGGGCAGAAAAGTAGGGCATGGCACAAGTGTGACTGCCCTGCACTTTGATCTAATGCCGTGTAATGCAGTGTAATGCAGTTACCCCCTGCATTTTGCAATACATTTAGTGGTCTGTATTCTTTTTTGGGCATTTGGGATTATGTAATATAAATAATGCCCACAGACTAGGTATACCTAGTGCAACATTCTTTCCTCCTACCACAATAGTTGTGCATTTTCTCACCCTACTGCTTCATAAAAAGACAATTATTCTTAAATAGGATGGCATTTTTTATGACTGCATAAAATCTGAAGTTGTTTGTTCAGCCTGTCTATTATGTTCGGCAGCTTATATATATTCCATTTCTTATGTAGTTTACAGCACAGGTCAAAATGGCCTATGAAACGGTTTTCCGTTTAAATACAACTATTTCTCTCTGCATTGCCTTCCTGATTACCACAAGAGGGTGCTGAAGATTCAAGCATCAGGGAAAGATAAATATAAACTCAAAAGAAATTTAGTTTCTTATCTAGTTTTTTTCATCCGCCCGTCATGTCTGACACTTTAGGAAACGGCACCTGTTAAGCATATAATGAATGTGGTATTTTACTGCATATTTGATTTCTGAAAAAGGGTACATCTAGTAACTTTTAATCCACTTGGCAGTGGTCTTAAGGTATATGCAATTTAGGCTTTAAGCCATTACTTTTTTTGATAGAAAGTAAGGTTCATTTTCTGTTCTCTGTCTCTTTTTTAATTGAAACTGTTGCTGAAACCTTAACCAGTGAGCAAAGTATCGTTACAATGACAATACTCTGCGGCTGAATTGTTTTACTTTCTGTATTCAGTTAATATCTCTTGCCTTGGAGAGCAGGGGTTGTATGGCTGGCAATTAATTCCAGACAAATAAAAAAAGGTATAAGTTACTATAGTTAAACATGTACCCATCTGACCTCTATGTTAATCAGTGGATTTGCTTCCAATCTTTAGAAACCTTTGTTCCTTCTCATCAATGCTTCCCAGGGTTGGGGAAGTCTGGAGACTCCTGTGCGAGTCTTTGAGCCATTAGGTTGACCAGGGCTGTGATGCTATGATTCTTAAAGTCTTTTTTTAATGAAAGGTTTCTATGGACAATTAAATATTTCATAGATTACCATTTGTGGGCAAATTTCAAGAAGTATATCTCAATCTCAATGAGTTAAACAGTAATTAAAAATTTGCTGACCATTCATATCTGTTATAGATCTATAACAGAGTCATTATATTATAATGTTATATCACATATTGATAAAATATTATGTAATATAATTAGAGAATTATATGAAGGAACAATGTCATGATATCGTCTCAGTCATGTACGTAGGTACATATCACTGGGAACAGTGGGAATGCAGGTCCCTTACACACATGGATATTTTCCTCCATCTCCTGAAACTAATGGCTTTGTACTAGACTCAGTTCTGAATGGTTCTGTTTACCAAACCTAGCTCATAAACCCATAAACCCAGGAAACAGCCTTTGCATCCTTAGCATCATCGTGATTACTCCGAACTCTGTGTTTCCTGCAATTCAAAGCTTGTAGAAATTCTGCAGGGAAACTGGTTTCTTCATAAGATGTATAATAGATGAGTCAAGGCTCTGAGCATTTAATGCTGGTCATGAAACTGCACTCAACAGTACGTGTTGTGAAAGTCAGAAATAACTATATGTGGCCCTTACTGTTCCACCTTGGCACCCTGGCCTGTGACACCTTCCACGATGGTCGGATTTTTAGCAGATGCAAGTGATCAAAGGAGCTCTAAGGCAGTGGGCTGAAGCCATAAGAATGAGTGAAATGCTTCAGCCATATTTCTAAAGCATTATCTGATTCCCAAAGCTCCACTTCTGAAAGATGAACATATACTTATTAAAATGAGTTCTAGTCATCTGTCTTTTATTATCTATTATTGAATACAACATGTAAGAAGGATCTTTCAAAAAGAACAAGGTAAAAATTTAAGCAAACATCAAGAAAATATGGGATGGAAACAAGCAATGAATCATCCTTGTTGTAATATCAAGTCACTCATTGTATATATATATGTGTGTGTGTGAAACAATTAATTATCATACCTAAATATCCATTAGTATTTTATAGGCATTGTATTTACATTTTGGTATTCTCTATCAGTGAATCTGTCCCAGAAGAGACACTAAGAAGAGCCAAGCAGATTGGATTCTCTGACAGGTACATTGGGAAATGCCTAGGATTGAGTGAGGCCCAAACCAGAGAGCTGAGGCTGAACAAGAATGTGAAACCATGGGTAAAACAGGTGAGGAAACTATATTTTTATCAGAACTTATAGTTCGCATGTTTGTATTTTCCTCCAGACTCTGGCTCACTCTATATTGTACTTGAGTAATGGAGTGAAGCTCCTGTAATTTAGTTTTGCCTCCTTCTGTGTCTTTCCAAAAGTTGAAATTCTCTTCCTCTGTATGGCTCAGTCACAGTGGTAATGGGTTCTATTCAAGTTTTTTGCCTTCCTCACCCTTTGTTGTAGAAAAACTGCAATAAGAAATCTAACATTGCAACGGAAACTAAACACAGTAGCTACAAATATTTTTTTTTGGAAAACATAAGCAAAAGAAATATAGTGTATGCTGTATATGCTTATTCTGTTCTACCTATTATTTTAACTGAATCCAATCCAATCCACATGTTCTTAGTTTTCATCATAAGCAGTAATGGAAAATTGTTTTGGTTTTATACTTACTATCTTCCTTGTAATTAGCTGAGTTTAATTAGAGATAATGAGCTCTGTATAAACAATAAATCCCTGTACTCTCTTGATGTGATTGTTTGACCTACAGATACTCAGTCCTCTGGTAATCTAAAAACTACCTCATAAGAACCAGAAAGACAAAATTACAGTAGCTTCAGTTTGTTTGCCCAGTTTAGCTCAATAAATAAGACAAAGCATAGATGTGTTTTAATGAAAGAATAGGCACAAATTATTTTCAGCACAAGCCCTATTCAATGAACTCATGTTGACTAAGAGTGTATACAGTCCCTTTAAGATGTCTTAATGGTTTAAACAGTGGAAATGTAAATATTTCTTTGCTAAAAGTATTAATACCAGGAAGTACATTTATCCAGGCAAGGAGAAAATAATATTGAAATTTTGCATCCTCTTCACTAGTTTAGTTTATTGATAACTAAATGAGAGCCAGTGGATACATATCACACTCCTATTTACAAAGACTAATAATAATATCAGAATAATAAGAATGGATAATAGCAAGACATTTCCTTGCTATTGAATTTCCTTTGCTGAGCAGGTCAAAGAATCTTACAGCATAAAACAAGAGTTAGGAGGCAATGTTATACTTTGAAGCAGATACTTGGCAGATCTGGAAATTTATGAGGACGTTTTGCCTTTTTCTTAGGTCTCTAAAAATGGTGAGAGCAGACATGCTCTCTTACAGTTATCTGCACTGAAAGTGGAAGAAACCACATGGTGCCCTTTTCTTTAGAAAACTCATGTCAGAGGCTTGTAGTTAAACTATCTCAATTATATCATTTGATTCTTGAACCTAAACCACTCTCTGTGCATAGAGAGCCCAAGTACTAGAAAGTCTTTCCTAAAAAACTAGGTCTTTTTGCAAGTTGATTCCTGCTCAGGGCTATATATATTATTTTATTTATCTGTCTATTAAATTAAAGTGGACAATTCAGAATCTTATCCTAGAAATCCTAAAATATGTATTTTATGAAGGAAGAAGGAATTTATGATTTCCTAGAATCCTCTTGGAGAGCCAGGCAATCGGGGTGCACCACAAGAAGATATATAGAGCATTTTGATTGGATAAGGAGATAATCACCTCTCGTTCTTGATTTTCGACAGCCAACCTACAACTTAACCCTGCTCTTTATCAAGCAATTACATTTTCCATTTCATCATTTCTTGTTTCACCCACAAAAGCAATTTCTGCTCTGCTCATCTCAAGTTACCATTGAATCTCTGGCGTTCGGCTGAAGTGGCAATTAAACAGTATATAAAAACCTGTAATCATGAAACATCAGGAGCTGACCTGGTTTAAACATGCAGCATCTGGTGTTAAAAAACTAGCCTTGCAGCTATCTCCCGAGGTGCTAACATTGTTTTATGGGCTAATACTTTACTTTAAGTGCCCCATCATTACCAAAGTCATTTTGCATTCATAGGAAGCATTGCTGTTTTAATGAAGTTACTTGGTATGCACTGCTAAAACACAGTTACGTTTGTATGCTTCATCCTGTCATTTGCCATGAGCTAGTAGAATACCCTGATTTGCCAATTATTGCTTTACCATTCTTCTGCTGGAGACCCTCATTACTGATAAAACTGATACACAAGGAAAAAAAAGAATATTTATTAGGGCATACACTCCTGCGGCACATCCTTAATTGTTAAACCTCTGTCGCATTCTGGCAAAGGCTTTGCAAGGAAAACAATTCCCTGCAGCTTTGTATGCACATAGAGCTTCCAAGATGCAATGAAAGCTTTTCATATTAATAGTGATCTCCATTAAAATAAATGCAGCACTGGATTCTTCTGCTCTTCAGCTTCAGAAACTTGAGGGTAATGAAGACAAGAGCCCTGCCACCTGCCCACCAGCTACAAAATGCTGGAGACCAGAGTAGTTCTGTGGCAAAAGTGCCTGGTCTGTGGTGATCTACAATTAGAGTGTAGACATTATATTATATATACTGCGTGTGCTGAAACTGCAAGCCCAGGACATACATGTGCACCTGTTTATACTTATTATGGTAAGTTTTCAACCATACAGGCTGGGCATGTTGTGTGACCATCATTATAGCCATGTTATGTTAATTTCTCACCTTTTTCTCACCTTCTGTTTCCATTTTCCCTTTTTTGCAGATTGACACTTTGGCTGCTGAGTACCCTGCAATTACAAACTACCTCTACCTCACATACAACGGACAGGTGCGGTATTTTATCTACGAATACTGCTTCTTAGTATTTATCTTATTTTAGGTAAGGTATAGGTATTAAAGGTGAGGTCACTAGTGTTATTATAGGAAAAAAACTATTAGGTTTTTATTTTTCTTTAACTTTTTTCAAGTTTTCAAAATTATTTAACTGTTTCCCCAACTTTCTACTCGGTGACATATTTACAGTCTGGTTCCTAGGCTCACTGACCCTAGCAACCATCCACTGTTTGAAATGTCAGAATAATACATGGAGTTGCGTAGTTTTGTGGCTTTACACCCCACCCCAGCAGAAAAACGAAGACTCCTTATGCATATGTTTAATCCACAAACCGTGACTACTCCTGGTCCTCACTGGACACCTATCACTCAGGCCTCTTAGCAGTTCTGGGTCCTTAAGTAATGGACTAAACAGAAAGATTGGAGCAGGGGGACTTTAGAGATACTGCCACCCTTAAGGAGGTGATTACACTGGAATTGTGGGGGAAAAAGATGCATTTTCAATCACATGCAAAATTTCACTTTGCACACTTCAATATATAAGATTGTGTATAAAGTTGCTTTGATTTGTCCCATCCACAGCATGTCAAAAGTTAGCTTTAATTTTCAGTTCAGGTGAAAAAGGGCATTACACCATACTGTAAGTCTCATGCAGGTGGCGGCTGAGGATGCTGGGAAAGTGTCTTTCTAACAAAGTAGTTTACAGATTATGTGCTTCATCATTTTTCTTGTAGTGGAAAATAAAAATTCAATCAGTCTTCTTCCACTAATATTGAGATTAATTGTCAAGCTGCTCGGTAACTGTGACAATTTTCGCTTTGAACATTCACATAGATAATGAAATAATAAAGTTTAACTGCAGATTTCATCCTCACAAAATATATCAAGAAGCTTTCTGTACAGTCTTTTATGCTTTCCTTCAGTATTGCTGATGCTTTTCCTATTTCCCATTCAGGAGCATGATATAAAGTTTGATGATCAAGGAATGATGGTTCTTGGCTGCGGCCCGTATCATATAGGTACTTTTTGCTTTATTTTTTGCCTGCTGCTTTGGCATTTCTTAAGCATTTCAGTTAAAAAATGGATCACATTAAGCTACAAAACATGGTTTTATAACAAAACCACTCCCCGATCCCCTTACTGCACAGCAAACAAAAAATCTACAGTAGTCAGCAGATCTGTTGTAACAAATGATTAAGCATCAGCTGCATAATATTCAAGTTCTAATTGATTTTGGGAAATATTATTATTGTGTAGAAATCACAATCATAATGGAGCCTACTTATTAAGGTGTATAAGAAACACTTTTAACTTTGTAATGGATTCTACTTTATTTCAGTGATGGACTGTGATACTTCATAAATAATTAGAATAACATAGGCTGGGAAATATATCCTAAAATAGATATATGATCTTTCAAGGGTTTAACAATAAGGGTTGTAGAAGGATTGGGTTCATAATAGCCTCAAAAAAGTAGAAGCCTGTCTTCAAAGGACATACTTTAATCCCCAGCTATAATTTTTTTGCATATTAGCAAACCCCAGAAGATATAACTGATGATCTATTCTGTGGCTTCATGGTGCACCCTGTCTCCTAGGCCCAGGTTTCAAATGTCAGCCTTCTATTTCATGCACATCTTGGGCACACAGGCTTTCTGAGCCTTCAGATATTTTTCCGGGGGTTTAAACAAAATAAATCTGGGCCTGGCCCCTGAGCAATTTACTTCTAAATTCTAAGCCTCCTTCCCACAAAGATAGAAAGATAAAGCTCCATTAAGCATATCAATATCAAAGCACAAAGTGGTTACTGGTTATCAATGAATGCTTGAAAATATTTACCTTGACCATGCATATTTGTGACTCTTAGTTACCTGTCATTTATCCTTATCCTGCTAGTCACTTTAATGACAAAATGGCAGCAGGTAAAAATAAAAAAATAAATTGATCACATTTCCTTGCACATACCTAGCTACATTGTCTGCCAATAGTATTATATATAGCTTTATACAATAAGTATTAAACTGCATAATAAGATTCTTTTTCCCTATCCCTTGAAAAAAAAAAAAAGGAAAGCATAAGGTTACAGTCCATAATATATGAATGACTACACAAACATAGGCTTTAATAAGCACAACAGGAAGCAAGGAGAAAAAACTTGTGAGTAAGGCATGTCATTGTTACTTGTTAAACTGATACAGCTTCCACTTAAAGTCTTATCTCAAATGTCTTGTTTTCTGATTGAAGATTTGTATTCATTTACTCATTATTATCTTGATTGCTGCAAGTCTTTAAGTTGGCATCCCACCAACTCATTTGTCCATAATCTAGCCCATGCAAAACTCACAATGTACTGCTGGCAAGCGCGTTCACCACTGTGATGTGCTCTTCTAGCCCAGAATGATTCAAATCCGAATTTACACCTTTCAGATATAAATCTTTTAATTATGATGTCTTTGTCACATTTCATATTTGGTGTGAAAGGTTCATTTAGTTCTCACATGTCATTTAAATCAATATTATGAATATACATTCACTTAAAAATAATATATTACCATGTAGAATAGTGAAATTGTCTGTGTGTGTGTAGGGGGGGCTACTGTTATTAGATAATGTGAGCAACTTTTCTTAGGCAGCTTTTTAAGATACAAAGTGCAACAACAATTAAGTAGAGAGTTTTAGCTTCCATGCAACCAAAAAAAAAAAAGTAAAGCTAACCATACATGTCAAGATTCACTTGTTTGATGATGATTCATTCTGGAGGGACCTACATAGCAGCTTATATGGACACATGTATGGTCAGCATTACAGAGACCATTCACAGGCTGCCTGGGTATGTTCTCAGCCAAGGAAAATATTTATATGTGGACCATGGAACATGAGATCCTCAGCCAGGTCAAGTCTGCAAGGAGTTTTCATGTCCTCCCTGTGCTTGTGTGAATTCTTATGGGTACTCTAGGTTTCCTCCAAAACCTCAATAACATTCTGGAAAGTCAAATAATACTGACCACGGAGTTTGTCTGTCGTTGGGCCCTTAGATTGCAGGCTCCACTGGTACAGAGACTGATGCCTAATCTCTGAAAATGCCTGGATAATATGTTAATGCTATATAAACTCATTGATAATACTTGTTTATTGAAAGGAAGGGTGGCACAACATTTCATACTACACTCTCCCTTGCTCCAATATAACTGGGTCCATGTTATATGAATATCAGACACAGATACATAATTCTGCTTAACTTTATAGAACACAGGTTATGTGAAATAATCCATCCTGTCTCCATAACATGAATATTTATTTAATTTAGGCATTTCCTAGCAAGATGCTGTATATATATATATATATATATATATATATATATATATATATATATATATAAATGCTATAAGATCACTATATTTTGTAGATATGGCTTATGTATAAATAAAACCTGAGCCAGTTCTAAGTGAGCAATGGAGTATATAGCATATACAATTTCCTTGCTTGTATATCAAATACAGGGATAGGCTTTCCTCGTTGTTGTTCCTGTTCCAGAAAGACAACTCCCTGCATTTTCTGCTATTTTAGCTACTCAGGGATGCTGGGAGCTGTGGCAGTGCAACACCTGCAGGACTGATGATACCAATCCCTTGAGCAGAATGCTTAGTGTATGAATGCTACAAGGATCCTATTGAATAAGCAGTTTTATATGAGCTTTTTAACGAGTAACAGACACCCACTGTGTGTTCTGCTTGTTAAGAAGATACAAATTATACTTTTTCAAATAGCATGTGGTAATAGGTACACTCTGTAACTTTCTTTGACAGTCAGGGGAAAAATGAATGCAGATGAAATTATTTTCCTAAATAACCTGGAAAAATTCAATATATAAAGCCGGCTTCAAATAACCTATATGAGTAATCGAAACACATTTTTCTAGGACATGTTTTTGTGTTAAATGCCCTATAATGAGGCAACGTTGAAAAAAACTATTAAAAAATTAGAGAAGCAAATAAATTAGAATTTGAGAGAAATAATATGCAGCATAGTTACTTATGGTTTATGTTAGTTATGAATAAAGAGTGGCTGACAGAAAAAAGGCTTTTCTGCAATGAACTATGTGATATTATAATATTATATTTGCAGTTGGAACACACCCAGAGACTTATGGGTCACTTAAAGAGTAGTTTACCTTTAACATAATTTATTTTTATTTCAGTAAATTATTTGTTTTTCAAAGGTTATGTGTACAGACAGTTATTTCCATCATAAGGTAACATTTGTGTATATGCATTTGTTAACTGAACTGTTAGTTTAATCTAATACATTTAATACTGATGCATACTGCCCAACATGTGAGCACCCCAAATAAATAGAGCTTTCTTTGTTCTTTAACTGAGTCAGTTACATACCTATAACATTCAGTGAATAGTTATTTGGTGGTTGCAGAAGCACAGTTACTAACATTGCATGACATTTGGAGTTTGTGGGGAATTGTAACATGAGATGTCTCTTTTTTTATTGGAACTTTAGAATCTATTTCAGGCCTCTGATTATTTCTTTCATACATTGGATGTTTATTCTGCAACACCTTTCATACACTTTGTAAAAAATACTATTTCAATGTCCTGTTATTAGGGAAATACTCCCCTGGGAATGCATCCAATAATAACACATAACCCCTTAATAGATTTTGTATGCACTAATGTCTCCTGCCTTTTTCTATGACAGGCAGCAGTGTAGAGTTTGACTGGTGCGCAGTCTCCAGCATCCGCGCACTGCGACAACTTGGCAAGAAGACGGTGGTGGTGAACTGCAACCCAGAGACTGTCAGTACAGACTTTGATGAATGCGACAGACTTTACTTTGAGGAGCTGTCACAGGAAAGGATCCTGGATGTATTCCAGCAAGAGGTGAGAGAGGATCTGTCACATCAGTTAATGTAAGCACAGCCTTTAATGTGTTAGCTGTGGGAATTCATTGTTTAGAATGAATAAAATGTAGGAGCTTGTGAATTATAATCCTGAAATACTAGTTGCATATGTAGTTTCTTTTGATAAAACAGTCGGTGTGTGTGAGTTACTGTATGTAGGCATTCATCTCTATATACTGTATGTGAAGAAAATACTATATTATTGCTGACCAAGGTTCTGACTGGTCCTGTCTTTCTTTTAAGCATTGCGATGGTTGCATTATCTCAGTTGGTGGGCAGATCCCCAATAACTTGGCAGTACCTCTCTACAAAAATGGAGTGAAAATCATGGGCACTAGCCCAATGCAGATTGACAGAGCAGAGGACCGCTCCACATTTTCTGCTATATTGGATGAACTGCAGATTCCCCAAGCACCATGGAAAGCAGTCAACTCCCTGGTAAGATAGTACAATAAATGGACAAGGTACCTAGCCATATATGTTGCCTAATATTCCATGTTACTGCACAAGTAATTTCAACTACTTAAAATATTTGTCCTTTCTGTTGTAGGATGATGCACTGCAGTTCACAAATACAGTTGGTTACCCTTGCTTGCTCCGTCCTTCATATGTCCTGAGGTAAAAAATTGACAAAGAATTTCTGTAGTAAACTGATGGTTTAAGCAGAAACATGGTTGCCAAGTACCAACCAGCCTAGATAATATCCAGCTGTGCCCCCCAGCCCAATACCGCACAAGCAAACACTCAGACATACATGTGGCTAAGAATTGGCCACAACTTTAATTAAATAGGATAAGTCAAAGAGTACACATGACAAATGCCGAACATGACAACAGTTATGCATATGATAATAAAGAGCAGGAGTTCCCTGCACCAAAGTGGGCCAATGCCATAGGCACACTTCTGCCCAATTGTGGGCTAAAACCTCTGGCACGCAACGACACAAAGCATGAACACTCAAGATCTTATACAGGCTTAGTTTTCACAAAATTTACAAATAAAGGTAACAAATCTTGTTTGATTGATTAACATATAGTTTAACAAATTGGGTGGGGGGTTGACATATCCCAGGCTCTAAAGTCTAGATCAGGGGTCCTCAACCTTTTTAACCCCTGAGCCAAACTTTTGGAGCGCTACACAAGCAAGAAAAAAAATACTTAGTGATGCCAAACAAAGGTCGTGATAGGTAATGGTAGCCCCATGTGGACTGCTAGCCAACAGGAGGCTGTTTTGGAATAAACCTGTGTCTTTAAGCTTGAATTTAAGCCAGGAATTTCAGGTGG
>CM044447.1:84161640-84215810 GCA_024363595.1 Xenopus borealis | reverse complement strand
GGTCATCTTGGCTTCATGTGCTATGGAAGTTGCACACAAATTCAATTCAAGTTTCAGACCCACAATGCAAACTCTTCGCTGTAATCTGAGTTATCTATAGCCAGAAAAATTAACTCCTGCTTTTGACTCCCAGCGGTTCAGCAATGAATGTTGTGCATGGAGAGGAAGAACTGAAGAATTTCCTAGCTGAAGCCACACGTGTATCCCAGGTAAATGCTGTTCTCATTGAATGACCTTGCCATTGTAACAGCACAGACAACTGACTGGTGGCTACACATGTAATAGCAGAATATGAGACACTCTTCAGCCATTACTGTACTGAAGCACTAGCCAATATTAGTGCTAGTGTGTGAATGAAAAGATGTAAAATAAGGTAGAGAGCAGCACAACTCTATAAAGAACATTTGTGATATTAAATATAGAAATTTATACTGAATACTTTTAATATGAATAATGTCCTCTGAACTCTCAAAATACAGCAGCAGATTTGAATTCATACTACTAACTAGTGTGTGAATCCATTTGATATAAAATATATGCTCAAACCTCAATGGAGTTTCTATTGGAACTTGTTTTAATAAAGAAATATATTAAAACATCCGTTTTAATCTCCGACTGGCAAATCACATGCTAATTGCATTAGAGATAAAGAAATCAAACACAGAGTTGTCGCCATCCTGTCTCAAATATAATATCTACACAAGATTTAATTGCAACAATAATCCAAAAAAAGAATAAAATAACCACATTAATTTGTCTTAATATTATCCAGATATAATCCAGATATAATCCATCTTTCTGTGCAATTGATGCATATACACTAAAGCTGCTTTTTGTCTTGCCATCTGCTGGCAAAATATTCTACATTTAAGACTACAGAATTATTAAGGATATATGATTGTTCACAGTGATCTATATCTATATTAGAGAATGTCCCCAAGAGTTTAGTAATACATTATTTTCTATTATTGGAGACTGCAGGCTTATTTGAACACTGAAAAAAAAACATTGTTTTAATGCACCAATATGCAAGTTGTTAAATTGGGATTTATTAGGTCAAACTCAACAAACTAGAAGCAACAATTTGGTACAACTACAGGGGAGCATGTGTGTAAAAACAGATACTGTAATTTTGTCAGTTGTCATTAATGGGAAGTAAACTTTAACTGTAGCATGTTATTTTAGGCCAGATGCCTTGTAGCAGTGGCACCTGGGCTCTTTTGAACTGGATAGTCAGTTTTTTTCCTGTAAATGCCTGGATCAAAATTGCCTGTTTGGTTTTCAGAACTCTGGAACCCAGACACTAATTTACTTCTGGTTCTCTGATTTGCTCAGTCCCTGTTCCTGGATCTAATAAATCCATTTCATGCTGCTACCCCCCATCCCTTAACTTCTTCCCACTCAACCGCAATACCTTCCCCCTCAACATCACATTCCTACCCTGTGATGTCCTTGCCCTGATGACAACATCCAGTTTTTAACATGCGGAAAGGTGACAACTCCAGAATCCCATGTGATGGGTTCAAGCAAGTGATGGGGATTACAACACAAGATGCAGAAAAATACCACCCTAGTAGTGTAACCTAAAAACCTGTTATTTTTTAATATACTACTTGGGTTTCACATTAAAGGAATTGTTCAGTATAAAAGTAAAAACTGGGTAAATAGATAGGCTGTGCAAAATAAAAAATGTTTTCAATATAGTTAGTTAGGCAAAAATGTAATGTATAAAGGCTGTAGTGACTGAAAGTCTAACATAACAGAACAGAACACTACTTCTTGCTTTTCAGCCCTCTTTTGTTTACACTGACTGGTTACCCTTGTTACCAGGCAGTAACCAGTCAGTGAGTTGAGGGAGGGCCACATGGGTCATAACGATTGCTTTTGAATCTGAGCTGAATGCTGAGGATCAATTGCAAACTCACTGAACAGTTATGTCCCATGTGGCCCCCTTCAAGTCGCTGACTTACTCAGATTTAGAGAGCTGAAAAGCAGGTTGTGTTGTATTCTGTTATGTTACACATCCAGTCACTCCAGCCTTTATACATTACATTTTTGGCTAACTAACTTTATTAGAAACATTTTTTAATTTGCACAGCCTATCTATTTACCCAGTTTTTATTTTTACCCTGAACTGTTCCTTTAAAAGCTTATTTCTGATCTAACTTAGCCAGTCTGATAGCAACTGTGATTTATACTAGTGCAAACCAGATATATTTTGTCTGAATGTGATCCATCTGCACTACACCTGCCCATGATTATCTTTTTTGCTTTCTGATTGGGGCCACAACTAGTGCAAGAAGAGATACATTTACTTTTTAAAAAGCAGAATATTGTCTCTTAAAACAAGAGGCTTAAAGGCAGACAGTCAATAATTATAAGGCTCTGGGCATGAATCTCTAACAGGTTTTGTAAATGACCAATTAGATTCAAAAGGATCCAGTGGTGGGGCATCTTTTCTTGGTGTCCTATCTTAATAATTATGGCTACTAGCACAGAGAAACAATGATTCAGAGAATGCACTAATGCATTTTAGTTACCTTTCCCTGGCAGTAGAATTTAGTATTAGTTTTTTAGGTTTGTACTGAGACACGCTCTCTGTTTGCATTAGCTGTTTTCACATTATCTCCTTGGATTTTTTAAACTCTGCTTAGAGTACATATTGAGGGGTATTGATTCCTAGTGAATAAAAAGCCTTTATGGATGCCTTTTAATGGTCTCAAGAGGAAAGATGAATATTTACAGTGCAGAATGTCTGAAGAAGGAAATGATTGTGTTACAGGTTGCAGGAACCTGACAGATCACTATTTAGAGGAGCCAATATCGAAACACCTGTCTCCAAAGGAATGTAGTTATTTTATTTCTAAAGTGCAAACATATCCTAGACTACTGCTCATTGAAAATCTAACTTGAAAATTATGAAATTCAGAGATTCTTTTTAGTCGGGTTTCTTTTTCTTTTTGGGGGGTTTGAATTTCGTTTTACACAATTATAAGATAGTCAGATTATGCTTTTATTTTCTAACTTATAGATTGTTCAAAACTAAATGCTGATATCTTTGTCAATTCTTGTCCCATAAATGCCATCATCATTGTCATTTTAAAGTCTCAGTGATTTAAGTATAAGCCTTTTCTTCTTTTAGTTCACAAACTGTTTTGATTTATTAATAGAAGAGTGTTTTATTAACAAATTTCTTTGAGCAGGAACATCCTGTTGTGATCACCAAATTCATACAAGGAGCACGTGAAGTAGAGATGGATGCAGTTGCCAAGGAGGGACGTGTAAGTTACATGCTTATTAAAATACTTTAATAGTAGAGTAATAGGGGCTGTAAAGGTTGCAAGTCCATCACGTTTGGGTTTTTTTTTTTTTACTAAAACTCCACTTTTTCTCCTCTAAAAAATTCAACCAAACTCCCAAACCTGCATCCCCTTAATTTACCAATAATTCTTCTCGAAAAGGTTGGTGCGAAAAAATGTTGCCTCTTACAACTCAAATGTATTGGATTATCTAATGAAAACCAGTTCAAATAGCCTGAAACTGTTGAGAATCCTAATGGTAAAAAAATGTTCCAATTGTCAAAGGCACCATCTTCCATTGACCTCTACATATTTTAGCTGGAGTATTTTCAGATTTGAATTTTAGCATCTTTGGAGCATAATAAATTTTTTTAATTTTTCCCCTTTAAAAACTTGACCAGAAAAATTCAAGAATTAGAATTACAAAACTTTCTCGAAACTGATCAGCAGAATAGAGTACATTCACAGTAAGCTGGAACAGCTAAATGGCAGCAAGCCTACCTTGCTTGCCAGATTACTTTTTCATTTGCTTCCCTTTAAGACTTAGAGGCACATTGACTAAGGGTCGAAGTGAATATTCGAATAAAATTTGAATTTAAAAAAGTCTAATTTTGAAGTGATTTTGGGCTACTTCGATTATTGAATAGGCCAAAATTTGATTCCAATAGAGAGCACTGGCCCTTTCAAATCCTTCGAATTCGATACTTTACCACCTTAAAGCTGCCGAATTGCCATTTTAGCCTATAGAACCTGTACTGAAATTTTATCTAAGTCCTAGGAATTCGAAGGATTTTGTGCAAAATCCTTTGAATCGTTCAATTCGAACGATGCAATCGAACAATTTGAATGATTTTTATTTGATCGAAAACAGACCTATTCGATTGAAATTCGATAGTCGAATTTCGAAGTTTTTTCACTTCAAAGTTCGACCCTTAGTAAATCTGCCCCATAATGTATGACCCTTTTAATAAATGTTAGTCTATCCTGTCTGGGATCTCTGAAAATAACAAGGACATCTAAAAATAATACACAGTGAAAAAGTATCTGAAACCCCCACTGCTGCAAAGCCTTCCACTTGAATCAGAAACATGTAGCAACACTGTTACTGTGCTATAGTTTTTAGTCTAACAATGCTCTCATAAGTACTGCTTCTATTCAAGTGACACCATACTATATCCTCTTTTGTATAATCATGCAGTAGAAGTATCTGGCCACTTTAGGCTGGTCTTTTGGGCCTTTGTATTATTACACATTAAAAGGAAAGTTTACTATTGAGAAAAGCTTGTTTGGATATTTGAGATATATATATATATATATATATATATTTTTTTTTACTAATGTATATATGTATTGTGTCTCTTTAGGTCATATGTCATGCTGTTTCAGAACATGTGGAAGATGCTGGTGTTCACTCTGGAGATGCCACTCTCATGATTCCCACACAGACCATTAGCCAAGGGGCACTAGAAAAGGTATGATGTACTTCAGGAAAAGGCAAGGAACCACATTCAATTATGGCATATAACTAATTTATTTAGCCACAAAGTGTGGATATGTTTATCCGTGTATTACAGGGCCAGCCTTGACAAAGGGAGGGAGTGCTCCTGTTTTGTCCTTAACCAGATGCTACTTGTCCTACTTATTAGGTCAATAAATGGGTTATGCACCATGAATTCTGATTATCTCAGCATAGCTCTTCACCTAATGAACCATATCTATGGAACATACCAAGCCCATTTCTCAGGTCCATTAAAGTAATAGTGTCTGCATATAACTTCTAAAAGTTCATTCAGCCTTGTTTCAAATCCCATTTCGACTTCTTATGTTACTAGGCTTACAGCTCGGAAAATTTATCTATTTTCTCATTATGTTCTGACAGCAATAGCCAATTTGTACAGTACTTGTTGAACAGGGCAATAACAGGAGTCATAATAAGTTAATTATATGTAGTGAAAATTAGCAGCTAAATGCTCATTAAGAAGAAAAGCGGCTGATCTATACTTTACCCCTGACTTTTTGTTATTTGACACTTGTCAGCTAATCTCACAATATGCAGTGGGGTGAAGAGAACCAACAGTGTTAATTATAATTGTCAGACTGACACACCTTTTGAAAAGAACCTTTTTTAAGCATTCCGGACAAAGCATTTATTTTAGGTATTTTGCACATATATGTCATGTTTATAATATATAACTTAACAAGGGGTTCACAGTATTCTTGAATTATTTAGATTAGGCACAAGCGGACAGTTGCTGGGCTCATAACTAGTAGTCAAAGTTTTAGTCCTAGATATTAAACTGTGTGCACATGTGTGCAATGGGCACCTGCTTGGTATGGTTAGCATAACACTAGTGTGCATTTAATTGGCTTGTAATTCATTCCCTGAATTTGCTTGCCCAATAATGTAATATATATTTTTAAAGCACTTTATTAGCTGTTCTTCTCCTTAAAAAATCTATTCCAATTTTGTACCAAATATACAAAAGTAATATAAAAAATACATCTGGCAATAAGGTTAAAGATAGATCATGCAGTCCCATAATAATCAAGATAATAGATAGCGAAGAGTAAAACTTAATCACCCATTTTAGTGTTTAAAGTGACTCTTTATTGTATTTATTTTTATAGCACTTTATTATCTCTATTTTTCCTGACTGCCAGTTTTATGAATTTGTGCTACAAGAATAGATATTTTCTATTAATTGCTATTAATATATTTTGCACATAACTTAGATGGAATGTTTCTAAGACAAAATTAAAGCTGATCATGCCACACATAACTTGTGTATAACAATGAGACAATGTTTCCATTTATATACTTAGGGAATGGATGTATGTTGAAATAACAATTAGAGGATGTAAGTCTTCTTATATCTCTCCTGATTGCACTTCTTAGCTTTCCAAATTACCCACATCAAACTTATTTACAGATGTATCCCTACTAATGATATGTCAGTCATCTTACTGTTATCTAACATAGAGACATACCCGTGCAATGGTTTGCTTGCTACTATTGGACTGGAATACCATAGATGTCTAGGGATAGGTGTAGGGGTTTAAAGATCAGTTATAATGACATAAATATCTGAGTTACTATAAAGCGGAATTGTATAATCTATAAAGTAGAGGAGATGGCTGAGAAAAAAAAATTCATTATTATAAATATTTACTAATTCTAGTGTCTTAAAATTACTTCTCAATGGACAACTCAATTTTAACTTACAAATACTAGAAGATGTAATTGCAAGTAACATTCCAATATATGTTTATAAAATATTCTCAAAAGGTTTGAAACACTTGGTAATGTAATTATTTATCCCTTTTTTTTCTCTGCATTAATTCTTGGCTCTGATTCTTAAAACTCAGTTGTCTTCCAGATCAGTTAATCAGCCAGATAGCTATTACTTTTAACAGGAATTACATATATAAATGACATTAAAAACATTGTACACAAATATGTATTGGAAATGTGTTAAGGATTACATTAAAAACAGTTTTGGTTGGGGATCCCCTTCAAAGCCAAAGGCATATAACAAAAAACTAGACAAGATACAATTTCACAGCCAGTTTCTTCAGAAATTATTGGGAAGTGGCACTGTAACTTTAATGTCCTTTTCTCTAATTTTCAGGTGAAAATTGCTACCAAGAAAATTGCAAATGCATTCGATATATCTGGACCATTCAATGTGCAGTTCCTTGTCAGAGGCAATGATGTACTGGTAAGAGCTTGGCAATTTGCTTGCCATTCCATTATGAAATATGATATAATGTACTTATTTTTATTAATGTTCTTCTCATTTCTTGTGTGCTAAAACTTGCAGTGTTGGCATGAGGTTTTTGATCAACCAAGGATTCACCTACACCAGCTACTCCATGCCTCAGACCTATCCCTACAGTACCTCTTCTTTAACTCAAGTCCATACCAAGATCTAACTGAGCATGCCAAACATGTTACATGGCAATGTGTCCCCATAGACAATCACACATCATGTGACACCATCAGCAAGAAGGAGATAAACAATTAGCTAACAACTTTTTGGGATAAATTAGAAGCAAGAAATTGTAGAGGTGGACTAGAATTCTCTCCAGATTTCATTCCTTATACCCTAATTTCCTTCCTCATAATTGGATATTCAGTGGCAGTGATCCCCAATCAGTGGCTTGAGAGCAACATTCCCTGCTCTCAGTAGCCTCAAAGCAGGTGTTTATTTTTCAATTCCTGGCTTGGAAGCAAGTTTTGGTAGAATCAAAACAGGTATACTGCCAAACAGAGCATCCTGCAGGCTGCCAGTCCACATAGGGGCTACCAAATAGTCAATCACAGCCCTTATTTGGCTTGTGTTGCTCCCCAACCCTTTTTACATTTGAATGTGGCATATGCTTGAAAACGGTTGTGATACCTGTTCTTTAACATGTTTAATGACACTTAATATCAATGCTTTTGATCCTCATTGCAAATCTGAAGACAAAATATTGAAGCCTTTGCATTCTTAGGATAGTAGCACTCTTTAATTATTAGCCATTACACATCCTTGTTCTTTTTGTTGTGGAACTCCAATATCTTTATAATGAGATTGTCCTCTGTTGCACTGCCTGGCAAACAATGCAGGTCATTCTGCCATAGGCTTTTCTAACACATGCTGCAAACCCAATAATAAAAAAATGTATAGAAGCACTAGCAATACCGCTGTATATGTAACATTAAAAATGATGTCCAACAAAAAAAATATAAAAATATAAGGTCAATGAAACCCTTTTAAAATATCCTGTAATCAAAATAGAGCACTTTCTGCTCACATTTCCTTATTTAATAAACCAATGGGTGCTGCTGGAATCAGGTGGGTAAAACACTTACACTTTATACATAGAAACTTTATGGAATCATCTCAATTTACAAAGCAATTTAATGTCTTGTAGCTTTTGCATGTTGCTTCCTACTCCTGAAACACAGACAGCTATACGTGGGCTGTCTGAATAATAGAAGCTCTCGAGCTCCATCACTACACTATTGATATGTCAATCACTTTCTGTAAGCTGCTTGACAAAGCATTGATAAGAAAAGAGCCACTATCAGACTGTATAATACTGTAATACCAGGCTGCTGTCACAAAGAGAACATCTCACCTGTCAGGATGCGTGTTGGTGTTAGACATAGATCAGAAAGCTAAAGGTTGTTGTTTTACCATACATTTATTTATTCAAAGGCTCCGTATTATTGAGTGTGTATACACATCCTGCATAGGAAAGCAAAAAAAAAACAAACATTTTCTTTTAGATTTAATAATACAAACATTTGCATGAGACATTTGTATGCTGTATTGTATTTTCATACAATTCCTCTACCCAGATAACCTTGCAAGATGGAGTAATATATAATATATAGTACAATAATATATATTATAAATAAACGTGTTCTTCCCCCACTCTATATATATAATAACAAACACACCCTCTAATTATCTGTGGGCTTTAGTGTTTACATATAAATCTACACATTTATACGTAGTAATCATGCACAATATCTTAAACCTTCCTATACTTCCTTTTAGCACCTTATACCCCATCTTTTTTCTCTTTCGGCTATGTAGGTGTTTTTCCCATTGCAACCAATCAGCATGTAGACATAACTGCTTATTCTTTAAATCAAACATCTAGGGGGTTATTTATTAAAGTCTGAAAGCTAAAAACTCATAACTATAAAATCTGAATTTTTTGTGGAAATTTTTTTTAATATTTATTATACCCCAAGGCTGCTAAATCCAAATATGAAAATCCACCATCTCAGACCTGCTGAGGTTGTATATAGTTAGTGGGAGAGGTCCTCTTCCTCTTCAGGCTCTTTGGGCAAAAATCCAGGATATTTGGGCTTTATGGAAAAAACACGAAAAAATTGACTGACTCTCGAAAAAGAATCCAAAACAGCCCACACAATTCAGTTTTTGGCTCGATTTTATTGAGTTTTTCCTCAATCTGTTTAAAATTGAACTTTTTTATAATAAATAAGGTCAAATCATGGGTTCTAATTTGGTTGGACTTTTTTAAATTAAGAAATCAGCGGATTTTGATAAATAACCCCCTAATTAGTTGCAATGGCGGTTTACTGCACCAGGGCAAACATTGTGCCATTTATTAGTAGTGTTTCTTGCTGATAACTTGCCTGCTCATATGTAGCCTTTACCACAAAAAATTCATATTCAGATGGGGTGAAAACATAATTTATATAGTAATGAAGTCATACCAACTCTGCCAATATGTCATTAATGATAAATGAGTGTAATTTGTGGAAGGGAGTTTGGTCAACTTTGTTTTAATAAAAAAAATAGATTAAATTGAGTTTTAGTAATTAGAGTCCAAACTTTTAGTCTACCTATGGACATGCCTAAAGGTTGAGAATGGTGATACGGTAGACTGAAATTGAAGACTGCATATTTAAGCATGATATGTTGGCTTTAACAGTAGTGCCTAATCCTGATAGTTATAATAAAAAAATCCAAAAGCTTAGGCCCAAAAATATTTTGCTGAGGGATCTGATATCTTCTAGTTACACTATCTATTCTGAAACCACACATGGAGATGGGGAAGATGATATACTGTACTGCAATAACCTCTTTATATTAAATGTGTGTGTGTAGTAACATTCCATATTATGCATGTTGAATACTCTGTGGGTACTGTTTTCCTGTTCTGCAAATGATTAGGGGTTTGTGACTAGTTATAGACATAAACATTTATTTTCTTCTGTTTGTATAAATGGAAATATACAATGGGAAAACATAAATCAATTGTATTTTTATTGTATTTGACTTTTAAGTACTTTTAAGCACACATTTTAACACAATAAATCAGCAACAAAGAATCCTTATAGCCAATACCAAGTCACAGGTACCATTTTGTAGAAACTGTATGCGCTTTTGAGAGTTTCATCACATAGCTTACAATAAATGATTCTGAATTCTTAACTTTAGTGGACCTTTTAGATTTATGCTTAAAACATAAGAGGTTATTTTAGATTAATATTGGTATATGTGCATGCATAGTGTCATTTGTTTTTGGAGAAATAAACCTTCAAACAAAGAAACTCCAGTTGCATAGACATTTTCTTTTTTTCTCATTTAGGTGATTGAATGCAATCTTAGAGCCTCCCGATCCTTTCCATTTGTGTCCAAGACTCTTGGAGTTGACTTCATAGATGTGGCTACAAAGGTTATGACAGGGGAAAAAATAGATGAAACTTCTCTTCCAACACTGGAAAGACCTATCATCCCTTCAGATTTTGTTGGGATTAAGGTATCTGAACTATAATGTAATAGAGAAACAAAAATAGAGCACAATATAACTAAATAATTTTTTTTGTATTAGTAACATATTACTATTTGCTTAAAAGGCTGCTATGTTGTCCTGAACTAAAATATAATGGAAAATAGAGCACAGCATAACTAAATTATTTGTATAATAATAATAATAATAACAACACATTACTATTTGTTTAATAGGCTCCTATGTTCTCCTGGCCCCGCCTCCGAGGAGCTGATCCAGTATTGCGATGTGAAATGGCATCTACTGGCGAGGTAGTTAATGTTTTACGAAAACCAAGGAACTCTTTGCTCAGCATAGTATAATCAAAACTTAATGAGTTTGTTAAAATAATAATGTATCAACTGTTCACAGATATTTTTTGTTTGTGTAGTTATGATGCTGTAAATTCAGAATTAATTAACCTCCTCTTTATTAGCGGGTAAACACAAGGTAATCAATAATTACACTTGATTTAATGGTTAACAATGCTGTTATATGAGGTACATTGCATATATATTAATCCAATTATTTTTTTGCATTCCTGAAACTTCATAGAGGAAATTTGCTCTTTGCAACGAAATACCACCCTGAGTTTATTATTTTGAGTTTCATCTTTGACAAAAGAGGAGAAGCCACTGTAGTCATCGTTTACTGCAAACAACAGCTTGAGATCCACAGATTGATAGTTTGTTTTCTAGCCCATGATTCTACCAAAGCTGAACCTCATCAATGCCTTTCTAAAATACATTTATTTACTGCCATGCATCACTATCTTACTAAGAGGATTTATTCCTGGAAGCGCTACAGCTATCCTTTTCCTAAAAATATGTTCCTGTTATTAAATACATTTCCCCAAACATTGTATATAAAGGGAAAATGCTGCATTTCAGGAAGCTGAGGACATTTATAAAAATATGCCTGCTCTAAATCTGTAAATTTACTGACCTTGGGACATTGGCTTTATTCAGAGAAACATCAATTTTTATTGGTTTTGCAACCCTGGGAGACAGTTACACAATGTACTTTCACATTTTGTGCAACAAATGAGTTACAGGCACAGTTACAGAGGTCATTTTACCCAAACAACGTGTCCTGCCATTATTCTACAGTGGGCACATGCTTATTAAAACCACAATGTTAAAAATTACTCAAATTATAGGTACTGCAAGCTTTATTGTAACCCAAAGTTCAAGTTATTTTTCAATAACAACCACAAACCAAATCTGAAAATACTAAAATGTTTTGTAACGTTTGGCTCCAGGTACTAAGAAATGGATTCTTAAATGCATCACTGTATCTTCATGTAGGTGGAAATATTTTAACACTAGTTTCTTATATCTCTTTAAGGTGGCCTGCTTTGGTGAGAATATTCACTCTGCATTCCTGAAGGCCATGATCTCAACTGGTTTCAAGTTGCCACAGAAGGGAATACTTATTGGAATCCAGGTTAGAGACCAAATTACCTGATGTATCTTTCAAGATGGGTGTGTTAAATTTCACATAAAAACAAAACTGTGAATTGTGTCTCAGCAGGCAAATTGAAGTTATTATCCTTTTCGATTCCTGTCTTTGTCCAATAGACTAAAATAAACCATGAGAACATAAAGATGGAATTGAACAAAAAATACTTCTGTAGCCTATTGGAAACATTAAATGCATTTTAGAAATGTTTTACCAATGTACAGGTTCTGTATCCATCCATGATGGTTAATATTTTGTTCTGTTTCCTAGCACTCATTCCGTCCCCACTTTCTTGGCACTGCTCAGCAACTAAAAGAAGAGGGATTTAAGGTAGAAAAATATGCTTTTCAAATAACTAATTACATTTAAAGTATTTTCTTATGGTAGCTTCCTGACCCACTTGCTTAGGCTTGTAATCTGCTTTTTGCTCCTCCTGGTAGTCATATACAGGTATGGGATCCAAAAACCCATTATCCAGAAAGTTCTGAATTACAGGAAGGCCATCTCCCATAGACCCTTTTTGATCCAAATAATCCAATTTATTTGAAAATGATTTCCTTTTTCTCTGTAATAACAAAACAGTAGCTTGTTCTTGATCCAAACTAAGAATGAATCCTTGTTGGAGGCAAAACAAGATAATTTGGTTTATTTAATGTTAAAATAATTTTCTAGTAGATTTAAGGTATGGAGATCCAAATTATAGATATATCCATTATCTAGAAACCCCCACGTCCAGAGTATTCTGGAGCAGAGCAGGTCCCATACCTGTAATAAGATGGAGGACTGTTTATGGTAGATGTAGAAGTAGTGTGGAAGTAGTGAAAATTACACTGACTGGTTCTCTTGTAGAACCTGTTTGATCTACTACTTATTCCTCTACTAACCACCAACCTAGAGGGTTTTAATTGAGATTCCATTAGAATGCCATCAGCCAAAGAGAGTGATACAATTAATGAATATATACAATTACCTTTGTTGAATGAACCCATAAATACGAAAGTTAAAAAATAATACATTTTACAAATAGTAATTTTGCATATACTGATTATAGGATGTGTTGCCACTATTATAGTAAACCCTACCAAAGTGGATTTTGTTTTCATTTCTTTCCCATACAGCTGTATGCTACAGAAGCCACTGCAGACTGGCTCAATGCAAATGATGTGCCAGCCACACATGTTGCTTGGCCAACCCAAGAAGAAAAGAGTAGCAGCTCTCCTTCAATCTACAAGTAAGTTTTATGATCTTATTAAAAAATTAAAATTAATTAAAATTTGCGAAACGCCAGCGAAATTTCGTTGGCGTAAAAAAAAAAAACCAAGTCGCGTGCCGAAAATGACACGATGAGCGTTGAAAATCACGCGACATGTCAAAGGCGATGCGACGCACGTCAAAAACGTGCCGCGACTCGTCTCATGAATCTTTCGCCAATTTGCGAATTTCGCTGTAAATTCGCTAATTTTTCGCCGAAGCGGGATAGATTTGCCCCTCACTACTTATCATGGATTTAGCTTGCAACAATACCACTACATTTTTCTCCACAGCTTTGAATTATGGGTTTATTTAAAGTGCAAAGTTTGCTATATATCTAGTCCCATATACCAGCTAATTAGCAGGTGGTCTTTATTAATCTTATTGGTTGCTATGGATTAAGGCATCTGGGCAAACTCTGGGCCTTTTTATTAAATATATGGGGTTATTATTCTAGTGCTCTGTGGTGAAATGCAAGAGAAGGATGTAATGGAATGGGTAGACAAGAGAGCTTTGAACAACAGTACTTCATAATGATGCAAGCAAATATCTTTTACAATGAAGGATTGTTTACTAATAGTCCCACTGCCCATGGCAATGAGCAACATCAACAGTGATATTTATCACCAGTGTTAGAAAATCAGTGCCTTGATACTATATATTCATACTCTTATAACTAAGAACTGTTCTAGTAGAAGCAAATGTTTTTGTGTTTTTTAGTAATATTGGTAAATTTAGCTCTAAGAATGGATCCTAGAGAAAGAATGTCTTCATATTAAATTGAAGAGATGATATGGCATACAGATTTATCAAACCAATAAAAATTATATTCTGCATAATTTTTCTGCTGATTGGATTTCATCTGTTTGATATTAAAATCAAATAAAATATTTAAAAAAAAAAAAAAAAAGAGAACAAAGTCACCTCTGTGACATGCAGTTCTCATTTCCAGATCCTAATGCTGAAAAGCTTGTTCACTGATCCATTGATGCTGCTGTCATTCACACAGGTTGATCAAGGAAGGCAACATTGACATGGTGATTAACCTCCCAAACAACAACACCAAGTACGTGCAAGATAATTATCTGATACGGAGGACAGCAGCGGATTGTGGAATCGCACTTCTCACCAACTTTCAGGTAAGACAGCCACAAAGACTAGAGAGAGAAATAGGGTGAGTAAGAGAGAGAGAGAGCTGGTGTTGGCAGGACCCAGGTGTCAAAATACAGATGTCAATAAGAAAAACCTTTAATCCTATTCATGGTAAACCATACATTAATTTGATTTTCATGAAGGAGAATTTTAACTATAATTTTCCTGTTATCGCATTCTTTTGAAAATAACAAATCATTCTTATCCCAAAGAGGCAGCTTTGAAAATAAAGCATCAGCTTAGAACTGTCAATCACTAGTAAGAGAACATTTATTCAATATAAAGTACTCCACCATGACTAACTGAAATCAGACTTATGTTTGTTGCTCATAGCATGATTTCCATATTTGCGCAAAACATGCACTGCCTTGTTCTCCTGCAACAACAATGATTGAATATTCATGTTTTATAGGTGGTTAAACTCTTTGCTGAAGCGATGAAATACTCTGGGGACCTGGATACCAAGAGCCTCTTCCATTTTAGACAGTTTGGAGACACAAAATCTACATAGACTACTAAAATAGCTCCCCAAATAGCAGAGACGATTGGCCCAGACATCCTTTGACTGTCCGCGGTTTACTTTAGTCTGGAGAGTCTAAAGAAGAATTCAGCTATTTTGTAATTCACCCACTGTTCAGAGGTCCAGCTGTCTGAAACCCATTTTTTTCAAGTTGGATGTAAAAAGAACAGAAATGTGTAGCAGTGTGATGCAAATTCATTGTAATTCATATACATCCAGAATAACCAGCACTGTTTATCGAACACATTCTAAAAACTAAAAATAAAATAATCTATGCAAACATTCATGACTGTGATGTGCATTGCAAGGGATCACATATTAAACCGGATACAGGGTGCAAAACTGTCATTAATGAATCCACCAAGGGGCTTAAATAAATGAAATTGAAATTAGTGATAAATAATGCAATGAGGCTCATTAAAACTAGATTATTCACATATGGATGTTATGATATATCCCATAACTACAATTTAAATAGTTATTTTTGAACCAACTATTTGTGCAGTACCGTGAAATCATTTTATTTTTACAGATTTCAGCCGAAATATTAATTTTATGCATTCATTTATTCTGTTTTTGTGAGTAGGAGGCAGGGGACGTTCAGTGTGAGCAAAGCAACACATTACACTCCTGTCAGTTTAATGGACTGTAATATTATATTACCTATGTAGTTCCATAAATGCAAATTCAATTTCAGCCCCTCTTATGTTATGTACTTTGTTACCATGAAGCATTCTACAAGTATTTTCTGAAACATTTAACTCTTGACTTGAATGCCTAGATATCTTCCTAATAAAGTATATAACAGATAAATACCCTTTAATTTTTACTGTTGGGAAGCATTCTATGTGAAGCTTTGCAACATAAAGTGCCAGGATTCCCAAACCAGATTACTGATTTGGTAGTACTAGTACAGGAATCATGGTACTCATATAAGGGAAAATGTAATATAATTTTCAAAGAGCAAAACCTTGGGAATAAAAATTTGCAGGTCACAATGTAATATTCTTCATTAGGCTTTTATTGTATTACATATTTTAACTGCTCATTGGAAACCTTTAACACCTGCTCTGGAGTGTGGTTAAATATTTTGTTCCAAAAGATGGTTTGCGATTGCAAAGTTCTATTACATATACTGCACACTATCGCATACTATAAAATTCGCAATTGCTATCCTACTGTCACATGAGGGGCAAAGTGTTTGCAAAGGCAACATTTTTCACTTTGCGAATATTTATGTGCAGTGTGAACAAATTGCAAACTAGTTTTGCGTTAGAGACCAATATTACATTCCCTCCATAGTGTCTAATATTTGCCTTACTAATTAAAACACAAATACTCACTGTCACCAAGTTTAAAGCTGCAGTATACATCAATATTTAACATAAGCTCAAAAACAGGGCTTGTACTGAAAATATGTGCTGCACAAAATTATCTTACTGCCCACCTTTATTCTCCCTGTAATCAGGCAAAAATATTGAGCTCTGTATAAGCAAGACTGTTCCTTGTCCCCTCACTGTAGTCTCAGATTTACAGGTAAGGGTGAGTTCATTATACAGGAGATTAACTAGGAAAGATGAATTGATGAATTTCATTTTATTTATACCAAAAAAGAACAATTTAGTTAGAAATTTTATACTATTTAAGTGTTGCTGTTTGCTTTGTTTTGTCCAAACAAACCCGTAGACCATAGATATTTCTTCATTAAAGGAAAACTATACCACCCGAACAATGTAGGTCTCTATAAACAGATATTGCATAAAACAACTCATATGTAAAACCCTGCTTCATGTAAATAAACTATTTCATAATAATACACTTTTTTAGTAGCATGTGCCATTGGGTAGTCATAAACAGAAAATAGCCATTTTAAAAAATAAGGACAGCCTCCTGGAATCCTAGGATCCAACGGTAAGGTCACATGAGCCAATTAACAGAAAGAGTTCTGTCTTTTTCTTCAACACTTCTTCCTGTTACAGTTAGAGTTGAAATATTTCTGGTCAGGTGATCTTTGAGGCAACACACAGACCATCACGAAATGGTGGTTCAAGGCAAGAGATGTAAAAGGGCAATATTTACTTAAATATATATTCCTGGTAGGTAAGATTCTTTAATATGTCACTTGATTTGATATATCTGTTGCTCAAAAATTCATTTTCGGGGTATAGTTTTCCTTTAAAACAATTGATGCAAAGTATATTTAGGATAAGCTGTGTTTATTAAGCGTGTGTTCAGCACGGGTGTATATTGCCCTTTTAAGCAATAAACTTAACCAAGTTAGCTTCTATATCTTAAATTCTATAGAGTCTTTAGTGGGATGAGAAAGACATAATTAAGTACAATTCTTAGCCTTATTTAGCCTAGCACAGCCCATTCTCATATATAATAAACTCTTGTATGGGACCCATATTAAATCTCTGGAGCTGACATTTTTTAAACGAGAGTATGGAATTAGTTATTCATGGCATTGCCTTTTTGACTGCTGTTTTCATCTTTGATATTAAAGGGATTTACTGTATTTAAAGGGTCATTCTGAATCACTCTAAAAATCATGGCAACCCACAGTGTTCGAAGATCAGTGCAAATAACACTTTATGGAGAGAGTAGAGAGGCTTCAACTATGCAATCATCCTTAGAAATAGCAGGTTTATACTCTTTATAATCAGCCTGGATTCAATATAGATGAACACAGACAAAATATAAAACAATCCATTGACTCATGTTAACACGCAAACTTTCTTTTCATAACAGATCTACATTTCCTTACTTTGATTACAGTTCAAGTACAGTAACCCATAGCAATTTGTTATTCACTTTGCAATTCACCCAGTAATGTCTTTAATAACTTCAGGTTTGCTTTAATCCACAATCTCACAGTACAACCCATGCAAACTCTCACCCGTTGAGATTAGTGAGTGCATGTTAGAGGTACTAGGGCAAATTCACTAAGATCTGAAAATTCGCTAGCGTTAGTTTCGCTAGTGTTCGCCGCACATCGTCAGGTGAATTTTCGCCAGCACTAGCGCTACCGTTTGTTCGCCTGGCAAAGCGCAATTACGCTAGCGATGCCTAATTTGCATACGGCGGGAACTTTAACTTATAATAGAAGTATAGGTTACAGCCACTACATTACACTTCACAAGCCCAGAAAACCTTTAATAAATTAAATAAAGTTGTCCTATTGCCCTACATGTGCACCCTGTATAGTTGAGTTGCCATATGTTAGGAAATGTAGGGGGGAAGGAGGGTAACCCCCCCAAAAAAAATACAATCTTTTTCAGACTATCACCCTCCAATGGTAAAACACGCCAGCGTAAAGTCTAACGTAAGTGGTAACGTTCAGTAAAATTTGATTTTAGTGAATTTGCGTAATTACGATCCTTCATCAGCGCGCAACTTCGCCTGGCGTAAGGGTGCAAAGTTGCGCAAGTCTATCTACGTCGCTAGCAAAAATTCGCCAGAGTCGGTGTTAGTGAATTTGCGAAGTTACGAAATGACATCACGCTGGTGAATTAGCGCTAGCGTTAGACGTTCGTGCTTTAGTGAATTTGGGCCAAAGTGTTTTATTTTACAGATTAGATTTCTATATTTATAATACTTGACACTATTATGTTGAAATGATACTACCCACAACTTTATTAAAGTTACAGTAATACAATCCATAACATAACAGCATATTACTATACAGTATAGCACTTCCAAATTCTCATTACAGCATTTAATAACAGCAACATTAAACATTGTGAAACATTTAACATTAAGATCACCTGAGCCCCTGTCAATCTGGCCTTCCATATTCTGAAGCAATAACCTCTAGCCCCAAACATTGTGGCACCAGAATTATTATACAGGATTCACCATACCTGGAGCCCACTATCACTTAATGAGTATTTTACATGAAATCTGTCCACAATAATGGTCTTCTACCATAGGAGTTAAGCTTTCACACCAACATATGCCTTTCTTACAGGCACAGCATTTTTCCTGGCAGCCCACCATTTACTTTGAAGGACAACCTGTTGCAATTAACCTCTCCTTCCCTCTTTGATGTTTTCTTAGTTGTCACTCATGTTGTCAAACTAAAACAAAAAAAGACCACCCCACAATCTAGGGATGGGAGGTGGGGAATCTTTTTGCTGCCTACGATGCCTAGCCTCGCTCTACCCCTCAGACCTAACTCTTCTCATCTTAACTCAAATACACCTATTGGGCTCCTGCATGGGTTGACCATGGGTCATGCAGCCATGCTGCTTCCTAGATCATGGATACTGTATATGGTTCTGCATACAATGTAATAAAATAAAATATTCTAAGTGTACTTTCCAAGGTAATGTCATAGCTTTACTTTTCAGTTTGAATAGTAAACAAGCTGCTTTTCTCACTTTAAGTCACATCCTTTTACAATCTGCTTTTCTGACCTGTGTAAAATTTTTGTGCGACATTCAGAAAATGTGTACATGCTAAGTTATTTCCCAAATATCAACAATCATCCAACTCTCCTTCTCTCCTAGATACATGATTTTAGAGCTGACCTATTGATTGCAAGCTCTAAGGAGCAGGTATTATCATTGCATTGTGCTCTGCAAAGTAAGCAGTGTTAGAAAAAGTTTTAAATACATATCTGCATAGATATAATAATTTATCAGTAAATTATCAGGCATATTTTCCCAAATCCAACCAAATTAAAAAGGACAGGATCCTTGTTCCCTTCTCTGTGCAGCTGCTGTAAGCCCTTGAACTGCACAGTAGTCCTCTCTGATAATGAAAGCTGATATTATACCAAGGACAATCCAACTCTGAATAAAGATAATGTTCAGTAATTATACCCCAAAGTGCTACCGCTCGACAGGCTGTGCCAGATACCCACAGCTGCAGGTGCCAGGCTCTAACACAATCAGCCAGATTAAGCTCCCTAATTACATCCCACATTACTGCTCTGCTAATGGGATGCCATTGACTCACATCACTTGTTCTGTGTTTCTCAGTTTTGTTTTTTTCCGCTATTCGCCACTTGCTTGTGAGCGTCGCCAGAACGTATCCTGCGCTCGTACACAAAGCCACTTTGTTTAGCAAATCTCACAGGGAGTGCAGCTCAACTGCAAATAAGTTTTACCACCTGGTTGTGGGTTACCGATAAAAAGTGTGGGGATTGTAATAAATATTATAACTAAACAGACATTAATAATCCCTACACTTCAGCCTCCTGTCTTCATAAATAACATTGTTAAGGCATGGTAAACACTAGAAAACTGACATTGGAAATTCTGCAGTGGATAAAGTGGGGTTGAATTCCACTGTAGCACACTAAAGTTGCACATTTCATTGTTAAAGGGTTACTAGCTTTGCATATTTAACCCATATAGTGACAAAAGCCTAAAGGTAAGAGCAAATGCCTAAAATATGGCAGATACCCAATGGCTCTTAAGCATGGGCACTTACACCTCCTGTCTGTTTTTTGGACAATGTGCACCGTGGCCAAAAAACAGACGTCCATGTCCAAAACAAGATGTGGCGGCCAAAAATTCAGCGAAGCGAAACGCCCCAGATTCACCTCTTAACTACTCACAATAACAGGAGTTGATTAAACCAGTTCATCTCTGTGGAGTCTGTATCCACAGAAATACCTTAGCTAAAGGTTCAGGCCAATGTACCTGACTCTTCAAGAATCCTTGGGGTGAGTTTACATCAAATAAGAAATTGTCCTATCAACCTTATAGCACAATAAGCCAGGCAACAACCAACAAATTAGTTGTAATTACTTTTCTCTGTTATAACAACTATCCAACCTAAAGAGCCATGACCCATTTTGGGTCCTGTCCGCAAATTTAAACCATGGAATTTTCTTATTAGTCTTCTGAGAACATTGGTCTGATTCTGATGTAATATCTTGAATACCAGTCATAGAGCATTAAAGGGACCATTCAGCTTCATGAATTACAGGTATGGAACCTGTTATCCTGAATGCTTGGGACCTGGGGCTTTCGGGATAATGGATCTTTCCATAATTTGGATCTTCATACCTTAAGTCTTTTAGAAAATCATGTAAACATTAAATAAATGCAATAGGCTTGTTTTACCTCTAATAGGGATTGATTATATCTTAGTTGGCATCAAGTACAACTTTTCAGTTGGTCTCCATTTTTTAGTTTTTATAGTCATACAAGCTTGCAATTTAAAATGGTATCTTGCTGTTGTTACTATCCCTGGCAAATGAAAAAAATTATAGTTCTGTGAGGCTACTTTTATTACTTTTTTTTTTTTATTGTTGTTACTATTTATCATATTCATGCCTTCTGCTCTTCATCTTTTAGTCTGTCATTCAAAACACTGCCTGCTTGTTGGGGTAAATTGGACCCTGGCAACCAGATAGCTGCTGAAATTTCAAATTTGAGAGCTGCTGAAAAAAAAATTCAAAATCCAGAAAAATAATAAATGACAACCAAATTCAAACTGTCTTAGAATATCATCACATTTAATTTAAAGGTGAACTACCCCTTTGAAGGACTGTTGTTTATGCTACTATTATTCCCACTCCACTAACAGGAGTATAAAAATGGCATCTTTTGAATGTTTTAGATACAAAAATAATGGATCTTTTCATTACTGTATGTATGTATTTTCTGTAATAAAGAGATTGCTCAAACACGATTGATACTGTTATGGAAAGGATTCAGCCCCATGGCTTATGAGAACTGCCCTCAGAATCTGTTGCTTATTCACAACCCATTATATTGTTTTAATACTGAAAACTGCAATTTTTTTTCTATGGTAGAAATAAAAAGTTTTCATTCTGATGATAGTGTCAATTTTAACTAAATATGGTATAATATTTTTCCAATAGTCCATCAGTAAAGATTTCTGATATTTGCCAAAATAAACACGTATAATCGTCTGACTTAGGGGCCGATTTACTAAATTCACGTGAAGGATTCGAAGTTTGATCGAAAAACGTAGGATTTCTTTGGTCGAATATGTGAATTTTGGCATATTCGATCATCGAATAGGGAATGGTCGAACAATCTAATACATTCGAATAGAGTCGAATGGACGAATATTCGATCATTCAAACAATGAAGGATTTTATTTTTTAAGTTTCTTCGATTGCCTACTTTCTTCGATTGCCTACTTTCTCCAAAGTAGGCAAAGAAAAATCTAAGAAACTTAAAAAATAAAATCCTTCACTGATCGAATGATCAAATACTCGTGCATTCGACTCTATTCGAATGTATTTGACCGTTCGACCATTCCCTATTTGATGATCGACTATGGCAAAATTCACATATTCGACCAAACAAAGAAATCTTACATTTGAAATTCGATCAAATTCGATCGAACTTCGAATCCTTCACATGAATTTAGTAAATCTAATGATTTATTCGACTGATCGAATAAATTTGTATTCGATCGTCGAATGATCGAATATCGAATAAAAGCTAGCCTAGAACTATTCGATTAACATTCGAAAATCGAATGCTAATCGAATAGAAACAAATTTTTTTGGGGGAATAATAGTAAATTTGCCCCTAAAAATAATCTCTGCATTACTTTATCTTGCATGACTCAGGACTATGTTTAGCTGTTAACTAGGAAATAAATCACAGAGCAGGAGACATGTACAAGCCCAGCATCCTTAAATATATACAACAAGACTCTCATTGTCACATTCCTGCTAGTACATACAACAGAGCTTTTATTATTGCAGGAACCATAGTCAATAGTGTTTTTCCCTAATACTGCCACACACCAACAATTATCTGCTTAAAACTATTTACATACTAATTACCCGGACACAAGTTTACTGGACAAAACAATTATTTCAGCTTACCCAAGCAACACCCACCAGACATCCTCCTTCCATACCCACAGCTGTAGTTGCTGGAGTATACATAGTTGAAACCCATTATATTGAATATTTGTTATAGGAATCATGCAAAACAGAAAGAATTATATATATTTATTTAAAAACTTTTCTCGAGTTCTTGAGGTTTTTCATATGCAATAGAGGCTAGCCAAATGTTTTCTTCTTCATTAAAGGAACAGTAACAACAAAAAACAAAAGTGTTTTAAAGTAATGAAAATATCAAGTACTGGTAAAACTGATCTACTGTAGTTCATGTAAACAAGCTGCTGTGAAGCAACGGTGGAAATTTAAAAAAGGCTTTATGGCACGGGTTAAATAGTTATTAACTGTTAGCTACATTGTATTCTACAGAGCTTATCTGCAGTGTAACCTGGGTCTTTTCTCCTTTGAATGGTTACCCCCCATTGCTACAGCTCTACGGTTAATATATCTATGGGCATATATGGTTTGTGTGAAAGAGTGGAAATGTGTGTGTGTGTGTGTGTGTGTGAGTGTGTATGCTGGGTTTTTAATTTGGAGGGGTTGAACTTGATGGACTTTGCCTTTTTTCAACCCAATTTAACTATGTAAATATGTAACTATATAAGCAATAGCAGTGTTTCTGAAGCAAAAACACCAGTTTTATCAGTGCAGGGCAACACTGCATTATATTTGTATTACTTTAAAAAAAATTCATTGTTTGATGTTAAAGAATGCTATATACATGATCCAAAGGAGTCGATGTCTTAAAATTTGAGATTGTATTATTTCTTTAATTTGATCACTAATTGTTTTGGACTTCAATTTTTGGACTTCAATTTTTCGGAACTCAAATTGTAGATATTTTTCAAAAAGATTGCAAAAACTTGAATAAAAAAACCTGATAGCTTAAACATATTCAACTACATACAGTAGATGGTTTCTCATAATGATTCTGCAAGCGGAGTCATTTATGAATAGAAACAAGTAAAACAAAGCTAGAATTACATTATTGCATTACATGTCCAACAAATAAACAACTAAATGGAAATAATACATGTATAGTGAAACTTTAAACAGATGATGACATTTCTGTGTATAGTTGTATACAGTGTATATAGTTGTGTGTAATGTATTCCCCCCTATCAACCAATGGTTTTCAAACTTTCTAGTTCAAGCCACACCTGAAGGTACTTTAACTCAACTTTAAGACATGGCCCCTTATTAGCTCATAAAATGAATAATGATTTAGGAAAATGTTGTGCATCAGTCATGAATTCATAGTACCAATATCTAGGACAACAAATACGTATTAATTCCATATCAGGTTTAGCTTTCAGGTCTACCTAGGACAGCAAGTGGCCATTCTGCCCTAATTCTCACTCCAACTTGTCTTCCGGCTGTGCCACTGCCACTGCTTCAAGCATCCACCGGGCCAGCCACATGGTTTGAGAGTTAGTTAGTCAGTACAAACCAAAAAAAACACAAAAGACGACAGTTACATCAGCAATATCACATCGCATTACATCTCATTCCCATAAGATTTGTCAATTTAATTCAGGTGTATGAGATGTATTTCTCTCAATACTGTTTTGATGGTACAGTCCATTGTTTCAAATTACCTCTCCAAAGATTTCATGCTCATCATTGACCACAGAAAATATCCTATAACTGAGAGAATTATAAAAAAATGTATCTTAATTAAAATTATGCTTCTGGCTGATTATCCCATAGGCCCTTTATACAGAATCTTGAAAACGCACACCATGAAGCCCCAACACTCTAGGAACACCATCATACAGGCTGTTTGAGACCACACAATGCACTAAGAAATACTTACTCTACTCCTCCCCATTCTCCCATGGACACTCCCGTATAACTTGCAGAGAAAGCCAGTTTTCATGAAAGAACCTGCAAAAAGACCTGAGGACATTATAGTATAGCTGCTTCCTTGGCACTGAGGCAATCTCCACTGCCCCAATACCCCAATGCCTCAACAGCTTAATACCCTGATCAATGCAGCCACACAGTTTGGGAACAACTACCCAACAGACAGAAGTAATAACCGGCAGCAAAATTACACTGGTTTATGTTTAAAGATTGTCAGGATCAGATGTAGCTGTGATTGTGTGAGAAGGAATGAGTTAAGGCAGGGTAAAGCTGTGATGGGGGCAGAGAAAGAGAGGAATGCGATGTCAGGGGAAGAAGCAGTTCACTGCATATTTTGTGAAATGTCAGGAGTTTCTCTTCTTTATGTTCTCATATTATTATCTATTAATAACAAAATATGGATGTTTTCCTGGAAGTACTGTTGTATTGTTGTTTCGATACCGTTATACAGTATAAACGTGAGATTCCGCATTGGTATCATTCATATATAATGAATGTCAAATGTTTGATCCAGGGAATGTTTTCACCATTGAGGTTAGGAAGGATTTTTTCCCTCTTGAGGCATAATTGGCACTGGCTTCAGGTTGGGTTTTTTGCCTTCCTCTGGATCAAAACAGTGGATATATGATAATGTATTTTAAGTTTTATTTGTCACAACAGCAGTAGGGCCTTGCCAGAGTACTGCCATAGAAGAGGGAGAGAGGAGGTTCTCTCCTGTGACTGTATGGGGGGGGGGGTTGATTGATGAAGATGCAATTACTGCTTATGCTAGGTGACAGCCTAGAGATGCAGAACCTGCTGTTAGCAGAGTTTGGTCAAAATTCCTGACCACACCACTTACTTGATTTTTAAGGGTGCGTACACTTCCTGACCAAATAGTATCCAGAGATTTTGTATGAAAGGAGCGCACTTATGGCCCATGCCTTTCAACCTATTTATCACAGCAGAAAATACAGCACACGCTTAGAGATGCAGCTCCTGCTGGTATCCGAGTTTTGGATCATCCTCTCTGAAGGTAGAGGAAACCTAATACTCAGTAGTGGATATAATGACATAGTGTGCATCTCAAGTCTTCACTGAAGAACAGCAGAGCATAGTAGCGATGAATTCTGTCTTTGAATACTCCCTTGGGGTGAGACTGGAAAGGTCTTGTTTCTTTGATAAAATTTGAATAAATGCTGTGGTCGTTTTACCCCATTTCCGTCTCCTGGTGTTTTATTAAGGTATGTAACAATGAGGTTCAGCGAAGGGTCAATTGAGGAGTCCCCTTGTCAGTGTCCATGCTGGACAACACCCCTAAGTTTATAGCTTAAAAAAAGTAGTCAAACAAAAATGTTTTTCTTAGGGCATCTTTTCCTTGAAGCAGTTTACAAACAAAAATCTAAGTTTCTATGGCAAATAAACATCAGAAAAAAGGCGGTGAGACAGAAAGTAAAGCACAGGACTGTATTTTCTCTTATCACCTCATGGAAGCCTAAATGTGTGCACGCTATCTGCCATCACGAGAGAATAAAAAATCCTATTACCATTAATTGGAGGATTTTAACTCCTCAAAGAAGCAGTAATTGAATTGCATTGTCTTATAAGTGATTAGGATTAATTGCTTCCACCATATCACTTTTCTATTCATTATGTTCTGTAAGTGGAACAATTTTCTTGTTTCATGGAGTTCATCCATCTAATGCAAACCCCCCTGCTGGTTGTGTGCTTCCTGCCAAGCAAATAGCCATGGCTTCTACCCAGGGACCAGGAGAGAATAAAGAGACACTCACTGTACAAATACTTTCTCTGTCTTGTCCTCGTGCCAGACAAACACATGGAATATGATTTTCTCAATGAAACTGACCAGAATTGTGTAAAAATTAAAATGATATGAAACCTATTCTGATAATGTGTTATACCAAACACTGTAAACATACCAAAGTCTAATACAGGGATGGCATCCTCATAAATTTGGCATGGCGTTGATAAATATAATTTGTGAATTCCTGTAATTAAATAATTATTATTGGATTCAGTCTGTTATTTTTATGCTCCATCATAATGAAGCCACTGTGGGTAGGGAGGGAACAATTTAGTCCTACTCTCTCACCTAGTACAAGAAGGCTCTTCTTGTCCAATTTATTTGACTGTAACACTAAAAAATTAAAGTGTATTAAAATAATTAAAACATAATGTGATATTTCCCTGCACTAGTACAGTCAATGTGTTTGCTTTATAAATACTACTATAGTTCATATAAACAAGCTGCTGTGTAGCAATGGGACAGCCACACAAGGCTCAGGTTACATAGCACACATAACAGATGCACATACCATTGTATTCTATTACAGAGCTCATCTGTTATCTGCATGTGCCATTTCTCATTTTTCCCATGACTACATATCAGCCTAATCATGTAAAATATAGTAGTCTTTCTAAAGCAAACATAACTTTTATCAATGCAGGGCAGCAGTACATTATATTTGAATTACTTTTATATGTTTTTTTTTGGTGTTACTATTCCCTTAAATGTTCTTCTTACTATCATCACAAAGCCCCTGGTGGTGTGGCTGTCCACCATCTCCCGCCTGCCTTCAATAAGTCAGCTGGATGTAGGGGAATGAAAATAATATTCTGGGCATATTTAGAAATGTGATGTTTCTAACTGTAAAAACATTGTTTAGTCAAATATATAGGCTTTACTTATTTATGTTAAAGATTCTGTCTGACAGATACAACCTCATTTGTGTGAGTCAGCATGATGTTTTGAGGCACTCCCTGGATTTTATTTTTACCTTTAGCAGCTCAACTCTGGCTGAGAACATGCCAGGGAGAAGGTTTACGGAGATTAGAAAGAGATAAAGCTATGGAGCAACTACATACTGTATGCAGGTAATGCAGCACCTATACCCCTGTATTGATATTTTTCTTTATAATCTGTATTTAAAGATTTAGGTTGGCAGTCCATGGAATCACAACTAACTAGTTTGGGGAATTTACAGTAAACTATGAGTTTTGAATTTTCCCACTGCTGGTCAGGAGAGATCTCAGTAAATTCACTGAGGAATGAAAAGAAAACACCTGCAGCACAGATGTAATATATGATGGACGGTCATTGCATATACAATTAAATCTTCCCTTGTCCCTACTGACCTATAGCAAACCAATCTTGCCGCAGCTTTGCTCTGTCACTTATGATTTATATGGGGTCAGTGCAGGCTGAAACATTCTAAACAAATTCTTCATAGAGCATTCTCCACTGCATGGCATTGTATACAGCAGCATCATTAAAAGATTTTAACAAACTGCTACAGATGCAGTCACTTTGGATTGTAAGTTTAATGCGTCGTGACTTAACTCATTTATCTCATTTATCCCACTTAGCACAGAATATTGTGTCACAGCATCCCATCCAATTAAAGAGTTCACCATTGAAAACAATGGGGCTTTGGTATGCTAATGAAAAGGTTAAATGCATTAAATGAGTTAAGATAACTTTAGATAACACAGTTTCTTCAATTAGTCCTGAGTCATGACGCATTTAACTTACAAATCCAAGTGACTCTATCTGTATGTAGGGTGCAAAGTTTTACATTTCTACAATACACATGAGCCAACTTTGAAAAATTGAAAGTGACACTATGTACACTATTTAAAACAGTAATTAAAAAAGTCAAGAAACACTAGTATACATGAACATAACTTGAATGCAGTATAACTAAAGTACTTTGGTTTCAGCACCACAAACAGCTCCACCAATGAATAGTATAATTCAAAGCATCCTCCATTACAGCAGTCCACGTTGCTGCGTCTTTTTAGGACCTTACCTTCCAGGTTCCATTTATATCGCCCATCTTCTCGATATACTGGGCTTAGTTACTTGGGATGCAGGTTACAAAATACATTATGTAGAATCCAGGATGCAAGTTCTGCTAAAACTAGGGTATGTAACTTACTTGAAAGGGTTGCTTTGTGGTCAGCAAAGCATACCCATACCCTAATTAAAAGTTGTAGACATGCTTTTCATTGGAAATTTAATTGGCATTTAACGTCTTTCTTAGTGTCTCCTCTCTCTTCTAGCAGCCTCTGAATTCATGGAGGATGTGCTGCACACTAACTCTCTCTTGGAAACTTCAATGGGATATGCCCTGACCCTACACACAAATATTAATGTATCTAAACCAGAACAACAGAACCTAGGAAAATGCAATATTTTACATATTGGACTTCATATACTACTGCCCCTTTCACAACTGCAGAAACATTAGCGGGTACAAAATCCTTACCACCTGCCATACAGGGCCCTATTGCAGACTGCATCAGTTCTCACTCTCTAACGTGTGTACTTGAATGATGTTCAAGTTACAGGATGAGTAGGGATTGGGGAGGTATGCAGGGCCATATTTATATACTGTATATAGGTACCTGAGATGTCATGTCAAGGGCAGCAGCTTTAAGGGGGGCCTAAGGTGTGGTGGCACTGGACCTAAATACAGCACTGGGGATATGCCTGTGTGCTTTCCTCCACCTGTCTCTCATAAATATACCACTGCCAAACACAGTCAGCTCTTTATGCATAATAAAGACAAAAGTATTGTCACTTTTAGAGTTCAAAGACATTTGGCTATCCTGCAGGGCAGGGCAAAAGTGTGCAACAATTTTTTTTGCTTTGTAACTTGTCCTGCACTTTGTAAATGAGGCATATTAATCAGATAATTACAAAAATGTGTAACTAGTAGTAAATAAGCCACACAAGAACACATTTAAGGCCCTTCCAAAACATTAATTTAATTTTTTTCTGAAGCTGGCTCATATAAGGGGGGGGCAATCGGAAACATACTGTAGGTCATAATTCACTAGAATAAATGTTTGTACTGAATCCTAGCAGCGAATTTATAAAATGCATAAATCATTCACTGAACTTACAACAAACTTTGCAATCTTATCTCCTTGAGCTATTTTCATAGTCTGATTTCATCAAAAGGCAAAACTGTCTGACACATGATTTCATTCACAGTCAAAAATAATTTCTGCAACACCAATCTGTGAAAACCAACAGGGAAAATGTTAACCACATCCTCTATTTTTCTCAACTCTATAAAGTATGTCATATATAATTCCACCTGGTGGAAAGTAAGACATCAGTAGGGTTAAGATGTAACAGGTGCAAGGTTTACTACAAGATTTAGCTATTAAACCATTGAAGCCTAAATGGTATTTCAAAACTAACTTAAGCAAGCTTTGCACCTTTTATTACATTTCACCTCAAGTTAATTTTTATTAACTTGTACATAACTTGTTTTTTGGTATCATTGCAGCATTTTCTTCCAGAATTAAATGTACAGCAAGTGCACTCAATGTAGGGTGTGTCAACATGCGCTCATTTAACAATGCACATGGAAATTAACATCTACATTGGTAACTAATGTCTACAAGAATGGCATTCTTTTTCCCCTAAAGACACAAACCTCATTTGTATTACAGGTTTATGATTGTTATCTGAAAATCCATTATCCATAAAGTTCTGAATTGTAATCAAATAATTAATTTTTTTTAAAATGATTTCCTTTTTCTCTGTAATAATAAAATTATACCTTGTACTTGATCACACTAACATTTAGGGGCAGATTTACTATTGGTCGGATTTCAAATAGAAAAACATTCGAAATTCGACCAATAGAAATGTTTTTTGGTGGTTTTTGAATGAAAACGGACCATTTTCGATGGAATTGGAATCATTGGAGCGAATTTAAAAAAAAAGAAAATTAGATTTTTCAAAACTTAGAAAAAAGCTCTGTTAAGAATATGGGAGGTCCCCCATAGGCTAAAATGGCAATTCGGCAGGTTTAAGGTGGTGAATGGTCGACAATACTTAAAAATTTGAATTTTAATTTTTTAAATTCAAATTTAATTTTGGGTTATTCGATAGTCAAAGTAGCCCAAAATTACTTTAGAATTAGAATTTAAAAAATTCAAATTCTATTCGAAAATTCACTTTTACCGTTAGTATATATGCCTCATAATTAATCCTTATTGGAGGCAGAATAACCTTAATGTTTTAATAATTTTTTAGTTGACTTAAGGTATGGGGATCCAAACTTTGAAAAGATCCTGATCCATGCTTCTGGACAACATGTCCCACACCTTGATTAAGAAAAGGTATTTTCTTCTTATTGGTTTGTCGTTGCCCTAAATTCCTAAGTCTTATAACAATATTTATTTATTACAATTATTTATAACAATATTAGTAATTTATAATTGTTAATGCAACAAAACATTATTACGGCTAAGCTGAGCTTTTGTTCTTTAACACTTTGTGATAAGACTTTGTTTTGCCACAACTTTAAGCAGCTCAACTCACCCTACTTTTTATCCCCCTCACCTCAACAGCCCAGTCACCCTTTTACCTTCATTTTAGTTACCCGCCTCAATTAAACAGCATTAAATGTACCCTCAATTATCTGAAACAATCTGAGCCGGTATTGTGGTCAGGATGAGGCTTTGGAAGGACTGGAGTAGTTTTGTGGTCAGATCAGTCATCATGGCTTTGGTGCAATGAGGACTGGATAAAATGCATCTGGTGTGTAATACTACTGGGTTGACATCTCTGCTCAAGCTAACTTTCATTGATAATGTATGAATATTTTTCCCATTCCAATCCATACAGAATTATGATCCTACAATTACAGCCTTACCATTTCAAGCCTGCATGTGAAGTCTCCTCTTACATCTAGAATACTGAATAATGCTTGCAGTACACTCTAAATATCATCCGCCTTTCAGTCCCAGTGATTTATTATGAATGTTTAAGCCTTCAAATAAATCTTGACACTTTTACATGCACCATTATTTTGATAAGCTGAGAATTATCTTCTTTGTACTGACACACTTTGTTGTAGGTGTAGTAATCTCCCCTTCTCTGTGGGTAGAGTGAACTGGAGGGGAGTTGTGTATTTGTAATACATGCCTGACATCCCACTGGTCACTGGGAATTAAACATGTCTCTGCAACATAAAAGAACATTCTGCAAGGCATAACTTGCATTGTAGCAATGCTTTTTTTTTTCTTAGGCTTGGAAGGGGCACATAAAGTTCTTTCACTGCCTTGCACAAATATGTGTGGAATTCACTTCTATCTCATACAGGGCTGGGCCAAGCCAATCAAGCACCCAGCCAGTGTGTGCGCCCGAAAGCAGACCATGCATGCGCAGTAACAGATTTACGGTGAGAGGGGAGGAAAGGGAGGGCAAGGGGAAGGAGGGGAGGAGATAGGGGAGGGGAAGGAGAAGGAACATGGGAGTGGCGAGGTAAAGAGGGGAGCGAACACAGACTAGGGGTAGGCAGGAGACCCTTAATAGGTACCTGCCAAGCACCCCTTATCATTGTGCCCTAGACAGGCCTATTTTGCCTACCCCTAATTCCAGCCCTGTTGCCATACTTTTAATAGAAAGAGATATTGTATGCATTAGCATTATGATAAAAAAAAAACAAAATCTCTTGCATTCAACTATATTGATACACCAAAGGACCAGGGACCGTTTATGATTTATTATTGCCAACACGATTGGAAATATTTATTATGCTGTGTAAAAAAAAGATTGGATAATATACCACACATTGCCAGGCTTCACCGTGTAAAAAAAATGCTGCAATGGGAACTAATAATGGCAAATCTGGAATTCACATGGCAAAAAATTACACACACCTTACAATATTTTACACAGATTTTTACACCATTTTTAAAGCAAATTTAGTTTTACACAGCATAATACATGTGCCCCTATGTGTCCTTTAAAACTTATTACAACTTTGCAATTTAAAGATTTTTAGTGTGAGCATAACTTTCTTTTTTGGTTTATTTATTGGCATACTTATTACATAGGATGGTTTCTAGTGGCAATAATGTTGCCACAGAGTTAAAGTTGAAGCCTTATCACTTAATGTAGAGGAGATTTATAGGGGCAGTGAGATACTCAATGGAGAACATTTTGCAGAACGGGATGAGACGGCTAAGAATTATAATGGCATTAAAATATTTGCTATTTATATATAGTAAACCTTAAGGGAAATATATAAGCAATTATAAGAGACAAAAACCTAAAGTAGTTACGGAAATGGAAATTAAGACATTGTTAGTTCTATAATCTCTAGATCTGAAATGGATGTTATTTGGTCATTACCTTTGGAATGCATTTTAGCTATGCATAATTGTAGCAAATGCAGTGAATGAATGCATGCAGGCTTGACCCTGAGATATAATTCTGTGCAACGTTTGCCTAATATTCATATAAGAACTTTAATTAAAAAATATACAATATGTATTTTTTTAATCTTAATTTTTTTAATCTTAAAATATATTCATATGTATTAGAGACTTCAGAGACGATGCCTTTTGCTCAATCTATTTAGTAAAGATTTCTAATACTTTTTATGATTGTAATAGAACAGTAGCTTGACATTTAGGGGCAAATTTACAAAATTCACGTGAAGAGATCAAAGTTCGATCGGATTTGATCGAATAACGATCGTGCGATTTTTTCAGAGGAATATGCAAATTTGGCCACTTCAATCATCGAATACCGAATATTCAAATTATCGAATAGATTGAATGATCGAATATTCAACCATTCGATGATCGAAGGATTTTAAATGTAAAATTTATTCGAATGCCTACTTCGCCAGATTGAGCCTACCTAATACCAATAGAACCCTATGGGAATCCCCCCATAGGCTGCTTTTGCAAACACCTACTCGAATACCATTTGTACGATCGAACGCCTTGATTGTTTGAATTGTACACATTTTTCAGAGGCTCGAAGGAAAAACTACGATTTTTTCGTGAAATCGAACGATCGGTATTCGATCGTACAATTTCATCGAGAAATTCAATATCGAGGAAATAATAGGCTAAAACTATTCGATAAGCATTCGATAGTTGAATGCTTATTGAATTTCGAGGGGATTCGAGGGATTTTATGTGAATTTTAGTAAATCTGCCTCTTAATTTGGCACTATTTTTGTTAAATGCCACTAATTAATTCCTTGTGCGTAATCTTCCTGATTACACTCATTTACACCAAACGTTTTTCCTCCACTCTGAAACCAACAAAATGTTTTGGTAACTGTCAGTGTTCTTTTCCAAGACCTTCCAGGAGAAGTCTATTCTTTGCAAAGCTACATGAGAATAATGAAATGTCTGTGTGTCAAGTTGATGTTTTGCTGACCTTAAAAGCATAGGATAACTGATACAACTAAAATAATTGCTCTACAAAATATGTTGGCAATATATAAATACGTGTTAATAATAATAATAATAATAATAATTGGAAATATAGGTAACTATTACCTGAATTCACACTGTACTTATATATATATATATATATATATTTTTTTTTTATCATTCATTCAGTTATATAATGGGAGACATAGAAACTGAACTATCCCAATGATTTTTGAGAACATATGGACAAAGATTTTGTCAATATGCCTAGAGGCATCTACTCTACTTTTCTGACTATGGGTCATAACAAGAGGAAGAACATAGGTTAACATGACTGCATCACATTTTTTGGGAGGAAATGCCATCTTATTTTATAGCCATTCATGAAAACCCATTATCCAGAAAGATCCAAAATAACTGAAGTTTCTGAAGCCTCTGATCTCAAGCATTCAGTTTCTAAAACCATGCGTAAGTTCCTAAAGTCACTTGTGGTTTCTGCACCTGAATACCTCAACTTGCTGTCAATCAATTTTTTCACTGGCAAAAATAATGGCAGGCTTTTATTTTTGAAAAAAAAAAAACCTGCTTGGGGAAAAAGTAAACAATTGTCAGCAAGCTGTGGTATTGGATGCAGAAACCACACACAAATTTAGGAACTCACATGTGGTTTTAGCAACCAAATAGCTTCTGACATTGTTGGAAATTTTTGCAGAGGTCATCCTTCTATATGACCTATGATGTCTGATCTGAAGAACAAATGTCAGTGATTTAAATGTTTGAAGATGCAATATTTCAGTGCATGAGTTTTATAAACAGATGAGATTGAAAAATTGAGGCAACTTTGGACCAATTTGAGTATATATATAGATATTTTATAATTGAGGACCAAAGATTTTTACATTGTTTGTTTATTGTTTTACATTTTTTGTTTATTGTTGTTGTTAACAAAAATGGAGGCCATGCCTCACTTTTTGAGGTAATTTCATTAAATGCTAAATTTTTATACAGTGAGTTACTGGCAACAATGCAGTATAACACACACACCATTCCTAAACCAATCTCTTAAAATAAAGAATCTCTTAAAATACCCTAGAGTGGTAGAGGATCCTGGATATAGTGTATACATTGTCTAGGATCAATATTCTGTTAAGTCTATGAATTCAATTTTTAGATATGCATCTACCAAATTCTCTTCTGCCCTCTCCTGGTTGTTCTGTGTTTGTCAGCTGTACCAGATGTTAGATAATTGAACTAATTATCCTTACAATTTGCATTCACATCTGTTTTTCTAGAGAGATTGATTTTCTAAGCTCTTCGCCTACTCCCATTGTTGCGGTGTCTGTGGTAATTCTTTACTTACTTAACTTTTTTCCGATAGTCCTTGCACTCAGTGCTCTTGCTCTTCAGATGAAAAATACTTACTTTCCAACCAACCTTTGTTTCACTTCTATTTTGTCTACTCTTTTGCTTTGTAGTGTTTGAATACAAATCAGTTTAAGTAATGTTGCCGGTTCAATGTTTACAGGTATCCAGGGCTAGCAATGGACCAGCAGTAAGTATCAGCCTCATAACTAGACATTCATTCATAAAAGTATAAATGCCCTATTTTCTCTGATTACTTGTCATTGCTTAATACCTTAGAAATGTTATGCTGCAATCAGCAGTGACCTTAGGAGGACTCTGCCAGCTTAAGTGGCTGTGATTTACCGCAATTTATCGTATTTTAGTTACATTTTTTTAAGCACTACACTATAATTTAATACAGCTAGATGAATAAAGTTTGGCATTGTAGGAGAGGGATGTTAAGGGTGATATGGTTTGAAGGTGATATATAAACAATATACACTATCAATAAAACTGTATTACATATAATACAACAAACATAACTTGCTGAACAGATTTATTATTTGGATTTTGAGTTGTGTTTATATGGATAAGTAGTTTTTGCCTCTCATAAAAGAGATGTTCCTTCACACCAGCCAGTGCTCAGGATATGCAGCAGATTAATCCACAAGCTTTAGTGACTAGGGTTGTCACCTTTCCCCTTGGAGGACTCCGGACAGGGGGGCGGTGAGGTGACATCACAGGGCAGGACTACTGATATCAGGAGTGGGACTAGTGATGTCAGGAGCAGGGCTATGATGTGGCAATAAGAGATTGTCCGGTCACCACATCAGTGGGAGTCCTGTAAAACGGGGCAGGCAGTTTTGACCCCCTCCAAAAACAGGGTTGTCCGGGTCAAAACCGCACAGGTGGCAACTCTATTAGTGATAGTTATAGGTTACTGTCTGACTTGGCCATACATATACTTTATCTGACTAAGGGGCAAATTTAGCCCACTTCTATATGATTTTTAGAAGCACATTTATCAATGGTGAACTCCACCTTTCACCTATTAATAAATATGTTTGAAATGAGAAAGTGACTTTTTCAGTGGTGAGCTATGCACTTAAATCGTCTCCTAGGTGTAATAACATGTCATTTTCTGTCTGTTGTTCTAGAGAGGAACTTGCCTAAATAAACTGTTGCATATGTGACCAATATAAGAAACTCTAGTTCAAAATGTAACTATCATAGGAAATATATTTTTTTCAGCATTGCTGTGAGCAGTATTAAATCACATAGACGACTTGTTTTTGTTGTAATATAAAATACCTGTGTCAATGAATGAAGGATAGAATGACATTGGTGGAAAGTAGTGCTTGACAGGGTGAGGGGTTATACTGAAAGGCAATGGAGATACACTGATTGCAGGGACAGATACTGTAAAAGATATGCTGAGACGTGGAAGAGATGGCCATGTACTGATTGAAATGTGGAACTATTGGCTTTGCTTGTATTACCATTTCTCCTTAACATGAATTCATCTATACAACCTCTTTCTCAGTGTAAGCTACATTAACTTTAATAAGATGGATACCATGAGATCAGTATAAAGTTTGTAAAACATCCTGCTTACAAGGGAAGCAAGTTTTATTGTTGGCAAGTGGTTTGTTTGCCAGCTACCACTTGTGCTGAAAAAAGGCAGGTGAAGAGGGCAAACTTAAGCAAATACATTTTAGGATTCAGTTTATACTCAATTAAAGCCTCTATATCTCTCTCGCTATATATTTAAACAGCTATATATTTATACACATTGTTGCGAAGGTATTTTTGTTGCAAAAGTATCACCGCTTTTCATTATAATGGGCGAATCTGGCCCATTTCAGTTCGCCAAACAATTTGCCAAATGCATTGAAGTCAATGGGCGACACATTTGATTTGAAGTGCAACAAATTTTTTTGAAGCGTGACAATTTTTCCATGTCTATGGGCAGTGAAACCTGGTGGCAATTTTTGCTCATTACTAGAATAAACAGCAACATAGAATAGAAGCAGTGGGACCCAGTATACTGAATCTATCTTTTCCTAAAGACCTTAGTTATATAAATACCTTTCCATATCAGTCATTATTCTACTTTCTTTATTGTTCTCTCCCAGAGGTCATGGTCTTCACCCCCATCACTGTTAATGTTCAAAAGGTTGGGGATCCCATGCATAGAGTATCCTAACCTACTGGTATTTCATACTGTATAGCAAATCAGCCACAGTTGCCTCTTTCAACAGTTTGTTTAGAGAGTTATACTTCTGCATTCAGTGCTGGGCAATTAGGAGAAAGAAGTTGGGTCTCTGGTGCTAGCTGTTCTAAAGAAAAAATATCCCTAACAGTAAGGGTTAGATTTACTTTCCTTCCCCGAAATGCATTGAAGTCTATGGGAGACAATTTTGTTTTATCATGCTAGACGGCACAACATTTTTTTTTGTTGTGGTACAATTTCGCTCATCACTATGAATCTTGATATCACTCTATTTTTTACCAATCAATTGCTTTGGCTTACTGCCAAATAACATTTAAAAAAAAAACACGCACTCATTGTGTTCCCTTAATCAGTTGCTGACCATGGCTGAAGGTAAGTAAATCTACCCCCTATGCATTTTAATGTTAATCTTTCAACACATCATTGTGAAAGCATCTGTTGTTTTTTTTTATATCCCTATTTTAATCAAGTGCTTTATTTTAGTAGTATTCTTTAGCTAGGTATACAAGGTACACATATTGTATATTGAAGTGACAATAAAGTTGATGTAAATACATAATGCCACAAAGAATCTGTTCTTTGTGAAGTCAAAGTAATTACTTTTCCTTTGTGAAGGTCTACAGAACCCTGTTGGCTCCTAATAGATTGCTAACTGCTCATATGAATAGATTCTGACAGACCTGATTAGGCAATTGCCTTTAGTCCACATTAATATACTGAAGGAACATTTTCCCATCTGTATCTAGTTATAATATCACCTTTTCAATTTACAGGAAGAGCAAAATGCGTAGCAAATGTGGGGAGAGAGAAATGGAAATTTTAACACTTCACATACCACCATTAGTACTTCTAGAAATAATTTTCTGTGCTCCTTTGTGAGTCATTGTATGCTGGTGATGTTGCTGCACATGATCCAGCAGCTGTGGGTGATTCCAAGATGTTTTGGAGGACAAAGCTGTGTCAGTGTTTTAAGTATATATTTAATTAAACAAATACAGGGGACAAACGCTTTAGTGGGATTGTTCTACTCTTTAGTATTTGGCCAACACAGGTTTTTAGAGTGGATTATTTAGGTAATAATTCTAAAAAACAACATGGAGACTACTATAGATACCATATAATATAAACAGTCATGTTGTTCTCATAAACGTAGGGATGGTTATTTAAAAGATTCTACAGTATATCTATGTTTGTTTTCCTTTTCAATTTTTATTCATAGCCATCACAGCTGAAGGTTTTGAAGGTTGTTACATTAGTGGTAAGAATGTTATATTAGTTAGGGTGTAACTGATCTAAACATCTGCTAAGTAAATAATATTATTCTTTGGTCAATCATATATACAGATGCAGCCACTTGGATTTGTGAGTTAAATGCGTCATGACTCAGGGCTAATTGAAGAAACTGTGTTATCTAAAGTTATCTTAACTCATTTAATGCATTTAACCTTTTCATTAGCATACCAAAGCACCATTGTTTTCAATGGTGAACTCTTTAATTGGATGGGATGCTGTGACACAATATTCTGTGTTAAATGAGACAAGTGTGAAGTCTGAGTTTAGTTATTCTGTGTCAAACACACAATCCAAAGTGGCTTCATCTGTGTATACATAACAATTTTTTATGTTGTATCTATTGTAAACGCAGCCTTTGCTTTAGTGCTTGGTGCATTTTTGGAGGCATGGTGTTAGTGTCTGTGACAATGAAATGGTGCTTAATTCAGTGAGCATGAATTTCATTTGTATGTGAGGAACAGCTATCCATTGAAAAAAGTTAATCTAAATACATACAGTGCTTTGTATAAAATGCATTGGAGAGTTTCAAAACCAAGAACCTGAATCATTTAGACCAGGGCTGTCCAACTGGTGGCCCACCACCCCCTCCTTGTGTGGCCCCCACCTACCTACATTGTTTAAACCTGAAATGCACAGCAATTCCCTGTATTGTTCACACCGGTGACCCCCCTGCATTGTTAACACATGTGGCACCTCTTTTGTTCACACCTGAGACCAAAACTGAAACTGCCTACATTGTTCACCTGTTACACTTAAAGGAATTGTTCAGTATAAAAGTAAAAACTGGGTAAATAGATAGGCAGTGCAAAATAAAACATGTTTTCAATATAGTTAGTTAGGCAAAAATTTAATGTATAAAGGCTGGAGTGGCTGTAAGACTAACCTAAGAGAAATCTTGCTTTTCAGCTCTCTTTTGTTTACACTGACTGGTTACCTTGGTTACTAGGCAGTAACCAATCAGTGACTTGAGGGAGGGCCACATGGGTCATAACTGTTGCTTTTGAATCTGAGCTGAATGCTGAGGATCAATTACAAACTCACTGAACAGTTATGTCCCATGTGGCCCCCCCTCAAGTCGCTGACTTACTCAGATTTAGGGAGCTGAAAAGCAGGATGTTGGATTCTGGCTATTATATTAGACATTAAGTCACTCCAACTTTTATAGTTTGCATTTTTCCCTGACTAACTATATTAGAAACATTTTTTATTTTGCACAGCCTTTCTATTTAACCAGTTTTTAATTTTACCCTGAACTGTTCCTTTAATGAGGCACCATGAGTGGTTCTGATAGGTTTCCCTGTCTCCTGCTCTATTCTGCCTTCCCTATACTGCCTGTGTGTGACATACTCTGCCTGTGTTTGACATTATACTCTGCCTTTGTGCGCCCTACACTGCCTGTGTGTGCCCTGCTCTGCCTGTGTGTGCCCTCGGCCCTCGGTATATCACATAAGTTGGACAACGCTGATTTAGACGATCCAGTGAAGCCCAGACTTCAGTTGAATTGAAATCTGTGAATAATTCACTTGAGAATCTGTGGCCAGAAATCCAATCTGCAGGGACATCGCCAATTCACTTACAGGCACAGACAACAATTCGCTAGCGAATGGGACTGTCGCTCAGGCGAATGATCGTTCAGCAAATTTAGTAAAATATGGATTTTACTACTGACTTCATCACCTCAGACCAGGTGAACTACTAGACTAGTCTACTACTAGATCTTCCTCAATATTATTTCAATTACACCATATCCTGTCTGCCGAAAATGCACGAAAGCTTAAAAAACACTGCGACTTTTACTTTTTAAGCGGAATTGCCTGCAAAGTGCTAACAAACTTTTTTTGGATTAACATTATTCCCCAGACATTTCAGAACATATGGAGCATTCATTTTACAGCAGGCTCATGTGCATAATATTAACTCTTTGGTCTTTATTAAAGTTCCTTGGACATTTGTAATAAAAAGTGGTAACTTCAAGCATTTGCATCAACATCTCTTATAAATATGTCCATACAACTTTAATGTACCCGCCCTATTCAAATTGGCACAAGGCACAAACAAACGCTAGCACATATTCTTTATGAATTGCTTGCACTGCTGAAGTAACGCTAGCGAAAAGTCGCATTCGGCGTCCAGGACACCACTTTGCATATTAGTGCAGTGGTAGCGAATTTGCACCTGGGGGTGTGGTGCAAGGTGTGCCAAGTGGTCACTGGTGAAAATTCGCCCATTTATGAATATGCCCATAGACTCCATTTTGATCAAATATTTCTTAAAAAGGATTTCATATTTCTCTGTAATAATAAAAGAGTACTGTGTCCTTGATGGGAACAAATCTTAATAAATCCAAACAATCCAAGTTTATATCATGTTAAAATAATTTTTAGCAGATGATGATCCAAATTACAAAAACACAGGTCCCAAACATTCTGGATAAGAGATCCTATGCTTAACAGGCCACAATTTTTGCAAGAAGAATAGGGAAAAAAATGAATGGTTTAATAAGCAAAGCTGGTAGAGACCTTAAAAAACTCTAAAAGACTCAAATTGCTATATATGAAGCCAAATTCTTCTAGGTACTGACATGGGCGATACTGATTAGGCAGGCAATAAATATCTTCTCTTTCTTCTTTAGAATAAAATAGGTATTATTAGCTGCTAATAATAATTTTGTCATTAATGTTTATCAAATCAATCTGTAATGAATTTAAACTTCCATTTTGACGGTTCAACACATAGACCTGCTAATTATTTATTAAAAAAATAACATTTTTTAATAATGGTCCATCAAAACTTTTTCAAACAAGACTATAAACACAAACAACTTCCTTCTGGCCTTATGTTTATTTTAATATTTGAATATTCATTCATTTCATTTTGCAGTCATTTAATTCCTAACAGAGGTAAAGATCATTCAGTGTTATGTCTTCGTTCATACCCTGTGTCCTCTCTGAGATTTTCACTGCAGAGATGCAAATGATTAGTTGGATAAAAAAGTATCAGAAAACTCCATGGCAAGAATTAGAGAATTGTGCTAAGCTATAAAATGCCCAGTTTTCTGCTTTGGTATCCAACTTTTTAATGTAGTACGTCACTTATTCTATATCACATGTCCATGGGATGCATTGTGTTAAAATAATGTCATGTATAGGAGTCAATGGCTGGCTGGGCTTATAAATATTAGTTGGAGGTCCTTATCTAGCCTTGTTTCCAGTTTGACAGTCCTGCACTAGTTTTGAAATGGCAAAGTTCTGCTGATTGATTTTGAGTTTTGGTCTTCCTCTTGCAATTTCTGCAGCAAATTGTGTCCTCAGTTTTGTTGAGAATGTTCAACATGCACAGTATATACTGTACTTATAGTATGGGATTTCATGACTTTTACTGAATATAATTTTTGGGGTAGTTCCTTAGAACCTCACAAGTGTTTCTCAGGAATGGTGCATGAGAGTTGGGGACAAGAGACAGCACATCTGTTCATCAGAGATCATTACTGCTATGTCAGTTTGTCTTTTATACCCCGTTAAATTAAAATCCCATCCACAGACTGTAAGCTCTACGGGGCAGGGACCTCCTTCCCACTATGTCTCTTACCACATAGCACTTGAGCTCTTTGTCCTATGATTCTGTATATATTTATTAAGTGATTTGTCGCCCCCATGTATACTTTTCTATATATTGTACTTTTATACTCTGTACAGCGTGCAGCTCCTTAAAAGCACTTTACAAATAAATGTATGCATACATACATACATGCAACATCAAACAATATACACAGATCCCCCTGAAAAGAGTAGTGATACAAAAATGTACACAGCTATTTTCAAAGAATAAAACAAAGGTTCTTTATTGCAAGGGTTTTGCTGATGAACCCAGGAGTAATTTAGTGTTTGTTTCTGTGACTTCCCAATCTGAAGCATACTTACAATGCTGTTAGTACAGGAACAGAACTACAGAACTAGCTAACTCAACAATCTATATCAATGGTTGTACTTTAAAGCAAAAGAGGCTGTGAAAAGTGCATAAGTGAGTGCACATTGAAAATGGATGAAATATGCTTCACATTATTGCTTAGGATATAAAATAATCACTTAGATCAGGATAAAGATGAATAATGTGTTCAGTGAAAACAGTCACAATGATGAATAAGGTAATGATTCTCACAGACGATAAATTACCAAAGTAACTAAGGTGGAAAAATTGTATAAAACAAGGTGCAATGTGAAATGCTTCCAGGGTGCAAGGGCCATTTATTATAACAGGCCTTCGGCCTCGTGTTTTTATATGGTCATGAAACTCCTCGGTAACTTATAATATCCTTATATATTACAAGAGGGGGTACTTTATTCACTATATAAATAAATACATACACATGTAAACCACAGCAGAAAAATTAAACCTAAAGGCATAATCCAAAGTGATATCAGCTTCAGATGTTAGCGAGCTTGAAATTCTGCTTAATCATATCTAAATTAGTGGCTACACAACTTTGTTTTATAATTTACCTACATTGTGACCCATTGCTTTAAGAAAATGGAAACCCTCCTGAAAAAAATGTAAAATTGTTCAGATTGCTTTTCTATGTACATTTGCAATTTAATGGTTTTCACCTACATTTCAAGACATTAGCAATTTTTACACTGCTTATGGAAACAAACGTGTAATTGAAACAGCAGCACCACCTGTAAATCTGTAAATTGAAAAAGTGCTTAGAGGAGTACTCTGTGCACTTTTACAGTTTTTTTGGAGGGTTTACATTTCCTTTAAGGTAGCATGCATGCATGTTTAGCCTGTTTGAGGACTGGGACATCAGCTTTGTCTTTTGATGCTTCCCTGCAAAATATTTTTATTGACCTTTAATATGTGTGTAAAAGACTAAAGGAGCTATTTCTAACCTAAGACCTCTGAAGCAGCATGCACAGTGCAAATAAACAGGTACAGTGTTGCAGGCCTCTGCATTAGTTTTTGAAGCACAAAGACCTACGGGCTAAGGGGGGGGGCACTTAGGCATGTGTGTTGGGGGCTGGTGTTGTGGGCTCAACCCTGGAGGGACAGATTTCCTGGAGTGACACTGGAGGTTAGTGGCAAGGATGAGTCAAATTATGTCTGTCTGTCATGAACAGTGTAGTTTGAACCCAAGAACCAGCCTATGACGTTCATCTAAAGAACTAATTATAACAGGACTTGTGAAATAGGACTGAACAACCTTGACCACTATTATTACTAATGGCATCGCTGATTCTAAAACTAGATGAAAGCATGTGACAGGGATGAGTCCTCCTAACTTACAGACTAATAGGAAATATCAGAAAATGACATAAAATACTAGCTAAAATATATGTCAAATAAATACTTGCCATAAGGTCACCATAATCTTCCTTTTCCTATTTGGATCCGTTCAGATACAGAATTCACTGCGACCTTGGGTGGTTTAATACCCAAATAGATTTTGCAGACTGCTTGTTGGTTTCAAGTGGAAATGTTCTCGTACTGGCCACATATTTGAGTTACAGACTAACTTGAAATTTTCTGAAGAAATATTAATCTTTTCTAAGCGAAGAGTTGAAATGAAATGGCTTGAATGTACCACCTGCCTGAATAAAATGCTCCATGTATCCTCTTTATATATATAAAAATAAATCCCCAAATATTTCACAGATTTTATAACCTTTTGTCAATGTCTTTGACTCTGTTATAGAACCAGTATATTCTTTAAAGAGCAAATTCACTCAGACTTAACTTAATAATAAGTTTAGTAGGCTCAAATTATCGTAATATTTTCAATTATTCCTTTTTGCTGTATGCTATTTTGCTGCAGGATGTTTCTGCAGTGTTTTTCTCTGGATAGAGATTGTGGACAGAGACATGTTCGTTATGGGGCAGATTTACTAAGGGTTGAATTTCGAAGTGAAAAAACTTTGAAATTCGACCTTTGAAATTTTTTTTGGAGTGTATTTTCCCTTGGGACACACTCATTCACAGGTGATCAGTATAGATACCTTCCACCTCAGAACAAATACAGGAATATTTCAGAAGCTTTTATTAGACAACATCAATCAAGTAAAAACATTTACACTTAAGTTGTAATTGTTCAGCCTAAAGAGTTTGTGACCTTGCACTTTCTTAGAGGCTTCATTGAATTAATGTACGTTAGGGATTTTAGTCTTCTTTTACCCCACCTCACCATAACCTTGCTAATAAATTTCATAGTTAATCCACCAGAAACTACTGCCCTATACTAAAATCTATTAAAATAAATTATTCAGCAAAGTACCACATATCTATGCAGGAATTCTAGCCAGTTACCCAATACACTATACCGGTATGGGACGTCCTTATCTGGGTACCAGTTTTCCAGAAAGCTCTAAATTACAGGAAGGCCACCTCCAATAGACTCTATTTTATGCAAATAATTATTATTTTTTTAATAATGATTTAATTTTAATAAAACAGTACATTGTACTTGATGGTAACTACGTTGCATTGATCCATATTGGTGACAAAAGGTTCCTATTAGGTTTATTTAGTTAAATGATTTTAAAAGAATTAAGGTAGGGTGATTTAAATAACCGAAAGAGTCTTTATCCAGAAAGCTCCAGGTACCAAACATTCCCAGGCCCAGATTTGTGGTGAGAACACAAAGGCCTGGGCCTTGGGCAGCTATGTACATTCTAAGGAGCACTGGGGATGTGCGTCTCTTTTACTGTTGCATGTGTATATGTGGGAAGGAGGCATGCATGCCAGGGTGGTGGGAGGACCCTGCGGCCTGGGGGTGCAAAAGGTGGAAATCTGGGCTTGAGCATTCCAGATAACAGATCCTATACATGTATCAGGTTTTTCACAGAATACAGGCTCTCCTTGTCTTGCAAGCACAATAGGTATTCTTTTTACTGTAGAGATTAGTTAAAGATGAACAAGCAGAACAAAGGCCATTTCCAAAGGTCCCATGGGCACTTGTGTCCAGGGTCTTGTTGCTGTGTTTACCGTGTACCGCAAACTTGGTGGCCACAAGGCAGCCTGGTCCTTACCAAACACCATAAAGCTCCTTAGCACCAGCACCTGCTGATGGTCCGTAACATGTGTCTCTGAATGCCAACATCTCTGTTTTCATAACAAGAGGAGCTGGACTTAGCAAATACTGCACATATGAAAATGAATTCAGAGCATAAGGGTAGGTAAGAGAGAGTCTCTTAATCCTGCACATGGCAATTGATGCATAAGGTAAACATTCCTAAACATATACTTTTATACAAGTAATTCAGTATACTGCACTACGAAGTCAAATTCTGGCAATACGGTATATCTTATAAATCAGTAATCATATAACTATAGAACTGTTTGGCTTTTATAAATGCCACTGGTGGTTCTGTGTGTCTTTACCCCTGGCCTTGCAGAGAATGCAGCTGTTCCACATTCCCCTCAGGTATTTCCTCCCAATCTGCCTACTAAAAGGCGGCAGCTTGGGTAAATACTGTAGGAATCCATAGGAATACCGGCTGCATTGCAGTGGTCTAATGGTAATCTGAAGATTTGTATTTTTGAAATGGGTTCTAAAGATTTTGTTACCACACTAATTATACAGTTGTGCTCATAAGTTTAAATAACCTAGCAGAATTTATGATTTCTTAAAAATTTTTCAGAGAATTTGAATGAAAACAAAAGACTTTTCTTTCACTCATGGTTAGTGGCTGGCTGAAGCCATTTATATTCAAACATAATTACTACACAAACTACCCAAATGACCCTGATCAAAAGTTAACATACAGTACCCTGGTGATTTGGCCTGATAACATGCACACAACTTGACACAAAAGGGTTAGAATGGCTATTAAAGGTAACCATAAAGGTAACCATCTTCACCTGTGATCTGTTTGCTTGTAATTAGTGTGTGTGTGTAAAAGGTCAATGACTTTCTGGACTCATGACAGACCCTTGCATTTTCAATTAAGTGCTGCACTGATGTTTTTTGGATTCTAAGTCATGGGGAAGCAAAAGAAGTGTCAAAGGATCTGCGGGAAAAGGAAGTTGAACTCTAAAACAGGAAAGGGATATAAGAAAATATTAAAGGAATTGAGAATGCCAATCAGCAGTGTTCAAACTCTAATAAAGAAGTGGAAAATGAGGGGTTCTGTTGAAACCAAACCAAATAAAACTAAAATTTCAATCACAACTGCCAGAAAATTTTTTGGGATACAAGGGAAATCCCCCAAATAACTTCAGGACTCGTGGTGTGGCTGTTTCAAGATGCACAATAAGGAGGCACTTGAAGAAAGATTGGCTGCATGGTTGAGAAAGCCATAACTACACAAATGCTACAATATGCCAAAGATCACAGAGACAACCCTCAAACCTTCTGGCACAAAGTCATTTGGAGTGATGAGACTAAAATTTTACTTTTTGGCCACAACCACGAACGCTACATTTGGAGAGGAGTCAACAAGGCCTATGATGAAAGGTACACCATTCCTACTGTGAAACATGGTGGTGGATTGCTGATATTTTGGGGATGTGTGAGCTACAAAGGTACAGGAAATTTGGTCAGAATTGATGGAAAAATGAATGCAGTAAGTTATCGAAAAATACTGGAGGAAAATTTGCACTCATTAGCCCAGAAGCTGCGCATGGCACGTACTTGGACATTCCAACATGACAATGATCCAAAACTCAAGGCCAAGTCGACCTGTCATTGGCTACAGCAAAATAAAGTGAAGGTTCTGGAGTGGCTTTCAGTCTCCTGACCTCAATATCATTGAGTCACTCTGGGGAGACCTCAAACTTGCAGTACATGCAAGACAGCCCAAGAATTTACCGGAACTGGAAGCTTTTTGCCAGGAAGAATGTGCAGCTTTACCATCTGAGAAGATAAAGAGCCTCATCCACAACTAACACAAAAGACATCAAGCTGTCTTTGATGCTAAAGGGGGCAATACACAATATTAAGAACTGGGGTATTTGTTTGACAATAAATGGCTTCAACCAACCACTAACCATAAGTGAAAGAAAAGTTTTTGTGTTATCATTCATATTCTCTGAAAAATGGTTAAGAAATCATAAATTCTGCCAGGGTACGTAAACATATGAGCACAACTATACATGTTTAAAAGAGCCTGTTCCACACTAACCTCAGTGCTGTTATGAACGGAGATGTCTGGTAAGAAATCCATTTATCCTCCATGCTGATAACTGTGAGTATATATACATTATTGTAGGTGATGAAAACCTTAGCAAGTGTGCTAGTGAATAAGTAGGTATCCACAGTATATCTGTGGGGCATTTCAGGCTGCAGATCTGTATTCCAGATTCAGATTGGCTGAGGGAATTGTATATTGATCTGGTTCAGTCAGTATCATGCTGATTCCCATTAAGCTACAGCTGAGCTAATTAACCACTTACCTACAAGGCTGGCCACACCCTGTGAGGGGGGAGATCTTGTTACAGGTTTCCTTTTCATTTTCACCACGAAGCACTGGAATTAGGGAAACAATTGTATCTCAGGTATAGTTTTCAAGCATATTCATTGCTGGGACAGAATATGTGGATTGTTCTCCTTTGATTTGCAAGAAAAGATTTAAAATATTCAGGTATTTCAGGAGCTGCTGGCACTGTCAGTCACAGTCTGGTTACAACATACTGGTTATTCAGAACTTCTCAGTAATATCATTACAATCAGGCCCAACCTGTGGTTGTATAATGTATACATGATAATATCATACTGTATATGGCATGGCAAACCCAGTGCAATTAGGGCCACTCAGTGAAACTATGCAGTCTATAGTACTAAACTATGCCCTTATAATCAAGGCAATCCAGTACTTGTTTTATAAGGTATTTAGAACTATGTGCCTGTTGCATTTAGGTCAAATCTGTAGCATCCGGTTTACAACTTTGCTAGCCTTTTGAAATTAGTGTCAATCAGTGATTATTTATTGTGTATAGACTTGCATGCTCTCACAATCTGCACAACTATAGGTTTTCACAATTAGGGTCACTCTGTGGTTTTATACTGCGTTCATAATTACAAGCCCCTTTTGCAATCAGAGCCTACCCAGTAATTGCATACTGTGTATATCTCTACGTATCCTGTACACTAGGGCCATCGTTTTTAAAATGGATATAACAAAGGAGATGTTTGGGCTTTGTCTAAAGCCAGTGAACAATCTTATGATGTCGCCTAGCAGGATATGGATTATCCTTAATGTTGGATTCAATATGGATTGTCAGGGTGAGGCCACTGCATATTGTTATTACCTGCCCTTAGATGATAGGCCTTTAATATGCCAATGCTGTATACTGCAATACTAGCCACCCAACCATCTTATGACCCATAGTAATTATGTGCATTACAATTGTATTAAGGGTTATAGACAAATTAATTGGCCAAGTTATGTGCTTCAGGTCTAGTTATCTGTCTGTAAGGCCATTTATTGTGTTATTAGTTCCACTGCAATGGCTATTAATCAATAGATTAACAGTAGGCTAGTCTGTGTTAACATTCAAGAGGGTCCTGGGGAATCCCTTTTGGTTCAATGCAAGTAAGCATTTTGTATATTTTTTAGCCATGGGGGTTTCATGGTCCATTTGGGTTCAGGCCATTCATGCCTTATAATAGTTAATTTTTTTTACCATAGCCCATATGCAGGCACTGTAATGCTTTGAGTATTGTTAAAGGGAATAATAATTCTGAATGTTCTAGAACTTTTTACTCTTTGCCACATTAGGGCAACTGCTCATTATATATATATATATATATATATATATATATCATTACCAGGCAATAGGTGAACTGGAATCCTATGGGATGTTCTGCAGTTTAGTATTAATATTGGCGGCATTGGAGCAGCTGCTACCATATCATATCAATTGTGTCTATTTTCAGATAAGTTTATGACGTTTATAAGGCATCGGTTGTTGCTACTGTTGACCAGTATTATGGTAATGCATATCAGTAGGTTGGCAATACTATCAGTACTGCATCTAACCATTATGCCTTATGGCTATTTGAAATATTATACAGTGGTATTCTGACTTTCAGAAGGGAATGTTCTGCAGTTGATTGTTAGGTATGAGTAGCAGGAAATTGCTGGCTGCAACTGGGTTGTTCTATAAATTATCTTAGGCTGTTGTTCCTCAACTGCACAGGGCATTACAAATCTCTGTAGGGAAGCACAAAATAAATACTATAGTGCAGTACCCTTAATTAGGTATAATAAAGTGCCAAGTACAACACACTGTGCTATGTTATTTACGGGAGACTTGTTCAGAAATTGCCATGTGCTGTCCTTAAGGTGAATTACACCAAGGATGATAAATCAGCCACCCTATGGTGTAATGACCTACTCTAAGTACACATCAAGCAAGCCCATGCTGAACCCAAGATGTCCTCAAGTATTCACACAATGTTCATAGGGCATTAGCTACTGTTTTAGGTGTTCCATAGGTTGGATAGACCTGTTACACATTCTGTGTAGTTGCCCTGCATTAAATTATTCCATCATTCCATTACCCGGGGTACATTCTTTAGTATACCGGAGTTCCTCTTAAGGATTTATATAACAGCAGGCAGCTGTTAGGATCACGCTGTGTTTATCAGTTCTATCATACAGTAGTATAGCACCACTCATATAGGAGGTAGTTTTAGTCAGTATTGGCATTATGTGGATGCAGTTGCAGTGACTACTGCCAGCACTAGGAATTGTTGTGATGTAGAATTGTATAGTTTCATGCCAAAAGATATAACAAGTGAAACAGTCCTCTTTTGCAGGAAGCAGGATGCCTTGGTCTAGTGGATAAGTGATCTGCCTTCTGTGCGGACATCCCTACTACCAACCCAGGTTCAATCCTGCCACATGGGAATGAGAACTCCTTGTGATCCTGGATGAGTTAACATGTGTCTCCCATGTACCATCAATGCCGCGTCACTGAACGAGAAGGTTGCTGCAGCTGCTCTAGAACTCTTAAGGGGGCAGTCTATTGTTGGCCTAGTCAGTGACTATACTGCGTTGCATCAGTAGTTCACTCCTGGGGGGACTGTCATGTTGTGTTCTCTCTCCTAAGAATAGGGAATCTGCTATCATCTAATACTGTCAGTTGTTGAAATTATTTTGTGTCTTCCTACACTGTTTTTGTTTCAGGTAAATCAAATCCAGGTGGCTTGTTAAAGGGAGTATTTTCTGATAACGCTCATTCCTTACATAGTTTTCATTGTGGAACTCTTGGGTATTTTATTTTCTATGAATCTTAAAAAGGTTCTTTCCTTGCATATCAGCACCTTGCAAGGAGCACAATACATTAGCCTTGGCTTCTCAGTTCGGAGATCTTGCTCTGTGTTAAGTATGGTTAAGGCCTGGGTCCCACAGGTCCCATTCAGCAAATGTTTCACTTGTGGTTGCTCTGTGTGAGATTGTCAAGGAGCTGAGTTATGGAAATCAGATGTCCGTCACTATAGTATAATTTCAGATTATGTTACAGAATTCAATACCTGTATGCATTTGTAAAAATTTCAGTTTCTCAACCTAGTCTGAGTTGCCAGCATACTACATCTCCTTTGAGGGTTTAAGTTTATACAATTCATATATATTATCAGAGAGACAATGATTACTTGTTGCCATCTGGTTTTTTTATTTTCTTGTATGCAGATCTTGTGCTTTAACATCTATTTTTATTTTTCAGGATCCTCATCTGCAATCTTCAACTGTTTCTAAGCCTTCATAGATCCATTATAGTATTTACTTATAATACCCCCCCCCCAAATAAGTTAAGCTTGGGTACATCCCACTCATAACTGACATTGCCAGGGTAAAAGGAAAAGTTCCATAATACTTACTGTGATTTTCCTTTCCTGGCCATCCTCCATGTCAGCAAGTTTTTTACTGTAGATTAAACTGGCAGCTTGTTACTTAGACACCTGTGTAAGGGGGTGGGGAGTCCTAAAGATTTTGGCAGGGGAGTGTCTTCTGTCTGGGGTCAAAGGGGAGGAGCTTACCCATTTGTAGCTGGCATGGAGGATGGCCAGGAAAGGAAATTCATGGTAAGTATGATGTAATTTTCCCTTTACTACTCCAAAGACAAAATGAACATTCTTTTAATCCTGCACATGGGAACCGGTGCTCCTAAAAGTTCCTATCTCCACTGTACAAATTGGTTCCCTTTCAAGTAGCACAGCAGGAAGTGCTCCTAGCAAACTTAAACTTAGGTTGGCACTGAACTTGTTCTATTGCACAAATTTTAGCAGGAGCTTGCTTAATAACCTCATACCTCTTACTCAAAGACATGTGGTTGTGGTGCAACATGTTATGCATGACTCAACCTACCATCTCCCAACAAGAACCCGGTCTCCTCTGTGTATAGACCTGTCCCTTGTGACATCATGGAAAGGACTGGCCAGACTTGAGTCTATAAACTGACATGCCAGAAACCAGCAGTAAGAGGCTGTGGGTGGGAAGAACAGACGTTAGTGTTCAACCGAACCTGAAGATTTTTTGCTGTAGCCAGCCCAAGTATCACTACTGTGCACCCATTTTTGCACCTCACTTAAATTTCATAAACAACCTCTTGTATGCACGCCAGACTTTTTCTAGCTAATCTAGCCAATGCTTTCACCCTGCTCGGCCATTCTTTTTATTCTTTACTCTCCATACATAATAAGCTCATATAGCAGAATCATAATTCTGTTCTGCACAATTTTCAAGCACAGAAAATGGTTTTGATTGATTTTGTTAAACTTTTGCTCAGTACAGAAATTTATAAACAGAGGCACATGGTGCTATTAGTGTTATTTGTGGTGTCCGTAAAACGTTAGATCTACAGAAATGTCAAACCTGTGATATTTGGGAAAACTTTCCATTATAATAATGATGAGAAATGACTAACCATTAAGTGAAACCCTATGAAATCATGAAAACAAATTTAGGAAGGAGTTGTGGAGGAAGATTCAATGTCTCTAAATATAAAACTTGCCCTTTGCATTAGATCACTCCTACAATGGTCAGAAACAATTCAGCCTTTTTTGCTTTTTGTAGGGTTGTGATTGAAATGCTGCAAACTGTGCAATCTCTACTTGCCTGCTTTAACCTGCCAGTGGACATGTAAACCCAGACAAACACAAGATAATCTTGCAGTTGCTGCAGGGCCAGACTACTTACTTCCCACCTGTCCTGTTTTCTGCCCACAGCAAACCTCAGCCAGCAGTCTTGGGTTTCTTACGAAAATGTCCTGACTTTCTCTTTGATCTCTTGCACTGACTCAAGAAAAAGATACAAAGTTTCTGAAACGATTAAAATAAGCCTTTTTTGGCAGAGAACAGAACAGGCAGCAGCTGCGCTTGGATATTTTTGTAAGAATTTAACATAAGCAAAGAATTGTAACTTTTTAAGATAAGCAAGTCTCTGGGAGAACTGAAACTAGCAGTGTAAAGGGCAATTCACGGTCATTAGCAAAACTGTTATAACTCATAAAACATTGCACTAAAACTCCCAGCAATGTGTTCAAAACATAACCTGACAAATTTTGTAAAATGGACATAGTAATTAGGGGGTGTGGCCACAAAATTGTCATAGCCAAAAAATTGCTGTGCTACACATGGCACAAGTTTTCAAATGTTGGGAGGTATGCTGCAGCACCAATGTGACAAACACCCAATCAGTCAAGACAGCATATTTGTATTGAAAGAAGCATTTCCATATACATGATTGCAGAGAGTACATTGTAAAAGTAGTGTGTAGGGAAGCAGGACAGTAACGAATCAGAGTTATGGGTCACAGAGAAGAGAGAGTCTAACTACAGTGTGATGGGCATTACAGCATGTCTGAGCTCAGATGAGACCTGATGGAAAACCCATTTTTGCTTTTAATCAGCTGGAATAACGGCAAAATCTTCTCTGAACAGGAACAGATTTTGTAACTTTGCATTGCATTAAAACTACACGGCAGACTTCCGTGTGTTTCTGTTGGATCCGATGCTGGGCGACAAATCGCCTGTGTCAAGTCGGATCTGACAGGAACAAAGTAAAGTAATAGGAAGTCATACGGTGTTGCATGGTTAGTACGAAGCGACACAACTGTAGTGTGAAAATGCTGCAAGCTGTGCCTTCATCCGACAGTCGTGTTGCATCGGATCAACCCTGCGACACAGTCCGACTTCCTATTACTTACGGATCCAACAGAAACACACAGAAGTCTGCCGTGTATTTCTGCTCTTGGATCACGTGAATCCATGCACCTGTAGTCTGGGCTGGTTCAGAGACCATGTACAGGATAATGCCCTTTAGCTAAATGGCTTTATTTGCAGGACCTTACTGGGCCCAAAAAACACAGGCTCTGCATCAACTATTGTTATGCCCTTGGCCGGGTCCCACTGCCCACAGTAATGGTGCCTAGCACATCCCTGTTGGGGAATGGGAACATATACAATATGTTGTAC
>CM044447.1:84090206-84103577 GCA_024363595.1 Xenopus borealis | reverse complement strand
TTTTCTCAAGTTTTGTCTCACTCCAAATGCTTTGAAGTGAATGGGCGTCTTTTTTTTGTGTTTTTTCTCAGCAAATTTTTATCATAATTATCATAATTTGTTGCAGTTTGAAACAAAAATAACCGTTGGTGAAATGTGAAATTTTGCTGTGAATTCATGCATTGCGAAACATTTGCTTATCACTAGTTGCCAGTGTTCCCTTTAAATTGTGTATTCACATGCATGCATACACATTGTGACACGAGCTAACAAAAGAAATTGAGTAGCAATAAGGGAAATTTTTCAGCAGGTTACGCCATGAAAAAAATGCCCATAGGCTCCAGACTCCAATGACTGCTAAAAAAAAAAAGTTGAGTGGTAAAAAAAAAAGTTGTACAGTAGTTTTAAATTCTATTTTTTTACTGTATACTTAAGCTTACTTACTCTCATTCTATAAACATGTAGGAAGGGCGCATCCATTTTTGCATTTTAATCACATTTCATTCTCTAAATACCTCCACTTTCCTACCACTAATTCAAAGTTTAAAACTTTGACACATCTAAAACTGGAAGAGTTACTTTCCCCAAATCAGTGTGCATTTTCAACTATGATGCATTTTATCTAGTTAATGAGCACTATAGGAAGCAATGCACTTTGTGCAGTCATTCATGTGAGCCAGCAGAGCCTAATTTTATTTGCTGTGTTTCCACCTACGAGAACCATTCGAATTCCAGCAAGCACTAAATATTTTTCTACTGTGTAGCTAAATTGATAATGCCTCCTTTTAAATAGCTGTTTCATACAATCATAACAAGCTCTTAGGAAATGAAGAAAGGAAACAGTCAACTTTATTCCCCCGGGAGCGGCATAGGTACCCATTTACATTGTAGCTGTATTGCCATGATCAATTAACTGTCTGTTCTAATTATCAAAGCAAGAAATCACTAAGAGTCCTAGTCTGAAGGTGTCCTTGGGATGTGCCACCACCGGTTAGATTCTCATGACGGGGAATCCTTGCGACTGTGGCTGGCAATCTGCAAATTGGCCCCTCCTCGGTTAAGGATGGCATAGTTTTTACAAAAGCATTAGTTAGCAAACAGATGGGAGAGCTGCTGGGTCTTCATTACAAAGTGACTGGCTTTGGTGACACCATGAGGGATGTGATGGATTGGGCTTGTGGAATAAATGAAATGAACTCCCTACAGTGGAGGTCTTGCAGCAGAGCAATTTTCCCCTTGTATCCACTTTTCTATTAACTCCTTTCTTCCTATTGAGACTCTTTACCTGTATGCTTCATCACAGTAAATATGACCTAATAATTAATTCTGAACCTTCAGTGTTTCGGCACATACCATATATTTTCGGTAAATGTGATTTATCATACTGATATATTGTACAAAATGTCTGCCTTTACTAGTTATATTTACTTAAATGCAATTTTTTAAAAAATATGTCATTATGGGGGTTATTTATCAAAGGCAGAGTTTGACATTTGTTCTACCTTGAATAAACTCACAACTCAATGTTTTCTTATTTATGAAAAAAAAAATGGTATAAACTCAAAATAAAGCAATCGGGGGGGGGGGGGATCTTCAATACGCAAATTGATCAAGTTACTGGTGAAAAAAACTTGAATAGCTTGAATTGATCAAGTTTTCAAACACAAACCACCAAGCCCCCCTCCAAAAATCATAAAGGCTAAAAACATATTCAAATGATTCAAGGGACTTCTACATGACCTTGACAGCTTTTAGCTGGAGTATTTTTGGATTCAATCTTTTTCCAGCTTCGGGCTTAAGGAATTCAAGTTTTTTTATCTTGAAAAATGTTTCGTTTTTTACTGAAATTTTGCCTTGTTCCTCCACTTGGAATTTTTTATCCTCAGGAATGATAAGCTATCTGGCTACTTACACTTATACCTATGATTGTAAATGCAGCAATTGAACAGGTTGTACTGCACTCAAAAGCAGTATCTATGGATAGTGATGGGCGAATCTATCCCGTTTCGCTTTGCCCGAAAAATTTGCGAAACGGCGCGCATCTAATTTTTGACACGCATGTCATCTTTTACGACGCAACGCGTCGCTTCCATCTTTTTTTTCCGTCTAGTTTTTTTCCCACACCAGCAAATTTTCACTGGTGTTTCGCAAATTTATTCGCCGGCGACGAATCGCAGTAGTTCGCCGTGAATTCGCGCCTGACGAATAAATTCACCCATCACTATTTATGGACACTTAACTGTAATTATTAATGTTTTGTTTATGATACTGCTAAGAGGAATTGAGACTTTGATGCTTTCGTAGTACCATAAAAATCGTCCAAGAGCGGACACAGAAATCTAGCTAGCTTTTATTTATAACATTGTTTAAGCAGGACTTCTGTAGTGAACATATAAATATACGGTAGAAACTGTGTCTGCTTGTTATTATTTTAATTCTTCAAAGACATGCAGGTAAGCAAAAATGTGTCAGAGCAAGGCAGGCTGGAAAGGGTATGTTATTTAGCAATCAAGCAAGTTTGTCACCATTTAATTGACCTAACCAACTTCATCAATTCCAATTATATGGCAACCAGAGGCATTTAATGTTAGGTAGGGCATGCTAATTAAATTGCGATAAATATTAGTTTGCATTCTAGTAACAGCCAGCATCTAATGAATTAACCACTAATAGCTCATTTATTAAATGCCAATTACATGCTGGTTGCAGACAATTTGAAAGTAATAGGAAAACTTTGTCTATTTTACATAAGAAATGTCCTCCAACTTTGTCCTGCTGTCTTGTCTCTTTTACAAAGTCAGTCCTTGATGCAGTGTTATTGGGTCAGCTTGCATTTCACTGATACAGGCATACAATTAATCACCAGCAAACATCTACCAGTTAGAGTAAGTAAATGGAGGTTTGGCTCAGTTTCCGTGGAGAAATTCCAGACACGCTCTCTAGAAATTAAGTATTCCTACAGCTTAAAGCATGTTCACAGTAGGTAGAAATGGTTCCACACGGAGGCTTTTATTGCAGATATATTATTCCCAGGGTAAAGCGTGTAAGCACCGTAAACAAAAATGGAACCTTGGAGGCTCTAAAGAAAGGTCAAGGGAAAGTTTACTTTAGAATGAACTTTTAGCTTAATGTGGCATTTCAAGCGACTATGACATTGGCCCGGCCTTTTTATAGTTTCATATAGCTTTATTATGAGAGCCCAGAGTGTTAACAGAATTTGCTACCCTAGTATAAAAACTGGTTGATTTTTTCAGGAGAAAGAGCATCTACTTAACTTTCTGCCCAGCAGGTCCATTAAGTGCGTGTTTGGTACAAATGCACACCTTGTTGCGGTATGTGTCGTGCCTTCACGCCTGAGGCAATAACATTACAAGTGCCTGCTGTGCGCATTGTTTATAAAAAAAATATCATAGCTTTCAAATTGTATTTAATGAATATATCTTTTTAACCTTATCTATTTTAATTATCAAAAATGAAGGATAGGAAACTATTGGACGTAGCATTGTCACATTTTTTAGCTTTCTGCATAATATTATCTGTTTTCAGATAATACTGCAGGTCCCATGTCTGTATGTTATGTGTGCATGACATGGGCAGAGACAAATACCTGCCTTCTACAAACTGGCCTAGAAATAATCCACACTTACCATTCACTTTACTGTTGGAATCTTTTAGGCCACAGCTTTATTACAGAAATACATGTGTGTTAACAATACATAATATAAATGTACAAATAACATTTCCATATTAAAAACATTATAATCATAAAAACATCAACACTGCCATACCATAATTCACTTATCCTCTGCAAGATTCCTGGCAATGGACCCAATTAGGTGCATGCAATTGTACCAGCCACCAGCTGCTTGTGACTTCCAGCACGGTGTTTACCCTGCATTGCCTGCTACAACCAATGTAACCATTCCAAGTCGACTTAACCTGTATGCCATTAACCCTGGCCATAATTGTGAACACTAGTACAAAATATAAAACAAGGGAGGGTGGGACTTGTTTTCTCTTCACAAATTGTATGCCTCCCTAACTACTACTCCTTCATTTTAGCTAAACTCCACCCCCCACTACATAAGTAAGCCCAAACTAATAATCAACTGTGTGGCAGCTTTGTCCCGCCCCGTCATGTACCCTCAGCCAGCATATGATGTCCCCAGCTTTCCTTTCATTCCTAAACTGTTTGTGAACCAGTGGAATTTTGTGACTCTCCTATGTCTTTAGAATCTTCAAAATCACCCCCTTCTCCTACAGTGCTATCAACATTAGTATCATATTTTAACCATGCATAATGAATGGCAGATGGGTTAATTTAAAACTCTGCTTGTATTGCAAGCAAACAATGTGGGTGATGATGCAACGAAAGGCAGAGACATATTTAGATTTTTTTTTAAAAAAAGAACCTTACAGAGTGTTCAATATAGCTTTTCCTCCTGTGAGTTAGACTGAGATCCCCTGCTGCCTATAACATTTTAAAATCTTACATTTTAAAATTACCAACAACAAAACATGAATTACACATGAAAAATACTATAAATATAATTAAAGTATATATAAATATATATAAAGTGAAATCAAAATATATTTTTATTTGAGGGCACTGAAATTATCCTGCCTGAAGAGTAGATAATGAATCACTGTAATTACTGTATATATGCAAAGAAAACCAGTTTTTCAGTTACCCAATTACATATCACAAATCGGAATGTATCCTGTACACCTAAAAGGAACTTTATCATAATGTTCAAAAAGATATCCAGAAAGGATGAATGGAAATACAAAACAACCACTTTTAAAGTGTTTCTGAATACAAAAAAGAATAAAATATCACAGATTTGCATAATAAAAAGGAACAAAAGATCAACCACAACAAAATTTCTCAGCCCAGCCCTTTGAAGACCATTCTGGATTTAACAATAGCTCTGCTTTATGACCTGGACTATGTTGAATGAACAATGTAAACTCTATTAATTTCCAGGGGTGTTTTGTCCATATCCTGTATATAAACAATGAAGGCAAAGCTCTTCTGTAAACATTACTATAGCTACTATAAACAATAAGAATGTAGTTAGGCATTGTAATTATCCCTGTTTGTGTCTTTAAGAAAAATTATATTTCATGTTTAACAGGATATGAGAACCTATTATAAGGTTCTGTAGTGTGTAGGTATCAACTCATTTTGTAACTACACACTGCTTGCAGTATTGGAATACATTTTGGTTTGGGGAAATAAGACCTATAAGCCTGAGTTTTAGCCGGTTATTTATCAAAATCAGAATTTTTATGATATTTTATTTTAAAAAAGTACGAGCACGATTTGACCTTATTTATTGTTCAAAAAGCACAATTTACTCAAATCAGGAAGAAACTCGATAAATCAGAGAGAAAATCAAAAATCCTATATTTCTTGGGGATTTTTTCCCTACCTGTAAGCACAGGACAAACCTGTATTTGCTCTGTTAGGGTGTGCATAGAGGTGGGTTAACTTTAGAGCAGTACCTAAAATAGTATGTTCTGTAAATACACCAGCAATGGTGACCACTTAGCACAGTAAAAACGCAATTTTTTTGTGGTTCATGATTTAAATTTTTTTTCAGAGGTTTGAAAACTTGATCGGTTGGAGATATTTGATTTTGTTTTTCACGAATTACTCGATCAATTTGAGTATTCAAGCTTTTCTCCCGATTGCAATTATTATTTTTTGCATTCCGCTTTTTTCATAAATAAGCAAACATTCGAGTTGGGAGTTTATTCAAGATAAAAACACCTCAGAAAACTCGGCCATTGATAAATAACCCCCCATAATGTATACAAATCTGAAATATATAGGACAGCTAATACAGGTATGGAACTGTTATCTGAAATGCTCGGAACCCAGGGTTTTCCTGATAATGGATCTTTACTCAGTTTGGATCTTCATACCTTAAAGGAAAACTATACCCCGAAAATGAATTTTTGAGCAACAGATAGTTTATATCAAATCAAGTGACATACTGTATTAAAGCATCTTACCTACTTGGTATATATATTTAAGTAAATATTGCCCTTTAACATCTCTTGCCTTGAACCACCATTTCATGATGGTCTGTGTGCTGCCTCTGAGATCACCTGACCAGAAATATTTAAACTCTAACTGTAAAGGGAAGAAGTGTTGAATCAAAAGACAGAACTCTGTCTGTTTATTGGCTCATGTGACCTAACTTTATAGTTTGGTATGTTTGTGTGCTCCGTTGGATCCTAGGATCCCAGGAGGCTGTCCTTATTTTTTATTTTGGCTATTTTCTATTTATGATTACCCAATGGCACATGCTACTAAAAACGTGTATTATTATGAAAATGGTTTATTTATATGAAGCAGGGTTTTACATATGAGTTGTTTTATGCAATATTAGTTTATAGAGACCTACATTGTTCGGGGGGGTATAGTTTTCCTTTAAGTCTATAAGAAAATAATTTAGACATTAAATAAACCCAGTTGGCTGGTTTTGCTCACAATAAGGATTAATTATATCTCAGCTTTATCATTACAGAGAAAAAGGAAATTATTTTTTAATTTGGGATTATTTGAATAAAATGGAGTCTATGGGAGATGGCCTTTCCGTAATTTGGCTCTTTCTGGATAATGGGTTGATGGATAATGGATCCCATACTTAACTGTGCAACCAACTCTCCCTTAAAATGGACTTTATGGTCCTTACTAGCTAGCTTCACCTACACAAGAACTTTCTGTTACTGGCATTAATAATTAATAACAGAAATGACAATAAATTGGTGGCTTTACAAAGCATTTGTTCTTAGATAGAAAAGGGCATTTCATAAAAATAAATAAAAAGTAAATAATGTGACCAACTGAATAATGTCTTTGAATTGGCCATTTAAAAACATGCATGGAGGACTATTCATCAAACCTGGAGTTTGTGTAGTTTTAAAGTTTTTTTTCAACCTCAACCAAACTCAAAGTGTGTGGATGTCCACTTATTTTTTATGATATGCATACATAAAAAAGTTTAAATGAGTAAAAACATGGTAAGAAAACAAAAACCTCGAAAGCATTTTAGTGCTTTTACAAATGAAAAAAAAACAACTCAAAGCAAAGAAACAAGTTTGCAATTGGCAAAGGACAGCTCCCAATGACTTCTACATGACCTTGCCAGTTTTTAGATGGAGCGGTTTTGTATTAGAGGTTTTCAAGGTTTTTAAACTTAACAAATATGAATATTAGTGGTTTAGAGTAATTGGATATGAGTTTTAGCACTGAAAAGTTTGGAAAAACAGGGTTGTCAGTAAATTGGCTCTAGAATATTAACTTTAGGGTGAGCCACCACTTTAAGTGTTTTGGCCATTATTTTCATTGAAATATTTTCTTTCTGACACATTATTAATCAGCAAATAACTTTACCATTACAGTTCCTACAATAGAGGATTCGACATTCAGATGGATGTCCCTTCACATTGACTCATGGAATTACATAAATTCTGCCTGACCATGGATGGACTATTTGTGTTACAAATTGGCCCCAACTACATTCCTTTTTTTTCATTCCAGTTCTGAATTTTCTGATTGACTCCTCCCTGACCGCCAACTCTAGGGGGAAGATTTATTAAGAGTCGAAGTGAAAATTTTAATAAAAAAAATTTTAATCTTGAAGTAATTTTTGACTACTTCGACCATCAAATAGGCCAAAATTAGGTTCGAAAAAATTTGAATCGAATTTTAAAATTTTAAGTTTGAAAATTGAACTACTGTCTGGGACCTCCTGGAACCTATAAAAAGTGTAAAAAGATTTTTATAGGAATTTTAGCCAAAATCTTTCGAATCGACTGATGCATTCAAATGATTGGACCAGTTTTTATTTGATCGAAAACTGACCAATTCGAACTTAAAAGTTCATTTTTGATGGAAAAAAACACTTTTCAATGGTTGAATTGCTATTTTTTTTCTATTCGAAATTCACCCAGTAGTAGCTGCCCCTAGCTGTTCTTTTGTAGGCACAAAATATTTTTTTTCTTTGTGCATTTCATTGTTCTAGGACATTGGATACAAGTATGGGCCCTTTTGCCTCTTTTTTCAGTTTATTTTTTCTCTACTACAAAACAATACAGCCAAAGCTGGATGAAAGCGTGACATTAAAACAAGGTAATTTTGTCTTTGTCATTGAAACTCCCTAAACTAATCAGAAGGTGAAAGATACATTCCAGGCTAGCGGCATTCACACTTTATTGCTAGTTGTTTGAGCTTGGTCTCAGATGAGCCTGAGAGATGTAATGTTAATATGTATCTCCGAGCTCCTGTGATTAATACTTGTGTTTTTAGATGGTGTTCTCCAATGAATTTTAGGCATACTCCTTGCACAATACAATGTTTTCCCTCCATGGGAGATCACATTTTCTCTTCTGCAGCCCTCTCGCCTGCAGCACATCACTTATTATTTGAGCTTCATAGTCATCTCCTTAAGTACACAACAGGGTTAAACCAATTCCACTATATAAACATTGTCTTACTTGTAACAGTTATAAAAATAGAGTGTAGATTTAGCCATGTGCCTGTAATAAGCTGATCACATCTTAGGCAGGAAATCTTTTTATTTTTCTGTGTGCAATAAGCAATAAAACAGTATGCTATGAAACAAATCCTTTGGCCCTGGGACAAGACACGCTACATCTCCAAGAAAAAGAAACAATCATTATATTACAGTGTTATGTAATCCTTATTAAAAAGCTTTGAATTTTACATTATTGTTGCTTTATAAAAACTCAATTTTCGTTGTTGTATCCTTGCTTACCTTTATATGCTATTCTTACCATTCCGAAACTATTATACATTAATAATAATGTCCAGCTTTATCCTACACCATTAATGTGAGTAATGGATTTCTTAAGTTGTTCCTGTAGAAGTCCAGATGTAATTAACCACTGCCTCTAGAAAGGGTATCTAAGGGAGAATAATGTGCAATAAAAAACTAGAACTCTATACTACAAACAGTTCCTTTCTATTATCATAGATTTTGATGTATATAGGTAAACCTTTGAAGTATATAGGTTTAAAATAAACTGACTACTCTAAGAATATGTTTTGGGCAATGCTTTTAAAGAAATAGGCTACAATAAAAGGTAGTATCTATCTCTTTTGATTATATGTAGATTTTCTTAAGCTTTATAAAGAACTCACATTCAGAATCTTGTCATATTCACCATTGTATACATTTTTATAATATTATAGATGGGCAACATCTAAGCAACTTTTCATTTGGTCTTATAAAATCTGTTTTGTTTTTTTTGTGAATGTCAAAATGTTTATGAATCAGTGCTAGAACACACAAATAGTGTTTTCACATTTTATTCATCACTATTTTTTATTAGCATTAGTATTCTGCTTTTTTCAGACCTGCAACTGAATATTATGTCTAGTTGTCAATCTTACTGACACCCAACAAACAGCAACTGTATCATATTTAATTGTCAAGAATGTATTTTGCCTAAAGTTCTATCATCAATTCTCTTTCAACATAATTAATTTATATTTCAATATAACAGGTATAGGACCCCAATATCCAGAAAACTCTTAATTGCAGGAAGGCTATCACCCACAATGGAGTACATTTTAATCAATAAAATAAGAGATTATAGATCCTATACCTGTGTAACAGTGCACAAAGTCTAGCATATATTCATCTCCCCTTATAGATATGTGTCTTTGTCATGTCTCCACAGAAATTATCAGATTATTTGAAGAAAAACTGATTGAAATTTGTGGAAACAGGAAGGCTTACTCTGTAAATTCCTGTGTGTAGAGAAGTTCAGTTAACAATCACCATCTTTTTGGTCTAAATTACATTAATTAAAAATGAGAACATCACAACCAAATGACAGATGCAGTAAACAGAGAGATAATCCTGCATACCATACGTGTGTAACCAGTGTGCTATGCCCCCCCCCAGTAGGAGGGGCCTGGTGTCCAGAGCTCCCTACCCAGTTCCCCCCATGCAGAACGTGTTGATATAAGTCCACATAAAGGAATCTGGGACAAGAAAAGAGGATTTCTACATCTGAAGCTTAAGGAAATGGTGTTTTCCAATATCCTGTCTTTTCTTAAAAGGTGAACCACACACCTGGCACTCCACTAACTTGAGGGCTGTCGTGCCATAATGTTTAAATGTATAAAATGTTATAACAACAGCATGTAACATGCTGTACTTTTTTTTCCAGCTGTGAACCAAGGAGATTTTTCTTCATAAAAGTAGGGAGCACTGACAAAACCAGCAGAGGGCTATACAAGGTGAGATGGTCTGTTGCGAAAGCCACTGTTTGGGTTCTCCGTGGGTTTTCTAAATTCTTCACACATTACAATTCCTAGAAGTGTAATTGCCAAGCCACTGATCTACACTGTACAATTGAAATGTAGAATAGCTACTAAAGAGTATTTAAAATTAAATTAGAAATGAATGTGTATATAATTGATTGCTTTATATTTCACTCCATTAATCATAGAAAACCTCTTTTGCCTTCAAAAATATTATGCAGGCCTTTTGTTTGCTAATGAGGGCTAACCTTTCAATTGGTCGATTCTCATTCTAGTGTTCATGTCAGAATTAACCTATCCCTACCAGTAAGACTTTCTATAGACAGCTTTCTATTTGCCCTTGAGCCCAGTGTGATACCATTTATTTCAGTTAAGAATCTATTTTTTATGTAAAAGGTAATGTTTTTAGGCATGTAACACTTTGTACAAAAATAAATGTATTAAATTAATTGTAACCTCTGTGTGAATACTACTTTAACACATCCTTTTCATAGTAGCTGAATTTTTTTGCTGCTATTGATGCATTCAGCTTCAAAAAATACATAAGATACTGTGTGTTATAGGAGGAGACAACTGGAAAACACTTCTGTACCACCATAGTCTTTCTCAAGAACTTTGTTTATATCCTTGTTTCCTCAACATATGTCTTTTCTATCGGCTGCCTTCTTCTACCTTCTAACGTCTCCAAAGTTCTCTTTAATTTGCCAAGCATATTTTCATACTTCTTTAGTGAGAGAAAATGTGCTGAATTTTCTTGAGTAAGTAGTAGGGAACAATCTCTCAATAATTGCTATATACACACACAAATATACATTATGCTGAAATGTTTTATTCAAATTAATATATTAAAACAGCCGCATCAGTAGATGTAGGCACATACAATTTACTATGGGCTCCTTAAATTCATCTCTTTCTTTAAGTTTATTTTTCAACTATCCACAAATCTGCATTAAAGAATATGTAAAATGTCTTAAAATGTTCAACTGACAAAGTATAATGAGGATAAGGGATGTCTTTTCTGGAAAATGTTTTACGGGCAATTTGATTTAGCCTTTTAATGTGTGACCTATGGAGTTTAATTTTGTTTCACAAGGACCTCTCTGTCTTTTAAATATACTATACAATACACTGCATTAAACTGTGGCAGTTCTAAAATAGGCACAAATGTGATTGGTGAAAGGAGTCAGGGTGATATTAAGATTTTTTTGTATGCATTTAAGCAGATGTACTCTATATATTCAGTGTGATGTTAGGCAAGATCATATCCTGGGAACAGGGTATTTAATATTATATTTGAAATATATAAAATGTATGTGACCTTCCTTTAAAAAAAAAAAAAAAAATATTGAAGCTGATTTTCTGGATACCATATTTATCAAGAGATGAAAAATTGTGGAAGAACGGAGACTTTTGTGATCTAGTGGCATCCAAGAACCTGGTTCAATGCTATAAATCAGTGGTCCTCAAACTTGGCCCTCCAGCTGTTAAGGAACTACAAGTCCCACAATGCAATGATGGAGTCTGACAGCCACAGTCAGGCAAATGCATTGTGGGACTTGTAGTTCCTTAACAGCTGGAGGGCCAAGTTTGAGGACCACTGCTATAAATAAACATGATGTTATGCACAGGACAAAACCAATACTTTCAGTCGTGTATCATACCCCAAATTATCTGTTCATTCTAGTCCCATATACATGTATGTTGCTAACTAACATTCTATAGGAACAAGTAAGATATGGTTCTATGGTCAGACGTATATATGACAACTACTAAAACTGTAAAGGGCAAGATGCAGTTGGTACTAATGCACTGTAAACACTTTTGCTAGATCAGAGAAAAAAACCATCTGAGAATCCCATTAGAGAATTATATACAGTATATTGATCCAGACAGGTTTTCATATTTGGGACAGTGAATGTATTGTTCTCCATTCATCTTTTCTGCTATAGTATATATAGGCCTATCTATAGCAACATACATCTTATCCTTTTTAATCCTGGCAGGTAGGACAGCCTATGGCCATAGTTTTTAAGAGGCTTCCTCCCCTACAGGATATTTTGTACTCTTGTGAACGTAGGGGTGGCTTGGATACCCTGATATACAACTACCTTATTTTGGTCTTCTGCAAGACTGTCTGCTTACTAACATCATTATTTCCCAAGTGTTATAGCTTCTGCATCTTTATATTGCACATCTGTTAATTTCTCTCCATTGTTCACACAAAACAATCAATCCAGTTCTTGGTGCAAAGTTAACATAGCTTGGTGAGAAATGTTGAAATAAGCTTCTGAAAAGAGTCTATATCTGGTTTACCTCAAGGGCATGTAGCTGAAAATAGTAGATCAGACACAGGAAGATTTCAGCCCAAAAAATATTTTAAAAACACAGAAATAATGTTGACGCAGGCTAAAAAGATAAGTTCTCGTTTGCAAAGTTGAACATTAGCTCGTGCATTTAGCAATTTCACGAGACCTCGAAGAAGTGAAGGAAGTATGTACTTAATTCTAGAATAATGGTCAGAAGGCCTCGTAAATGAATATTTCACCAATGTTTATATTGTAAAACATCATTCTTTTGTTTTCACTCTTCACTTTTCGTTACTGCTTTGTGTGGTATGATTTAATATGGACAGTGTTAATGAATTAATATTGATATTGTGCAAGTCACAAAGTAAATGAGAGTGAAAAGGAATGCATGGGCATTGTTAACTCTGGGCACTGATAACTCTCGGTAGTAAGAATCCTGTATTCTGTTTTAAATGCATTGATCAAAAGATTCCAATTATATACCATGACCTTTTCTTATGTTAAATTATCTAATACTGAAAAATACTGAATAAAATAAGGGCAATTTATAGTAATACATGCAAGGCAGACATATAGCCCTCAGCAACATATAAAATAATGTTTCTATTAAAATAAATGTATTTCTGCTTAGTCAACTAAGGACCGCACCTCCTCCCCACCATCAGGCTTTAGAGTGATTAAGAGTGATACCTGACAACATTTAATAATTAAACAATCAGTTGGCCAATGGTGAGGGCCTTTGTACCCCAGAGAATCTATGGGGGAAATTCACTAAAG
>CM044447.1:84076902-84087867 GCA_024363595.1 Xenopus borealis | reverse complement strand
TTTCTAGCTTTATTCTATTTTAGACTTTAGTTTCCCTTTAAACTTTGTTTTATAAAACAATGGGAAATACACTGCAGGGGAATTTCCCATAAGAGCACTTTAAGTTGACTTTCTTTCTACAAGGCATTTATTTCTCCTTTTATTTGTTTGGAAAACAGCACTGTATTAACATCTCACTAGGGATATGGCATTCATTGTCATCTGTACATGCTGCTATAGACTACATGTTAATTAAACACCTAATTGCAAGAGTACAACATTGGTTACTGCCTTGTCACAGCATTGTGTGGTTTGATTTAATATGGACAGTTTTAATTAATCGATATTGATATACTGAGGTCAAAAAGTAAATGAGAGTGAAAAGGAACGCATGGGCAGGACAACCCAGTCTCTCTGTTTGCTGATTGTTAACTCCGGGCAGTAAGTAATACTTGCAAGTGCAGACATGTAGCCCTCAGCAACACATACAAATGATTATTCAAATTATAATTTCTGTTAAAATACATTTGTTTCTGCTTAGCCAACTAAGTTCTGCACCCTAAAGGCAAATTCACTAAAGGACAAATTTTCGCCAGCGACCACTTCACAACACTTCACCAGGCAAAAATTCGTTACCACTATGCTAATTCACTACTTCTGCAGTGTGAGAATTTCATAGCAATGTTTCCCTAGCAATCATTTCTGCCTGGTGGAACTTTTGTTAGTACGCTTATGCTTAGGCCAATTTGAATTGAACGGGTACATAAAAGTCATATGGACGTCATATTAGAGATGTTAGTGCAAATGCTTGAAGTGTTCAAAGGAACCTGAATAAAGACAGAAGAGATCCTCTAATGCCCTACAAAATGCCAAAACAAATGTGGCATGCCTTTCAAATATCTAGAAAAAACTGGTAACCCAAAAATCTTTAATAGTTTGGATTTCCGAAGGCAATCTCATACAATGTAAAAGTCATCATATGGGATATGATGTCCCTGACATTCCATAAGCCTGATCTGAGGTGGCGAAGTAAACTTGCCTAAAAAAAAAGTCGCCTTGTGATAAGGTGCGAACAAACGCTAGCGATGGTCTAATTCGCTAGCAAATTGTGCTCTATGCCTGTCTTGGAGGGATTTCTGATGAATTGTTACTAACATCGGCCACTTTGACCTTTAGTGAATCTGCCCCATTGAGTGGTACCAGTGGTGCAGGGTGAGGGAGAGGTGATCCACAGGTGCCTGGCAAGATTTAATGATTAAAAAAACATTTTCAGTTGGTCAAAGGTGAAGGCCTTTGTACCTCAGAGAGTCTATGGGACATATTTATTTTGATGTGTAAAATAAAAGGTGAATTAAGGTATGTGTAATTTTAGCTGCTGTTATTTTACATTTCTTTTGGCTGAAGTCAGGTAACAACTCTACGCCTGCTTTTTCATGCTGTTTTTTTTTGCAAAGCCTGGCGTTGTGTGGTTGCAGGAGTAAGGCTAGGAGAGTTTTCGTAGGCTGCCATTCAATGGGGTGGGGGCAAGGGACATCTGCAAAATGTTTGCCATAGTACATTAAACAAAATTGCCTGCTTATATTTTATAATGAAAAAAGAGGAAAATGTATACATGTAAATACATACAAAAAATGGGAATAAGGATAATTATATTTCATAGTAGTACTGTTTTAGGGACAATTTTACAGATACATCTGCAGCGATGTTTAAAAATGATTCAGCTGTGGTTGATCAGTTCACAAATAAACCACCTCAGATCATTTACCTGATCTCTGGAGTTTAAAAAATGAAGAAAGATAAATAAAATAACTGCGTTTTAATTTCACCTCAGCTGAGTCAGAAAGCCAGAACATTTTTTATAAACTAGCAACGGAAGCCTAAAATTTTCTTTCAACGAGAGAATTTAAGGTCAGTCTTCTGGCCCAAAGATTCTTCACTCCCATTTTAAAAGATGTCACTGTGAACAGACTATCCATGTACCTCGCCAATTTGCTTGGGTCAGTTTTATCTATTCTCCAGTCATTTTGTATCAGTGAGCAATTTATGGTACAGTGCAATAGACAGATAAGAGAAGAGTTTTATGCGAGTTACAGCCTGAATAGTTCCTACTACAATATATCAGTATTGGTGTAATTTTCATGGCCAGAGTCCCATTTTTATGCTATAGCTCAGCATATCATTCTTGGAATATGCGATACACACACTTTACAGCTATTGATATTTTATATTTTAACTTATAACACTCAATAAATGTTATAGCACTAATAACTTCCATTAAAAATAATGCCCACATAGGTTGTATTTGTTTTAATAAACCCCAAATTATTAAATTTCTTTTGCATGACTACACCTGTCTGAACTTACTATCCTCTCCTGGATGGTCCTAGCTTGAGGACATTAGAAGCTTCATGGTGACCCCAGATGAGAAGATTGCTCGTCATACTGACCAGAGATTTCAGAAGATCGACAGTTGGCAGCTTCCTGAAGACACCATGGCATTATCACAACTTCAGCTTCTTGACTCAACTCAGCTGGTAAGGGATGTGGAGTGTATGTATATATATATATATATATATATATATATACACAGTATATATATATATACATACATAAACAGGGCCGCCGGCAGTGCTGCACTTTTCTAAGAGACGGGCCCCCCTTGCGTGCGCCAAAGCCGTACCGTTCCTTCCGATGTCCTGAATGCGTAAGTGCTGAACAGACGCGATGTCCTGAAGAGGTAGAAAAACTAGAAGTCACGAAGGAGCTGACACTGAAGTCCTGAAGCAACGAAAATACCCACTGAAGAAGGGAGATTAGTTGCCCCAAAGAATCGCCGATTAGTCGCCAGGCAACTTAACACCCTGAAATCTTCCTGTGTAGTCTAGGCCTTAACTGTGATGTGGAGTGGGCTAGATTAGGGGTGGGGCTTGGGCACTAGGGTTGACGGGGGCCTGAAAATTTTGCTGTACGGGCCCCCGTGATTTCTAATGGCGGCCCTGTATATACATATGTGTGTGGAAAATATTACCTTGGGAAGTGCGCTCTGGAACATCTTATGTGAGGCATGTTATAGTCTATAAATATAAATATCATATCATATATAACTCCTGGGCATGTACCAGATGGATTTGAATGTCAGGGGATTGAAGTTCAACAATTATAATGGTTACTATAGATGGAGCATGGGGAAAAGTATATAAAATTAAAGCTGCTACAGGAAATGATAATATTCTTTCAGTAACTTCTGGGAATCTCCTCGATCCATTTAAATTCTGGATCATATGATAAATATTAGTAGACATGCCGCTATGACATGCTAAGCTTGTCGTAGTCCAATACTTGTAAAAATCCAAATGGAGTGAGGTCCATTTCCAAGAAAAGCAGTAGCTCAAGTCTTATAAGTTAAAAAGGCTTTATTAGGACATGCATCGGTCTAACGTGTTTCATACCTGTGTGAGCACGTATTGTAGGCAAGGAGGATGAATTGTCTGCATTGCTACAGTACTTATTATGAATTATTTGTATAAGCAATGGTATCATTAGTAAACTGTACAGGCACCACTGCTGTACTCAGAAGTTATATTACAGTGTTTGGTAGAATGGCTAGCATTACATCATAGGAGATGCTCACATGAGAGACTCTTTTCACTCTTTTTCTGCACCTACTGCCATCTGGTTTGTAATGCTGTCCACTACACAAAAGAAACTGTGGGGCACAATCATATTGCAAGCTACAGGTCCTCCTGCATGATTGTTTGGAAGACCCTGTACACAGTAACGTCCTCTAGTTCAATAAAACCGAGATCATTGTAAAAGGTGTAATATTGAGCACCCATGCACCGTTTTTGTCTTTGTAAAACAATTCTAACTCCATCTTGTAAACAGCAACCTGCCATCTATTGGTTGGATCATGTGCAAATAGCACATAAATCATGCACAAAGTCACAATCATGCACGTTGGACTTTGGCAAAAGCAGCCGCACTGAAATTGTAGATGTATCTATAGTATTAATACATTAAGGACAGAACATCATTTTAAGGACATAACATTATTTTACTGAAATTGTTAAAACATTTACTTCTAAGGCTCTAAGTACCTTCTGTATCCAATAATTCAATTACTTTCCACAGGTAGAAGAAAATCCATTTTATCATGTTCCTTTGTACAAGATTTAATACTGTTGCTGGAGTGAAGGATTAATGGTGATTTATTTTGTTGCTACTAATTATGCAAATGTGCTGAGATTTTAATATTAAATTAGCGAGAGAAAGTGTTACTGTGCAAAGACTTTTTTATTTTTTTTAAACAAATAAACAGCAGAGACCTTTGTGTTTTCCCACATTCATTTAATTCCTTAGGTTTTGGAATATCCCTGTGATGAACTAATAAATCTGATATAACCTCCATTTCTACAGATATATGCTGTATGGCCAGTTGTATTCAATCGTGCCCTCAGCATGCCTCTTTTATAACAGTTACTGTATATTAGTTAAAGACTACCAACCTACATTAGAAAGAGGAAATCTCACAGAACTTCTTGTCTTACAGATGAGGAGATATTACATATGATCACAAACCTAAATAATGCCATACTACTGCTTGCAAGCTAAGTGAGCCTTTACTTTTAAACATTCCAGGTAATGATAGACTACTTGCCCTTCACTATAATGCTCAAGGACAACAAGTGAATTTGCCTCTCCCTAAGCTCCACTGCCCTCGCTGTTAACCCACATAAATGTTATGATCAGTTGGAAACTGTTGTGGAAATATTCATTGCTTGGATTCCCAAGTTCCAGAATGGCCGAGAGGCTGGAGAACCTTCATAGAGTAATTAATCATACACAGACATAAGTCTGCACACTGCTCGGCATGGGAGCTGAAACTGTCCTCTAATATAGTTCAGTGTAGGATGAACAACTGGAAATGGCAAACACAGCTCAATTACCTCTAGAATGTTGTAGTGTACCAGTCATTACTCCCAGTTTCAGGCTTTTAGGCACAACCCCTGAAAATATCAGGCACCGTGATTGTAATACCAATTACTACTAAGGCATTTGCCAACACATTTCTGTACATAAAAGGGCGCACAAAGCGGTACAGAGGCATTTTGTAATGCAATTAAGTGGATTATAATATCCTTAACATACTGTATTAGAAAGACAGAGTGCAAGGTACATGTTTGGGGTCTGTTATCCAGAAATCCGTTATCCAGAAAGCTCTGAATTATGAGAAGGCCATCTCCCATAGAGCCAAGGCAAGGAGTTAATTACATTTTTTTAAAAGATTTACTTTTTGTCTATAATTATAAAACAGTACCAGATACTTGATCCTAGCTAGGATTCATGAATCCTTATTGGTGGTAAAATAATTGGTTATATTAAATTTTTTTATGATTTTAGCTGATTAAAGGTATGGTGATCCAATTTATAGACAGATCTCATATCTGGAAAACCCCAGGTCCCAAAGATTCTGGATAATAGATCCTATATAGGTACTACCCTACAAGAGGCCAACCGCACAGTAGGTAAATTCAGTACAAAACTGCATAGAAGGAAAATATACTTTATTCAACGTTTTTGTGCCCTTAATAGCCACACTTATGGTGCTGCTATAGCTTTAAGAGTCTGTTGCATTTATACTGGCATGATAACCATTGATGTCTATAGTGTTCTTATATTCACCAATCTTGTATTATCCACATTGATACTGCCATATTGCTTATAGCTTAATGCCATTGTCACATTGATCTCTTGTTGCTCTTAAAGGAATTGTTCGGTATAAAAGTAAAATCTAGGTAAATAGATAGGATGTGCAAAATAAAAAATGTTTCTAATATAGTTAGTTAGCCAAAAATGTAATGTATAAAGGCTGAAGTGACTGGATGTCTAACCTAACAGAACAGAACACTAGTTCTTGTTCTTAAGCTCTCTTGGTTTAAACTGCCTGGTTACCCTGGTTACCAGGCAGTAACCAATCAGTGACTTGATGGAGGGCCACATGGGTCATAACTGTTGCTTTTGAATCTGAGCTGAATGCTGAGGATCAATTGCAAACTCACTGAACAGTTATGTCCCATGTGGCCCCCCTTCAAGTCGCTGACTAACTCTGATTTAGGGAGCTGAAAAGCAGGAAGTTGTGTTGTATTCTGTTATGTTACATATCCAGTCACTCCAGCCTTTATGCATTACAACTATATTAGAAACATTTTTTATTATGCACAGCCTATCTATTTACCCAGTTTTTATTTTTACCCTGAACTGTTCCTTTAAGGGGTATATGATTGAACAGCATCCTATGAGCAAATCAAAACTTTCTCTGGCTTTCCAGATTTAACAGTTTTAATATCTTTGGAATGGCTTAACCTGGTTACACACATAAACTGAAACAGCACAAAGATATTCTGCAGCCCCTGGTAGAGGCACATGTAGTTTTGGTTAATACAATTTTGTTTAGGTGTAACAGGTTTTTGTACATAAGGGTACCTTAGATCTCAATTACCCCAAATGGTATACTGTACCTTAGATCATGTCAAAGTGCTATCAACTTTTGGCAACTCCTGGTAGGGCATGTGTTCTATGTGACTTTTCACTCAAGTGTGTAACGGGGCCCCCCACGGGGCTGGCAGACGCCCATTACAGTCATAATCATATACATGGCCTTTATTGTAAGAAGTAGGCATGGTACCCAGCATTGAACCAAGACAGACCTCTATTGAACAGCTTCTCACAGGGGCATGTGACAGATCGGGTCTCTGGTTGCCATCTCAAAATGATTAGTTACACAATAACAACTTCTCCTATGGTTCTTTTTATAATTTTCACCCTTTCATCCACAGTGTTCCTCTCATGAAGCCTACAGTGTTACTGTAATTTGGATGAACACTAGCTACCTAGTGGCGTTGGCCTTTGCTGCGAGCCTTCTCCTCCTCACTCTAGGCTTCCCCTCTTATCAGTCATGTCCACAAACAGAACACAAGCTTTTCCTGGCTATCTCACTACATCTCCCTTAGGTTCCTTCTTCCATATACCTGAATGCGCTCTGAGGCCACACAATTGCCTCAGGGTCTCTACCCCAATTGACTCACTCCTTGGCAGGGCAACATTCTGTCCTTGCTAACTAGCCTTTCTAGCTCACACCACACTATCCACTTACTAGTCTTAAAGGAAACAGCCTCCCACTTGGTCTGGCCACAGCTGTCTCTACTGATCCTGCCTAATAAATGAGGTATTACAAATCTTTCCTGGCACTTCACTCACTGGAACCTACCTCAGTTCTAGGTCCTTCAACACACCACCTCCAGCAAGTAGGGGCCAAAAGAAGCCAAGCACGTGTGGCATGCCTTTTTATAAATGTGGGAACCCACCCCACGGCTAAACACTTGTAATGGGGGCAAATGTCTCATGTGTTTGATGTACCATTGACCTTTTGTGTGGTGGAAACCTTCGGTTAAACACAAGATGCAGTGCGTTGCAGTTTAAACACATTCTCTTTATTGTCACAGCCTTCAGTTAAGCAGCCCATTCACAGGGTTCAACCTCCCAGCTTTCCATATAACACTTCCCATAACAACACCCTGCCAGGGGGACACATGCTCGCAGACACCCTTCTTGGGTCCTGGCCGGCTCACTCTCCGGACCTGGCCTTTCCTCTTAAACCCTGGCTGGCAGTATTCCCACTGGGAACACTACTGTATGCCCAATAACTCCTAGTTAGGGCCATGGCTGCATGTGTTACGTTGCTATCTCACAATTACTAGTGCATACTGTTACACCACTAGGCCTCACTCTACCTAGGTTCAATACCTCAACCTGGAGATGACTCTACTCCTGCAGAGCCCACTGCTCATCTTTCTTTTCATGATGCAGCTCTGATCTCACTTCCTGAAACCATTCCTTTTATAACTTGCTATCTCCACCCACTAGGGCCTATCCCTTACAACTATCATCCTCCAGCTGCCCCTGAAAATATGTATTAACCATTGCTTAACCATTTATAATAAGCCACCAGCCTTTAACATACTGAACTAGCAAAGGGCATATCCCCCCTCCCAACACTGATACAAACCCATCATTTAGCTAACCAAAACCCTCCTGGGGACAATTTAAGATTAAGATTGACAAAATCTTTATCCCTCTACATCAGGGGTCCCCAACCACTGGGCTGCAGCACAGAACCAGGCAGCTGCCAGTCCTGAATTGGACCCGAATTAATGAGGTGCGTCAAATTGGACCCCCTCCCCGACCCCTTCCCGACTCCCTGACCCTTCTGGTCCTTGCAAAAAAATGGCACTACATCGGTCCCCAGGCCAAAAAAGTTTGGGGACCCCTGCTTTTAATAACTAATTATAAAGAAGCATTTGAAAACTGTTCAGCCTGATTTAAAGGGGTGGTTCACTTTTAGTATGTTATAGAATGGCTTATTCTAAGCAACTTTACAGTTGATCTTCATTATTTCTTTTCTATATTTTTGAATGATTTGCCTTCGTCTTTTCTTTTTTTCCAACTTTCAAGTGGGGTTTACTGACCCCATCTAAAAAACAAATGTTCTGAAAGTTGAAGATTTTATTTTTATTGCTACTTTTTATTACTTATATAACTATTCAGACCCTCCCCTAATTATATTCCAGTCTCTTATTCAAATCAGAACAGGTTTGCTAGCATAATTTGGACCCTAGCAACCAGACTGCTGAGCTTGCAAACCAGAGAGCTGGTAAAGCTAAATAACTCAAAAACCACAAATGATAAAAAAAGGAAAACCAGTTGCACTTTGTCTCATATATCACTTTTTACATCATACTTAAATTTAAGTCAAAGGTGAACAACCCTTTAAATTCACTGGGATGCAGAAAGAGAGGCCTGTTGCTATATGCAGTTAATAGTAAAATGGGCTATAAAGCCAGTGTTGCATAAACACTTTACTTTACTTTTCAGCTTCGTGGATACCCCTATACTATAGGAGAGAGAGAGAATTGACATACCTTGCCGGCGTATAAGACGACTGGGCGTATAAGACGACCCCCCAACATTTCCACTTAAAATGTACAATTTGTTATATACTCACTGTATAAGACTACCCCCTCTTCCGCACACCTTCTGCACACCGTCTGTGCCCCTGCTTGCTGCTGTTGGCCCTCCTTCTGTGTCACTGTTGCTGTCAGCCCCCCTTCTGTGTCCCTGCTTGCTGCTTTTCGACCGCCTTCTGTGTCACTGTGTCCATGTTTCCCTGTGTCCCAGTTAGGTGCTTAGCCCTACCTTGTACGTCTTGCTGCTCAAACTCCCCTTCTACGTCCTGTTTGCTCCCCGCGCTCTTTTCCCTGAACTCACTGCTGCCTGGTTGCGCGTCTCGCAAGACTTCTGACGTCACAACCAGGAAGTGTGCGGCTGGAGCAGCGGGGCAGATCGCGATCGGCGTCTGATGAGGTAAGTAAGTAGTACCTGGCGTATAAGACGACCCCCCACTTCAGGGCATATTTTTCTGGGGCAAAAAGTCGTCTTATACGCCAGCAAATACGGTATTTATATTTCTTTTTAAGCAAACAAAATTAAATTTTAGGTATTCCACAAGCCCTCTTTCTCTTGTATGATAAATTTAGACTTTTTTTTTAATAATGAACTATTTAAAGCTGAAACCAGCTGTTCTAATTAAGCAAGTACTCTCAACTCTTCACTACCACCGTTCTCTTTTTTTAAATACCAGTCTATGGACACTACATGGTACTAATTTCCACTTTCTGGAGTTTTTATTAAACAGAAAGGTCAAATCCATGAAGTGACAGATCTCAGGAGAGGAATTATTTAATAAAGCTCTTGTGGTGTGCTCTGTAGTGATTATGTAATAACAAGAAGACTCATTAGGCACAGAGAAATTACTATAGGATTGTAAGGGAGCAAAAAAAAAAATTAGTACATTTAGCCTAATATCCACTACAGTAATATTATCTGCATTTATACAGAACATAAAGTTAACACAGACTTTTGTTTTGGACCCAGTCAAGGTAAATGGAACATTTGGCACATACACTGCCTGTTGCAACTAGAGGGCCTCTGTGAAAACCTACAATCCCAATCCCAGAAGAAACTCCCAGGTTCTGCCTATAGCAGACACCTTTGGTTTTGGGTGGAGCCCTCTGCTACTCAGATGCCACTAGGTTTTATTGCGGGAGAGCGTTCTGGGTGAGCATAGGAACCAAATGTATGCAGATAGGGTGAGGGAGCAGTTAGCGCCGGGGTAAACAAAATGCGCGATGCGGTAACAAAAAAGTCATTGTCACAGGCCAGGGTCATACACGGAGAAGCATAGTACCAAACCAGAATCAGAAGAATAGTTAAACAGGAGGGGTTCAGTTCAGGCAGTAGGATGGCAGAAACAGGGACAGGCAAGGGTCAAACACCAGAATTACAACAAGCATCAGACTTAGAATGCACCCAGGAACTCCAAAAGAACCTGGGCACTGAGAAATAGCCCAAGCCTTTTAAATATTTGAAATCCATGCCACTGCACAATGATGTCATGGGGGCTCAAGGTAAAGCCAGAATCACGCAAGTGCCACACAACCTGGAAGTGGCAGAAGAACTCATCGCTAGGCAAGGGCAGGTATCAGGCGCCCCCTCCGTCTCCCAGGTATATTTATTACAGATAATTGCTTACAGACATACATCTTGCTGGTTTCTTTAGCACCCAGTATCAACAAGGAAGTCTAAAAACAGCAGTTTATTGTAAAGTCCTGCAGCAAGTTTGCTATCCACAAAAAAAATCAGTATTGGGGGAACTTAAGGTATGAAATGCAAATATGAGTGTGGGTCAGTGAATCTACAAGCAGTGTGTCAAATCAGGCTGCAACTTGTTGACATCACATTATTCCAGTTAACTCTGCCTTCAATCAACATCACGTTCCGATTTATAAGGTTATTACTTCTATGTTATAATAATGATGATGTGTTACAGATTTTATGGTGACCAACAACCAAGGGTGTGTTTGCAGATAA
>CM044447.1:83990643-84066585 GCA_024363595.1 Xenopus borealis | reverse complement strand
TAGTCATTGACTGGTATTCCAGTTACACCACGAAGAAGCACACTGGTGTTTCTCCAAGACAGACCAGCCATAGGAAGCTTCTAGAAGTGAGCCACTTAGTTGGTGAAGCCACTTAGTTGGTGAAGGCTTACTGGGAGAAGATGAACTGGAAAAAAGTCTTCCACAAAAAAGAATATTTACCAGCACCTGGAATATGAATGGGAAAAAGGATCTTCCAGACAGACTGGATGATTTCCTATTCCCATTTTGTGCTGAGTCTGCACAAAACCTATATGTTATTGGGGTGCGAGAAGGCTGCCCTTACAGGCAAGAATAGGATTACCATCTGTTGCTCCACTCAACAGTTTACAGAGTCCTGTACCTGTTGCTGTTTATCAGACTAGATCTTGTGTGGTTGAATTTGCAACTGTCGCAACCAGATTCTTTCCAATGAAAGACTAAATGGGCTCTGGCTGCTTCATTTACATTCTTTGGAACCTCTTTCCTTTTCATCATTGCCCACTTTGTGGCAGGATATTCCAAAGTGAAAAAAGTATCCAAAATTACTATCAAAGACCTGCAGCTCCCTAGAAATGTACCCTACACAAACCTGATTTAGTACAATCCGGATGATGTGACCAGTCGATTTGACAAGGTCTTCTGGTTCGGGGACTTCAATTTCCACTTGAGCGAAAGAGTCAGAGATAAGTGGATTTCATCCTAGAGAACATTCCAGACAATGACATGAGGTCCCTACTGCAGCATGGACAGCTTTTAGCAGATGTGGCTAAAGGTTCTCTTTTCCAAGGATTTAAAGAAGGTGAAAACCATTTCTGTTCCACATATAGATTTAACATCGGATCTGATCACTATGACACCAATAAGAAACAAACGATGCCTTCATACACCAACAGAGTAATGTACAAGAGCCGGCATGAGGATGACAATCATATTCTCACTTAAGAGACAATTGGACTACAAACATGTTTTGGGGCTATTCAGAGTGTGTATAAGACCCGGGTCCTATGACATTCCTTTGAGAGAACTTTATTTGATGGAAATAAAAAACATCAAGTGAGAAGAACTGACAATAGATTCAAAAGAGGCAAAGAGGTGTAGATAGAGTTAAATTTAGGGCAAACTCCACTGACCCTCAGTTTAATCACAGCAGAACATCAGTTACATTAATACCCCAAGCTGACTCACAGAAGAACATGAGTTATATGAATACCCCCAGTTTAATCACTGCAGAATATGATTTACATGAATACCCCCAGTTTACCCAAAACAGAACATGGGCTACATGAATAACCCCAAATTAATCACAGCAGAACATGGGTTGCATGTCGAGATTTGTTGTACCCCAACCCTGGAGATCAATTTCCAGTTTAACTTTAATAGTGAATTGACCCCTCATTCAAAATGGATACACATTTTATGAAAAGTCAAGTATGGAATCTATTATAGGGAAACACATTATGTAGAAAGCTCAGAATTACAGGAAGGCCATGTCTTAAAAACTCAATTTTAATCAAATAATTTGATGTTTTATAAATAAGTTCCATTTTCTGTTATAATAAAACAGTACATTGTACTTAATCTTAACTAAAATATAATTAATTCTTATTAGAGCTAAAACAATCCTATAGAGTTTATTTAATATATAAATGTTTTTTTTAGTAGACTTATGGTATTGTGATCCATATTATGGAAAGATCCCTCATCAAAAAAACCCCAGGTCCTGAGCATTCTGGATAACAGGCCTAATACCTGTACGCATCTGAATTTCACAAAAAGGTCACAATAACCCAAAAATGCATTAAATATCAGAACATACATTACAAAGCAAAACTTACTTTAATCTAGATAAAAAGAGTATGGCTACATTTGGGTTGCCCAATATGTGCATTCGTTTATATTTTAATTTTTAACAAGAAGCCCTGGTGCTTCTGGTATTTTTTAAATGAGGGCACACATTTAAAGCACCTACAATTTTCTTCAAGCTTTAGAAATGAGCATGCAAATAGCATTGTCTGGCCGCACCAGTCTACTGTGCTCCTGATGTAGCTTGACAAATTGGAGCTCCCACAGTGGCTGCCAAGTAATCAGACTGTGACAAATGCCTTACTACCAGCAATTTGTTTTCATTTTACTGAAAATTTCCGCCGTCGTCTTAACAATGCAGCCACAATTTTTTTTTCCTCACGTAGTCAAAAAGATCTGGTTGAATCACTGTGCATTCCTGTAGGTTATTAATTTTCCTTTTTAGTGCCTGGTGTTGACAAAAGTATATCCCTTAACTGAACTAAAGACATACAGCTATCACAACTCTGTCTTGAAATATACTGTAAGGACTGACAACAGGTTTAATTAACTCAGTAAATTGGGTGTTTGTTTACAAGTGACTTTAGGAAACTTATCGATTGGGGATTCTGATGCCCAGCTAAGCAAATGTGGCATATTGAGCAATATGCAAGAAATGCATTTATCTTCACAATGGACATTATTGCTTATAGGGCCCAGTATTAGGAGATGTTTTGGCCCATGTGCAGTTAATATGTAATGCCTTACTGATATATTATACAGTAATAAGAATTACAGAGAAGAGAATAATGGATAATATATCTGTAGAATTAAGTCAAATCAACTGGACTTGCTGTGTTTTTTCTGATGTTTCATCCGTCATCCAACTGGCTTCTCAATTCTGAATAACTTGTAAACAGAAAACATCTTCAAGGAAAAAACACAGCTAGTCTAGTTGATTTGATTTATTTCTAAAGATATATCATGAACTGGAAGAATGAGAATTTTCATCTTAACAATACTTTAACGCTCTATTTATTTTTCTTTTTACAATGTAAAAAATAGCATTAAAATTTTATAAAAAGCAGGTGTATCTTTTTATGGCACAGAATGTAGAATAGACATTAATGTTTACTCACAATATAAGACCAGAGAAGTGCACAACAAAATATATACTTTTAATTAAAAAGCCTGTGGAACAATAAAGTAAAGAAGTATATAAATATATTTTTTTACACCCCATACTAAGCACTTCTTTAAAAAAAAAAAATACAGCTGTATTCCAATGTATTTGTATTCTAAGGAGGTTTGCCACTGGCAAAAATAATTGAAAATGGATCGGAAGATCTCCACTCCCCTTTGACGGTTTTTATACCTAAATAACTATGCTCAAATAGTTCTAGGGGCTCTCCGTATACTAGCTACAAGATTATTAACAGAGTTTTCCTTTTTAAAAGCCATTCCGATGTAACCATTTTAATGTCTTTTTGCAGATGGCTACACATAGGGGCAAATTTACTATTACTCCCGGAAATTTGCTCGACCAAATTCACAATTCGATAAGCATTCAACCATCGAATGCTTATCGAATTGTTTTAGACCATCATTTTGCTCGAAATACGATTTCTTGATGAATTTGTACGATCGGATACCGTGAAATTTCATTTGAGCGTCCGAAAAATTTGTACAATTCGAATGATTGAACGCTCCGATCGTACGAATGGTATTCGAGCAGGACTTAGCCTCAGAAACCTATAGGGAGCTTCCCATAGGCTTCTATTACAATTCGGTAGGTTCAATCTGGCGAAGTAGGCAGTCGAATAACTTGATTCTTCGATCATCGAATGATCGAATATCCGATTATTTGATCTATTCGATATTCAATGATCGAAGAGGCCAAATTTGCATATCCGATTTCACGAAAAATACGTATGATCGGTATTCGATCGAATTCGATCGAACTTCGATCATTTCACGTGAATTTCATAAATCGGCCCCATAAAGTAATTATGTAATTTCAGGATGTTTTTTTTTTGTCTGGTCAGAATAGCATACCTAAATTACTTTTCCCCAAAGAGTTTTGTTAACAAAACATAGTCAAACCATGTTTCATATCATAACAAGGCTGAATCGGAAATTGAAATGAAAGTCAAATTGTACTTCCTGACCCATAAGAGCCCAACCAAAACAAATCAGCATTTCAATGAGAAACCTCCTGATAGGTTTATCCAAATCACTCCAGGACTCCCACACCTTATTGAATTGATTATCTGGTAAGTATGAAGAGGCGAACCATTTTATTTACCATATAATGCCCTGCCTTAAGAATGGGAAGAAGACTTCCAATGCATGCCAGTTCTCATAGGTTTATCCAAATCACTCCAGGACCCCCACACCTTATTGAATTGCTTATCTGGTAAGTATGAAGAGGTGTACCATTTTTTTTACCATATATTGCCTTGCCTTAAGAATGGGAAGAGGACTTACAATGCATGCCAATTCTTTGGCATATAAGAATAGTATTTGGAACTGGTGTACTTCGGTTGCATTATACCATCTAGTACAGTGGTGCCCATAACACACCCACCCCTCCACGACCCCAGTGAAGTGACAATCTGACTAGATGGTTGATGAAGAGTGGGGGCCCAAGCCCCCTCCTGCTACAGGCTCAGAAAAGGCATACCTTGACACAAAACTGAATCAAACACTTAATATAATGGGGATAAAGGAAATATTTCCATGTCAAACAGTAACTCTGGATTTTATTTAAATCCGTCAGCTCTAGCGTTAGTATTTGTTATAGATTCATCTTACTCATGTTGAATGAACAGATACTACTGTGTGTTTTATGCAATATTAAATAGAACTTTGCCCTGGAGCAAATCTTTTTCTTCTACTGAAAAGAGCCAAATGGGATTGTTCCACGAAAACCTGATTTGGGCCAAAATAACACATTTCAGATTATAGTGCCAGCTTCTTGTGACCTTGGGAACAACATATTTATTCTAATAGAAGATTAGATCTCCAATATTATTTTGGTTTTAATTCTAAAAGAACATATTATTTGCACATGCATACACAGTTTATAGTTTATTTAGGACAAACTGTCTGGTGTATTGTTAAAATAATTTTTTAATCATGTATGATTTTTATTATGCTGAATTCTAAATTAAAGTGAATATGAATGTCCTCTGTTACTATGGTTTGTGTGTGTGGATGGGGGCTTGATATGACAGGACCTTTAACCATGTTTTGAGTGTTTCATTTCCAGTAGTGTAGACACTGTACAAAATGTGTACCATAAAGTGCAGTAGCTGTTTGTCATTCAATGAACATAAAGTATAACGAAATACAATTCTTTATATTGTTTTCTAGATTGTTGCATATATTGCCTCAAAAAATTATAAAAAAAAAGAAAAAATGGCATTGAATTAAATGCCTTGTCCCAATTATTTTCAATTTGTCTCAGTAAATGGTGCTACATTTCTTTATTTTAGCTAAATATGATCTTTTTTCACTTTTGGTAAGTTGTCACTGCTATACACCCAAGGAAGTAGCGCCTATTGTGGTGTTTATACAAATCATTGTTATACCCCCCTCATCCTCGGCTACCAAACACCTATACTGGATGAGATTGACATACAAGAAAAACAAAATGACGTACAAGATCTTTTATACCACATGGAGACTTTGGTATTTATTAAGTGATTGTTCAAACATATTTTAGATTGCTTATTTATATAAAGAAAAAGGTTTAAAATGTATATAAGTAGAATGTATATAAGTAGAAATTGTTTAGCCATATTTGATCAAATATTTTACAAGATTGTGTCCATGTGCCAGTTATTTATGAGGTGAAATCACCTTGGCATTGTGGAAGTTGCAGTGTGGATATAAACATGGAAACCTGGGCCACTTTCTTCCCTTTTGCAGTCTGTGTTTGTTTAGTAATTCAGCTCTTTTGCCTTGTTGTTCCTGAGCTGCTGCATACAGTATCTGTTAGAAACTCCCTGCACTACCTACAGTAATTAAAAGCTGATTTCTGACTGGTTCCTATGATCCTAATGTACTTGAACAATAACCTTTCTCTAACCATGTGGCAGCACAGTGTGCTTGTGTGAATGTATTGCCCAACCAGGCTCCAGTTTCAGCAACCCCTCCTTTAAATGCTCATCCATCTGCAGTTCTCAGATCTGCAGTTCTCAGATCAGAGAATACTCCTGAAATTAGCATTATGTAGCTCTACAAGTGTTAATGTAGTTACATATTCTCTATGGATGCTGATGATACATATATCTTTCATTCTCGGCCTGGAATAGTGGAATAGGAAGGCTAACTTAACTGCCAGATATGTTATTTCTACACAGTCTTTTAGTGGAATACATGTCTTGGAAAGTGAGTAACTCCGGCACCTATAAAGAGTGAGTGGGATATTTAGAAGATGAAACCAATACTTAATTGGTTAATATTCTTGGAAATACAACAGACTTGGCTATTGTTACTATGGCCGAGATTTCAGACTGATCTTTTTTCCAGTATCTGCTTGAGAAAAAAAGAAAAGGGCTTCTGAATGAGCTGCTTTTGCTGTCTCTTTCTTCATGTTCCTGCCTAATTACCAACTTCTACAGGACTGTAAAAAAAAAAATCAAGTATAAAAATGGATATAAATCTTGGCATAATAGTTATAAGAGCAAGTCATCTCATGTCAAGGATAACTTGCCCAAGTTCCATGTTTTTAAAGATAAATTTCAGCTGCTGTAATCTGTTCAATGGTTGGTCGTTGAAGTTCAGCATTTTTCTAAAGCAATGTCGTCTACATTTCCAGATACTCCAGCTATGTTTTCCATGTGAAAACTTTTAGTGGGGTTCGTAATCTACTTGCTTAGTGAGAAAGCTGTGAACTGGGTGTTAGTATAGTTTGTGGTTATGTGATGGTCCCTGTCAAAAACTGCTATTATGCCTCTGCCAATGGCCTCTGCCAATGTGCAGAAGATGTACATTAGTGGAATATAAAGATAAATGTTGACAATGGGTCTCAGATAAAAACCAGAACAATAAGCTCAAAAATTTCATTTTTATATAAATATCTGTCTGATTCCAGGTGATTTTGCACAGTTAGATACTATCCTACTTTGTCTATAACTGATTTCATGAACAAAAGCTGAGTGTGAGAAGTAACAGAAAACTTCTGTTAAGGGCAAAAACTCACACTTGCAGAACGGATGCTCTTACACAGCTCTTAACTTTGAATGAAAGGGTTTATAGTGGCAAGAACAGCTGTTTATCTTCTTTCTTTCTTTTGAAGATAAATGGAGGTAAATATAAAGGCTCAAAAATGTAATGTTAAATTCTTAATTTGCCTCACAGCCTAAATTACATTCTGCTTAATATAAAGGGGCAGATTTATCCAAGGGTTGAAGTGAAAGCTCAAATTAGAATTTTCAAAAAATTTTTTATGGTCAAAACTCTCAAATTCGATTATGCAAATTCAATCTGAGTTTTTTCAAAAATTGTAATTAGATTTTTGAGACTTATCATACTCTTCACTACTTAAACCCTACAGAATAACTGTTTACGTCAATGGGAGAGGTTCAGGGATCAATTTGGAGATGTTTGGACCCTTTCTGTTTAGATTTTTTTCGCAAAAAAAAACTCAAATCGAGTTTCATCACTTTTAAATCGAATTCGATATGAGTTACTAACCTTGCAAGTTGTAACCTGCAAAATCATGTAGAAATGGACATGATTTAAAAAAAAAAAATGCATGAAAATTGTTTCCAAATTATGAACAATGCTAGAGTTTTAATGCTAGTTAAACCGAAGACTTGGAAAATCTCCCAAACACTAGGTTTGTTCAGGTAATATGCAATAAACAATTCAATTAAGCTACCAATATTTTCAATAACAACAATTTATATTTGTAACTATTGCAAATGGCCTCTTTTTAGAACAAAAAATAATTTGCTCAAGAAATCTTTGAAAAATGAAATACATTGCCCAAGTTTAAAAAAGTTGCAGTACCTAGACATATGGAAGGCCAACATCTCATTTCAAAACCAAGGGTATTAATATAAAGTTGGTAATTCACTGCTATGGTGCTGAAATAGGAAATGCATTGGCACATATGCCATTGTTTGCTTTGTCCTATACAACATTATTACTAGCATTCTCCCAGCTCCAACTTCCAGCTAGCTAATTCATTGTTTCAGAAAATTATTTTCCACTGCTTCTAGTTCAGTGACCTTTACATAACTTATACAAAGTCAAGTCACCAAGTGTTTTATTCCAGGGCACTTAAGGTATACTTCCCAACTGTTGCCTTTTTTGCAGGACAATACTGATTTTGACAGCTCAGCACTTGGAGGGAACAATTAAAGGTAAGCAAATAAGCAATTTGAGATAAGCAGGTCTCTTGTGGAAACTATGACATGTAGCTTAAAGTCCCTCTTTCTATTTACTAAATGTTGGGAGGTATGCTTCAGTAAATCATACAACCTTTTGGATATGCTTATCGAGACGGTTTGGAACTAAGCAGTGAGTGTTTTATCACCACTGTGAATGGGTATATACTGTATATACCATTTGTCTTATAGCATGTCTGGATACTGTTAACCATGTAGTGTTAACAAAAGGATTTGAGTGCAGTTCTTGTGTACCAGGTAAAACAAAAATCTCATGTTTTCCTTGTAGCAGATTGTGATTTTTGGCCCCAAACACACCCCATTACCCTAAAGAAAATTACAGCTAAAGGTGCAACTTGTATAAACTAAATATCCCAGTTAAAACTACAGTCCTTAAATAGTTTTATGTTTGCACATGTTAACTACATATAGTTATGTAATGTACAAGCAATTATATACATTATTCTATATGCCAGACCTTCGTTAGACTATACCAGACATTTTCTTTGTGTTTTCCTCCAACAAAATAGCTGCAAGCATACGAATTGCCTTAAGAATTCCTAAATTTGTCCAGTAGAAAAGTATTTTCATCATTGCCTTTGATCTTTGCTGCTACATATTTTCTTTTTTTGAAAATACAAAATACATTGTGTCTCAGCCAAAAAATGGTCTTATATTTTTAAGTACCCAGTCCCATTGTATTGATCGTATCAACTGATGAAATCAACCTGCTATTTAATTTCAGATGTGACAGAAGTTTCACAGACAGAATGTATCACAAAGGAAAGAAATACAGCTGATGTGTTTCACAGATTGTCATCTCCCAGGAGAAGGTAAAGAATTATAGTCTACTTTAGCCGGGCAGCACAAGGTTAACATACTGTATCTCAAAATCAAGCTGGAAATACACTAATTAAAAAATATTCCTAAAAATTTCCATCAATTAGAAATCTTCTGGAATTATAACTTTGTACTACTATGAAGACGTCTAATCCAACGGTTGTACTTAAATGGTAGTAACAGTATTTTCTATGCTTTGTATCATGCGTGATGCCAGTTACACTTTTTAAAACCTTTAAAAGGAAAAGGAAAGTATTTTTTTTTAAAATACCGCAAATTTGAAAGAGAACTCCTTGATGTACTTGATCGCTAAAGTTATATTTCCTACATATGTTCCTTTGTCCTGTTCCACTTACTTGAATAAAACTGTATTTGTTCCAATTCAGTGCATTTTCTTTTTGATGTCATAATCAATATGGAGCAGGTTGATGCAGTGCTCCTGCTCCAAAACTATACTGCCCACCACAGACGCGAGTGTGACTGTACAGCTCTGAAAGCTCGTTCATTAGGGCTGTCTAATGCGCATGCGCTTCTATTAAGCTGTTGAAGTGCGTGAAATCCACAGTCAGGGTCAGGCTGAGAAACTGATGCATCAGTATGCCTATGCATGAAACGGCACTTATTGTTACACTTTCCTTGTCCTTTAACTAATCAACATCTGCAATATACTGTTGTTGTTATTTTTAAAGGGCTGGTTCACCCTTAAATTAACTTTAATTATGCTATACAATATGTAACCCCTTGTTGGCTGCAACACCACTTTTTTTCCAGCTAGAAAGGTTCAGAGCATAGGGTACATTGGATTTTAACACACAGGATGGGCCTTCACTATATGGAAGCAAATCATGAAGAGGTGTAGTACATCTACAACATCCCAACTCCACTGCCAGTTCATTCAACAACAAATAGAAAAAAAGAAATGGGTGCCAGGAGTTTTTTCAACAGTGACAGAAGACTTGTTTTGTCCAAGACAATTGACTCACATGATTACACTCACAAATCCACAGAGGTAGTGCAGCACATATACTTGGAGGAGAAAAGACACACCACAACACTGATGCAGCACTATGGAGAGTAGTTAGGCAGAAGATACTTCCACAGAATGTCTGCCATCAAGGGCCTGAGTCCCAAACTGTAGTCCTTTGTTCACAGAGATAAGATCTAAACCTGATACCCCACTTGTTACTGTGATCCCATCACTTAGGGCAGAACTCCACAGAGCCTTGTGATGCAATGTTCTGCATTTAGCGGAAATATAGCAGACCAGTCAGAGGAGCCGAATATGTAAGTTATAGAAACTACAACCTAAACACAACTGTTGGATGAAGACACAACATGCAGCAGTCGCATTGCACTTACATATTTGGCTCCTTCGACTAGTCTCCTGTGTTTCCTCTCAGCGTGGCACATTGCATCACAGCGCTCCATGGAGTTCTGCCCTAAGGCAACAGAGCCTGTCTGGAGTCTACACCCACCATTTCAAACTGGAAAGCTGCTGAATAGAAAAAGCTAAATAACTCAAAAACCACAAATAATAAAAAAAGAAAAACAATTGCAAATTGTCTCAGAATATCCCTCTCTACTGTACATCATACAAAACATTAATTCGTTGAAGAAAACCTTTAAGGCATGCAATATTAAGAATGAAAATTCAGGAACTGGAGATCAAGTGAGGTGAAAAAATAAACAAAGTTTATTTGACACGGGCTGCGTGGATTCTGAACTCACTAAGAGTCAGATACCCAAACAAAGCAATGACAGGACTTTTATAGACTTTTCATGGTCACAGCACAAAGAGATAAGCTTGTAAGAAACTGCTCTCAGAATGTTATATTGTTGTTCTGAACTCAAGGACATGGTAAAACCTAATTTAACAAACAACAGTTAAGAGACAACCCCAGAAAAAGTAGGAAAAGGAGCAATAAGGGCAGTTTGGGAGCTAAAATATTTATGCCCTTTTAATCAGGTGAGTATTACCTAGACTGAAAAAACCTCCAAAATAAGACATCAGCTCATCAACTTGGATAATAAACCACCTCTCTTTGAAAGGAAAGCATTTACTGGAAAATGCTTGCTTATTCAAGAAGAGCCACCTTATTTTTGTTCCACCTTTGTATTGTTTTAAACAGCAGGAAGAGAAGAGGGAATGTGAAATTTTAAACTGTCCGATATTGGCTGGCATCTTCACCATATACATGGTAGAATTCATACAAAAGGTTTCATTAGTACAGTATGTATATTGAATAATCAGTTGATCATATTTCTGACATATTTCTGACCTTGAGCATGATGTAGAGAGTTATATTCTGAGAATTTTTGTTTTCATTTTTTATTGTTTGGGGTTATTTAGCTTTTAATTCAGCAGCTCTCCAGTTTGAAGTTTCAGCAATTTCGTTGCTAGGGTTCAAATGACCCCAACAACCATGCATTGATTTGAATAAGAGACTGGAATATGAATAGGAGAGGGACTGAATAGAAAGATGAGTAATAAAGACTAGCAATAACAATAAGGGGCAGATTTACGAAATTCACGTGAATAGATTGAAGTTTGATCGAATTCCGATCGTACAATTTTATCGGACATTCAAATATGCAAATTTGGCCACTTCGATGATCGAATACCGAAAATTCGATAGATCGAATGATCGGATATTCGATAATTCAACCATTCGATGATCGAAGTACTTTGACTTTAAAATTTTATTCGACTGGCTTATTCGCCAGATTGAACTTACCGAATTGCAATAGAAGCCTATGGGAAACCCTCCATAGGCTTTTTTTTCTATCACCTGCTCGAATACTATTCGTACGATCGAACTCCTTAATCGTTTGAAATCGGTATTCGATCGTACGATTTTATCGAGGAATCGAATATCGAGGTAAAAATAACCTAAAACTCTTCGATAAACATTCGATAGTTGAATGCTTATTGAATTGCGGCCGAATTCGAGGGCTTTTAGCCCTCAAATTAGTGAATAATAATAAATCTGCCCCTAAATGTGTAGCCTTACAGAGCATAAGACAAAGACATAAGACAAAGACAAAGACATAAGACAAATAATTAAAAAAACATAAAAAAGAAAGAAAAAAGACAAATTGAAAAGTTGCTTAAAATTAGCCATTCTGTAACATATTAAAAGTTAACTTATGGTGAACCACCCCTTTAAAGGTAACATTACACATCTTGAAATCTACCCCATTGTACTCACCAGCTCTCAGAAGTATAATTACTCTTATGTAATTACAGATAAAAACTATGTATCCATTGAGAATCCTGCCTATCAGGACCACAGGGCATTTTACTCTTTAACCAAACATCAAAAAGCATAGAGAAAGTGTTATTTAGATGTTTGTTGATAAGAAAAATGTGTTTAATGGAATTGTGATCACATAAAAAACTGAAAGGGAGCTGATCGTATACAGGCAGGATTCTAAATGAAGATGTTTTTGCATTAAGCTGTCCATTAGCCTTCAAGATCATAAGAAATGCTTTATCAAACATTATTGCTCAAAGACCTATTCTTGGTGTTGTTAGTTTATAGCCCCCAGCATGCTCTACCCCATGCCACTCTATCATATTAAGCTGTCTTAAATACAATGCCACACTGGGCCACTCCCAGACAACAAAACTTATCATTATTATATTTAGTGATGGGCGAAACGGCCGCGTTTCGCTTCGCCGAAAAATTCGCGAATTTCTCGCCGATTCGCGAAACGAGTCGCGCATCGTTTTTGACGCGCGTCGCGTCGTTTTTGACGAGTCGCGTCATTTCCGACGCGTCGCGTCATTTTCGGCGTGCGTCGCGTCGTTTTCGGCGCGTCGCGTCAAAAACGACGCGCGACTCGTTTTTGCGCGGCAAATTTTTTTGGCCAAATTTTTTTGCCAGTTTCGCGAATTTATTCGCCAGCGGCGAATCGCGGGAATTCGCCCCGAATTCGCCCCTGGCGAATAAATTCGCCCATCACTAATTATATTATAATAATAATATTCTGCTTTGTTAAGGGTTTCCATCCACCTGCCATGCTATGTTTTGTGATGCCCACATGTTGGCCATTGCCAGTGGCACAGTTGAAAAATTCGCGGGTGTCCATTTTTTCGATGCCAGTGCCCAGTTTTTTGTGGACCCCGGGTCAAAAACGGACGCCTGCTTCCAAAACGAGACACCGGCAGCGTTTTGTGAATTTTTCGGTGCTTCACTAATTTCTCGGGAAATCCACGAAAAATTCAGTGAAGCGAAGGGTCCCAGAGTTGCCATCACTATTTATGACTATATAACTTTTTATGTTTTAAGCTTCATTTTATATCCAGAAAGTAACTATATATTAAACAATAGATTCTGCCTTAATACCTTTAGTTAGACAGGGAATCAAACACAAATACAAAACAAAAACTTAAATATCTACTAAGATTCACAGATTTCTATGCCAGGGCATGTGTGTATTGGTTTTCTAAGCAATTTGTAATAATTATATCCTAGACTAAGGGGCAGATTTACTATTGGTGGAATTTGAGTGTTAATAAAACCTCAAATTCTACCAGTCGAATTTTGGTTGAATTTTAAGGGTTTTAGAAAAAATTTGATTGATCAAACGATGGAATAAAAAAAATTCGATTGAACGATTAAATCGTTCGAACCGAACGATTTTAACCATTCGATCGAAATTTTTTATTCTACAGTATTTCAAAATGCTGAAATAACCCTATGGGAGCTTCCCATAGGGTTATGCAGCAATTCGGTAGGTTTAATCTGGTGAACTAGTGATTCAAATTGTTTTTTAAAGGGCAATAGATGGAATAGATTCAAATCATTCAAATCGATCAAATTTTTTTAATTCGATGGTCTAAGTGCCCAAAAAAGTTATTTGAAAATTAAAATCTTTTTGAAAATTAGATCGAATTTTGAATCATTCATACAAATTTTGTAAATCTGCTACTAAATCTACAAGGATGTTCTTTCTGATGGTGGTTTACAGCTTAAAAGCATGATAGTAGGTGTAATGGCTGAATGAACCTGCTAATAAAGCACTGTTAAACTCAGCTCATCCTCAGCTACCAAAACATAACATACCTTAAATATAATCTTGAGCCTCATTGTGAGCCCTGGATAGTATAGTAGGACCTTGTGTGCATGATTTAAGTTTAAAGGCACCCCTTTAAAAATAATGGGTTACTATTGATCTAGTATTGATCCAGAGCATCTTAAATACATGGACTGTTTTGATCTCTTATGAACACTGGGCTGCATCGTGCAATTTTTATATATGAGGTATTTGGGTACATTATTTATTGCACATATGCCCCTTTTCTTCACTGATAGAGATGGAGGATGCAGTTCTATATTTGTATGGGCTGAGTGCTAAAGACTGGACTTTTTTTGTTTTTTCTCTGTTGGTATATAATATTTGGTTTTATACCCAATTGTTTCTGAACTAAATGTGACTAATATTCACCTACATAAATAAAGAGTGTGAGTGCGCTAGTTTACAAGACCATAGGCTACTAGGAACATGACTGGTAAAGGCAGTGTATGATGCCATTACAAAGCAGCTCTGCCATTTTCCAACAATAATTAAGAAAAATGGATGCATTTGCATTTAATTGCTGTAATTTCATTAATGAATGTTTGAATAATTGTTGTTATGTTCTTTCCATTGTAATTTAGAAGATTACATTTTATGTGTTCTTAATGCAGAGACCAAGACTAATTGTTTGTTCTGTAGAGTTCTTCAGAAAAAGAGAGACTGTGGAACACGGCAAGCAGCGATAAAAAAATAAATGTAAAATAGTGCAGCAATGCATAAAATTACAAAGCTAAAGGTATAAACAATGATGCATCACTTCCTTCAGCTTAATAATCTAGGGTTAGAGAGGCGATGTGTACTTTCAGATGTATATGAAGAACCTAGAGTCATTTTAGAGATTTTAATTAGTCCACTTAATATAACAAAATATTATGATTTTGGGTAATACTATCTTTACTAGAGGCAGAACCCTGGGCAAAGCTTTGTTGAGACTCCATCATTTATGTAAGCAGGAGGTACAGGGATCCTGTCTTGCCTCCCATTCTAGTGAGCTCCTCTATGGAGGAATATGTGGTCTGCAAAATAGAATAGTGAATGTTGCAAAGTAGCCCTGTACAAAAAAACCTGCCATAAGCATGCAGTAGGTATTTGAGGTCCTTGATGCCTTGCTTTCCCTTTTGTCTGTGGAGGCAAACTAGGGCCTTGTCAGGAGCCATCCATATCCAGCTCTTTTCTGTATGAAGCACTGCCAAGTGCAGGCTGAACTACATACAGAGAGGCTTCACTCCAGCCACATCTTCAGAGACCTATTTGCACCCCATGGTAAAAAAAGACCTCAGGTTGCACTTCTGGTCACAGCAGAAAGACTGATAGTTCAGTCAGAAAATAAAAATATGGGTATCATGAGCATAGTATATCATGAATAAGGTGGTAAAGATATCTAAAACTTGCACTAGTTGACACCTCTTCAAATTGCACATTCTTGGTCAAACCTTCAAGAACATGATTTGAAGCAGCGTAGGTGGTTCTTCACAGTCAGGACAGTGAGGTTGTGGAATGCACTGCCGGGTGATGTTGTGATGGCTCATTCTGTTGATGCTTTTAAGAGGGGTTTGGATGATTTTTTGGACAGACATAATATCAAAGGCTATTTTGATACTAAACTCTACAGTTAATATATGGTTTGTGTTTGAAAGAGTGGAGGTGTATGTGTGTGTGTATGTATGCTGGGTTTTTAATTTGGAGGGGCTTGAACTTGACGGACTCTGTCTTTTTTCAACCCAATTTAACTATGTAACTATGATCAGCAATAATCTGCAATAAGTTGAAATAGCTCTTTCTACATCAGAAACAATCCATACATTGCAATAGAGCAGTGATCCCCAAACAGTAGCTTGTGAGCAACATGTTGCTCTCCTACCCCTTGGATGTTGCTTCCAGTGGCCTCCAACTAGGTGCTTATATTTCAATTCCAGGCTTAGAGTAATGTTTTGGTCGCATGAAAACCAGGTTTACTGACAAACAGAGCCTCAATGAAGGTTGCCAGTCCACGTAGGGGCTACTAAATGACCAATTGTTGACTATTGTTTCCAACTGTTCTCCAGTCAGGGAGAAAGTGACGCAAGAAAGAGAACTGTTTGGATGTTGCTTTCTTTAGCAAAGGCATCAGGAACCTCAGATCATACTTCTTATGTCTTTCCTGAGCAAAGCAAAATCAGAGCAGATCTCTTTCTACTGTATCTTCTGATACATTCAGCAGACCAAAGCACCATCTGAAATTGACCAGTAGATGACATTGTTAAAAAATTAATTAATTTATTGTCAAGGCATTTTTACTTTGTCAATGTAATTGGCAGTCAGTATGGATTTAAATATCTATGTCTAAAATATGAGCCTCGACTATGGTTAAAAACAGCTTATGGTACAATGGTTATCTAGGGATGGGCAAAGTTTACCCATTTTGCTTTTCCAAAAATTTGCTGAAATGCTTTAAAGCCTGTGGGCTACAATTTCAACAAAATCTTTTTGACACGCATTTTTTTTTTTATAGTCTCCCATTGAAGTCTATGGCCATCTGTAAGGACTTACTTTCACCCTGGTGGTCTCGTGGTTGTGCCCCGAGCATGCGGGAGCGTTCCCCATGCTTTGGTCGGGGACGCTCGCCGCATGCATCCTCTCTCCCGCAGTGCCGGTCTTCCTATGGCGCGCGCGCCGGTGCACTTCCGAGTTTATGCGCCGGCGTGATGACATCACGCGCAATGGCACCAAATTCAAATAATATTTAAAGGGATCCTTGAATACAGAGCATTGCCCATTGTTAGGTTCTATTTGTTAGTTCCTGGGTGTGATTCCTAAGTATTCTTGACTGATCTATTGGTGTTTGACCCTTGCTTTGCCTGACTATCCTGTTATTCTCCAATCCTGACCTTTTACTTGTCCGTTTACTCTGATATCTCTAATCCTGACCTTTTGCCTGTCCGCTGACTATTCTTCACTCTCTAATCCTGATCCTGGCCTGTCTGACTATTTTACGCAGCTTGTGCTGGTCCGGCCTGCCTATTCCACTTGGTGGTATTCTTCAACCCAGTATCCTTGGTGAGACGATTGTGCCCCTGTGCTAGCCAGAACTCTTGCTTTGCACCTCTCGATAAGTCCAGGTGGCATCTGAGTAAACTGAGGGCTCCTCCCGAGGCCAAAGGCGGTCGCTTAACTGGTGAAGCCGAGCTGAGACAAAGGTGCTAAGCAATTGTTCTGGTATTGAGTGCCGTTCGTGACAGTACAAGGGACCATGAAAAAGAAGAATATGGACGCCAATGGTCAAGCTGCTGCTGCTATCCCGCAACCCTCTGAACTCCTGTACTCAACCCTCCTCCTGCGCCTCGATGAACAAGAGGGGAAACAGAACTATATCATTGAAAGCCTGCTGAGGTTGGATGCAGCTCAGCAGTCCTCCGCTGTGGTTCCTGAGGGGTCTGCTACTCTGGGTAATAGAGTTTCTTCCCATGATCTCAAAATCCCCTTCCTAGATAAGTTTAGTGGGGATAGGAGTAAATTTTTTGTTTTCCAAGAAGCTTGTAAGCTTTATCTTAGTTTATTCCCTCACAACTTCCCTACCGCTGAGGATGAAGTAAGGTTCGTTATGACCTTACTACAAGGTGACCCACAAGTCTGGGCACTAAGATTAGCCCCTTTTGATCCTGCCCGTTTATCCCTAGAGGCATTTTTTGCTACTATGGCCATGCTTTACGATGACCCGGATCGCGCTAACACTGCCGATTCCGCAATACGTAAACTGTGCCAAGGGAGGAGAATAGCTGAAGAGTACTGTACGGAATTTTACCGCTGGTCTGTAGAGACTGGGTGGAATGATACAGCTCTTCATAGCCAATTCCAAGTAGGGCTTTCTCGCTCTGTCAAAGACAGCTTGGTCAATTACCCTCCTTCATCCAGTTTGGACGACCTCCAAGTTTGGACGACCTCATGAAGTTAGCCATCCAAATTGATAGGAGGCTAAGAGAAAGAAGGGCTGAGGGGGATACTGAATACCCTACTATATGTAATGACATGTTTGCAACCTCTTCGTTCCCTATCCCTCAAGGGGAACCTATGCAATTGGGGGCTACACGCTTGTCCCCTGAGGAAAGGGCCCGAAGGCAATCTCTGGGTCCAGAGCACTGGAAAGGTCCTAGCCTTGCTGACCATAAAGGAATAAAGATAGTACCACCAACTTTGAAGTTGATTCATGTAGCTGTTGGTATAGAAGCTAATAGCAATAAAATAGTTTCTGAAAAGGGACAGGTGTGCATAATTATCCCTGTGGTATACAATGCAGTATGATTTGTACATAAATTTACTCATCATTGCTCAAACAAAACAATGAGCTGTGGAAAATTAGTTCTCTTTCTCTGTTGGTTTGTCAGTGAATTTTCGGTGTTGACAGGGAAAAACACTGCCAGCTATTAACACTCAACTTCTGTGCTAGCGGATTAATATAAGGTCAATAGAATTTTATGATACAGTCCTTCTGCTCACACCATCCATGTATTATCCCATAAAAAAACAGTGTTCGGCCTGCAAATTTATTTTCCACACCTTGCTGGGGTGATGACACTTTTGGAAATTAAAGTTTTAATGCTTGCAGAATACAGCTGTTTTCCATTCACTCTCAATTCTGCCCCTTCCTTCTCACCTCTGACTTAGATTAGTGTTTCTCATGAGCTTCAACAATATAACAACCAAATTTCTATGGATCTATATGGAAATATATTTTATACAATTATGTGTGAGCTGAAATACAAAAACAACAAGACTGTTTTAATTTACCAGAATAACTTTTCCATTATGCCTCCTTATTTAGCATGATTGAGTGTTAATTCCTCTTGGGTGCAAGCATGGATGGTTTTCCCTGTACTCATCAGTAGTGATGGGCGAATTTACTCGCCTGTGGCAAATTCGTGAATGATTTCTGTGATTCACAAGATGGCAGCAAAATTTTGCCTGGTGAAAATTCACCTGCATCTCGTTTTGGACACCGGCGTCTGCTTTTGGATGCTGGTGCCCATTGCCGGCGTCTGTTTTGTACGACGCCCACGTCTAAAACAAGAAATCTCTAGAAATTCACAAAAGATTTGGCGAAGCGAAACGCTGCCGATTCGCCCATCACTACTCATCAGACATATATTTTGGGTGAAAAGGCTGGAGCTTGTTTATTAACAATTTCACAAAAATGACAACCAACGTAAACAATCAGTTAAGTGCAGTATTTAACCATTAACTTTCATAACATCCAATAGCCACTGAAGGCTGCAAGCAATAGTACCAAAGAGTGAGGAGCTAGTCTGTTGTACCTCCTAGGTGCAGCTTTCCTCCATAACTCATGCCCTTACATCACTTTGGCCTCAGGCATAATTCCTGTAATGCCCTACACTTGATACCACTATCACTGGCTTCTGCCCAGGGCAGCCATTCCTGCTGAGACCCTACACCTATACTTCCCCCTACACCACTGACCCCCTTGCTCTGGTAGGGCAGGTGGGAACTGTTCAAGGCAAAAAGATAACCCCCTTCACCTTCACCTAAGTCTTTCCAGATGATGCAAGGTCATCCATTCCGATGAGTAAGATAGAAGTAAAGAGTAAGATAGAAGTAAAGAGGTTCCACCTAAATATTCGGAAGGAGTTTTTACAATGACAGCTGTGAAGATGTGGAATTCCCTCCCTGAATCAGTTGCACAGTCTGATTCATTAGATAGCTTTAAAAAGGGGTTGGATGGCTTTTTAGCAAGTGAGGGAATACAGGGTTATGGAAGATAGCTCATTATACAAGTTGATCCAGGTACTAGTCCAATTGCCATTTTGGAGTTAGGAATTAAATTTTCCCCCTCCGAGGCAAATTGGAGAGGCTTCAGATGGGTTTTTTGTCTTCTGGATTAAATAACAGTTAGGGGGGTTAAAAAAAGTCAAAAGGTTGAACTTGATGAATGTGTGTCTTTTTTCAACCTAATTACTATGTAAATATGTCTCAACCCACAGCAACACAAAGAAAACTACAACCCCCATAATCTCTATCCCCCTCCTCTGGTTTCCTACTTCCTAGCCCTGGCATTGGCCTGTTGATACCAAGTCCTGTCTCACCCTCCTCTGGCATTCCTTAAGTGTTTGTATATGTAGCTCTTCTACTGCATCAGCTGCCAATACCCCATTAACCTTGCCTCTATGCTATATATCCATTTTTTAAACATTATCCCTGTTGTCAATCTATCAAGAAGAGGGGAAAAATGTACACTGCCAGATGAAGGTCACTTATGTAGATGCACCATAAATATATATATTAATTGTACTAGCTCTCTATTTCATCCCTCTTTTGCTAAAGTATTTTACCCTCAAACTGTTCTATATTTGTTTTTTACCTTTTTACTCCCCCCTCCCCTTCTCCCTTTCTCTTTATCTTTTTCTTTCTATCTCTCTCCACTGGTTTGGTTATCTTCTAGAAAACAGAAGCGGGGTCATCTGGTGTGCAGAAGGAAAGCAAGCAATTACAGTGCCATTGTCAGAGTATAATGCTGAGCAATAGGTTCATGAGATATCATGTTTCTTTCAGCTTACTGAACTGCTGAAATCACATCGTACCCGCAGTATTAAAAGAAAGTGATTTATAATGTCAATAGATATAATTACAGGCCGACTGCGGGAATGTGCACATATTTTAGGCAGGAGGAGAATAGATCAGTAAATAAATGAATAACCAAATAGTCTGTGGATGTGATGTTTCTGCCTTATGGAGGGTGTGATAAAACAGACAGTGATATGTTCTGCTCCTGTAATCTCTTCATGTGGAACTGTATACTAGATGTATTTTCATTAACCAGTTTTGTGACACAAGCTCAGAAAATGGCATTATAAATAACTGCAATTAACTAGTTATTGTTCTTTCTTCATCATTATCCTTTTCAATGAAACAATTCATTTGGAAATTAGTTTTTAGGATACACTGTATGGGGTACACAGGTAAATTAATTTATTTGATAGAGAAATTTGGAGTAAATGATAAAAAATAAAATTATACATCCCATACAAAAAATAAAAAGCCCACTAGAAACTGTATAAAATAGATGATTTACAAACAGTGTCATGCTCTTCACAGATTCAATGCATTTACTATTTTGTTGTAATTGCACAGATTGAAAACTGAGCAATGGATGTGGTTCTCCAATAGTCATGGCCATAATAGGCCAGTGTTTACAGTATGTTTTAAGATATAACCTTAAACTGTCCTGGAAGTAGGGCCCTATATTTTTATCCTGTATTATATATATATTTTTTTGTACATTTATGTGGTCCATTATCTGCAAATGCGTTCTCCATAAAGTTCACTATTTTGGAAGTAAATTTTGAGCATATAATTCAAATTTTTTAAAATAATTTCCTTTTATTTGTAATAATTAAACAGTACCTTGTTCTTGATGGGGACTAGGCTGCATGAATCCATATAAGTGGCAAAACAGTCCTATTGGCTTTATTTTAGGGATGCACCAAATCCACTATTTTGGTATTTGGCAGGATTTGTCTGAATCCTAATTTGCATATGCAAATCAGGGCAAACAAGGGATGAAAAGAACTGCATGTGCAACACAAACACCCCAACCCTGCAGTTTCCTTGTTCGTGTTAAGAAAAGTCGCATGATTTCAAGGATTGGGCTCAGCCAGGCTCTTGCATCCGAACCCTGCTAAAAAAAGGCAGATTCCATACAGAACTCTGAACTGAATCCTGGATTCGGTGCATCCCTAATTTAGTTTATGTTTGAGTTTAAGCAGACAAAGAATGGTGATGCAAAGTACAAAAAGATCCCTTATTATGAAAACCCCAGTTCTTATGCATTCTGGATGATAGAACTTCTATCTTTACTGTGAAAATCCTCTACTCCACTCTTCCACACAGTGAAGTCTTAAAGACAGCAGATTCACTAATATGTCCTGGCCAGAAACCCACCCCCCACCCCCCCAAGATAAGAATTTAATAAGTAAGCAGGTATTTAAAATGTCCAGGGGTGAACTGCGGATACATTATACTACAAACTACACAATTTTTTTTAAACAATATTATTATTTTCACATATGGTGATATATTACCATTACTTGTGATGATGCACAGCATGTATAGGAGTGCTCAGTATGACAAAAATGTTCAAAGGTAGGTGTTCCTCTTTAGAATTTAAAATGATGAACTCTGCTTCCCTCAGAAAAGGGTGTATATAAACATATAATTTGCTGGGGCTATGGGCTACATTTCAGTGATACCAATTATATAATAATTTTTAGAGCATGCAATTAATTCTATGTTTCCCATTTTACCTGACAAACCTCGTGCATTTGCCAGAATATAGCGGAGGTTATTACTTATTACTTTTTAAATGTCCATTACTTTGAGGAGAATTATATACAGTAAGTTAGTATTAGTCTGTTTTCCTTGTAACAGAGGGACCCCCTTAGCTGGTAAACTGCATGCCCCCCTCCCTCCTTCCCATGACCTCTTACTAATCCCACTACCCCACCTACCCTAGCTTCCCCATAATTCTTTCTCTCACCCACTCCCCACTTGTCTAGTTTAAACACTCCTCCAACCTCTTGGCCATTCTTTCCCCTAGCACATTACTGTATAGGTTGTAACCCAAGGAAAAACCAGCCCAGGGCTCTAGGAACCCAAAAACTTTGGAGATAGTACCTCACATTCTGTGGTTATTAATTCACATATAGAATAATGAGCACAGTGCAGTAGGTTTGTTCATTTATATCATGCTGTACTGAATGTTAGTGAATATACCCCTATGCCATGTATAATCAAGAGCTCCTTTACCTCATCTTAGAGGCAAAATCACATTACCATATTGGTATAAGAACATAAAATGGACTGTGTAAGGCAGCTGTATAGGCTTAAGTGCAGTTTAGAAAAATCAATGATAGTTTTATGTGAAGAGTTTGCATGAATGCTAATGCTATCTGGCAGAGAACAAATGAAACACAAATTCCTTAAGGCATCTCAGTGTTTTATTTTAGAAAGGATTCCATGTCGTACTCTTCTCATGATGCCTGAATGTGATGGTAAAAGACATCCAAACAGGTTTCATTTCCAGGAACACTATAAGTAAATCTTTTTCTCTTATCATTTAAGACTGGGCTGTCTAACTGAAGCTTCATCACAGCCCAAACATGACCTACAGTTGAATTCAATCTGGCCACCAACGCTGCTGAGATGTTTCCTGTGCCTCGTCAAGAAATCAGTGGAACAGGATAAGCCATTTTAAATGCAATGGGAAATATTTCACGTATGAAAAAATATATACTAGAGAAATCTGCTCCTTTGTGTGAAACACTCCATTGTGCTATAAAATGGAAATGGCTGCAATTTTTATAGTTTGTTTTCTCAGCCACTGAAAATAATTGTGATTTTTCCTCCCATGATTGATGTGATATTTGAATCTGACTTTTATATGTGCACACAGTGCAGGGAACAGAGTAGCAGCATGCACGGAATAATGAAGAAAAATTGAAGTAGTTATCCAATCAGTTAGGTTGTACTCTATGTACAATCTGTTCCACATTGGTAAAGTAAAATACTCGTGTTGGACTAATGGCGTATATGAATTATGCAAATCATCCTGGGGGAGTTCTCATATGGCTGAACTTATTCCATATAGGAGGGCTCTTGTTATTTTTTTTACTACAGTATCTGTAACAATAAATTTGACGCAGAGAAAATTACAGAGATGGTTTCTTTTCACATGGCTAAACTGACTGGCTGGGCCAATATCTAGCACAGAACAACACATATCCACTTATGTGTTTTTTAATTTCTCTAAAACTCTAAACATTTGAGATTAATGAAGTGTAAAAACCACAAAAAAACTAAAAAAATATCTTTAATAACGCTAATATTTGCCAAGTAGAAGTAGTCAAGGTCCTATAGAAATATATTGGAGCTGCACTTATCCATAGCATTGCATAGCAATGAGCAACATATAGTTCGATATTGCAATCATCCATTTATATACTGTTTTACTCACAAACAAAGCACCATGGCAATTTTTTCATGTTTATATGATGTAAATGTTGATGTGTTACATGTTTCTCCATATTAAGTCATTACAAACCCTTAACGCCTGCTCAGTCTGTATATATATTTATGAAAAACTTCCTCCACCATTCTTTTCCAGTCTCCAGTGCATCACCACTGCTGGACTGCTGTCACATTTTGTTGAACTGCCCACTCTTGGCAGGTTTGAGACCTATGTTAGTGGGACAAAGGACATTGGGCAGTTTGACATGTAGCTAACACCCCAGCTTGAGCCTTAGATATCTATCTCCTCTTTTGCTGTCAAATAAATATGCTTGAACCTTTCTTGCTTTCTTTCTATCTTTCTTATTTCCAAATGAAAATATGCTATTATTTTCTGTAAAAACTGTTTTGGTTTAAAAGAGAACGCCTTTGCCTTGCAGTTGTGGATTCTTAGTTGTAACTAACATGACAAATTTGGAGGCCTTTGATGTGGAGTGGGAAAATACAGCACTAATATATCTCTTGCCATTGCTCCTAAACTGTGGAGATATTTTGGGAAGAAAGTCAGTTACAAGAATACATGGAGTGAGCTCGGTGAATATTCGCTAGTACTCTCATTTCATAAACAAAAATACAAGCCAGGTTCTAGAAAGGAAAAGACTATCTTTCTATAAAACATGCAGCTGAATGCTCAGTGAATGGCTGCTAATGAATGCCAAGCTATAGCTCACAGTATGAATGGAAGCCTAATAATATAAAAATAGCACATAAGCCCGTGCTTTTTACCAGGGAAGTTGGTGTTCCATGTGTGCTACATCTGTACATAAATGTGCAGAGACAAATGGGACCTGTTATCTAGAATGCTCGGGACCTATGGTTTTCCAGATAAGGGATCTTTCCATAATTTTGATCACCATACCTAAAAAAAGCAAATAAAATTAAAATATTAATTAAACCCAATAGAATTGTTTTGCCTCTATTAAGGTTTTATTATTTTACTTGGGTTAAGTACATGGTACTGTTTAAATTTTTTTACTATTCTTTTTAAAATCAATTATTTGATCATAACGAAGTCTATGGGAGATGGCCTTCCGATAATTCGGAGCATTCTGGATAACAGGTTTCCAGATAATGGATCCTCTACCTGTAGCAAAAATGTATACAATTAATTTTCCACTAGAATGGTCACATATTGTTTTTTTATTTTGTTTTGTCTATTTTTTAAATCATATAATCTATATTTCCAAAAATAATCTGTCGAGCCAAAAAAATTACAAAACCTAATATGCATAATTCAAGCACATTTATCTGCCCAGATTGTATTAGTGATTATGTTACTAAACTGTGGGTTATGCAATAAACTATATATCAGGTAATACCTGTCCAGGGTCACCAGCCTGCTGAATGTAATAGGAAGTGTTAATATTTTTCCTAAAACCAAACTTGGAACCAGCACTATGTTGACTCTTATGAGGTATGATTACAGGGTTTTCTGATTTGCTTTTATTTCTTATGGTACAAGCATAATACAAGAAAGGCAACTGGCAAGAAATGCCCTATTCCCAAACATAGTTGTAGTACCTACAGTGCTAATTGTAGAGACCCTACACCTGCATGCCATAAATCTGACTTCAACACAGTATTTGAAAGCACCAAAGATATTCAATTTACACTTACAAAGGATGGGCTGTGGGCAGGGGCTGGAACTATGGTTAGGGAGAAGAAGCACCTGCCTAGGGCACAGCAAAAGGGGGGCACTGGGAAGGTACCTGTTAAAGGGTCTTCTGCCTACCCCTAGTCTGAGTTCACTCCCCTCTACCACTCTCCCCCCAGTACAGTGCTTACATGCGGGGGGGTTGGGTGGGTGCTGGGGCATGGTGGCTGGCTGGGTTGCCTAGGGCAGGGGCTCTCTGCCAATGAGGCGCGTTGAGAAACTTCAAACGGCAGCGCCCCGCTAATTATCAGGGGTGGCAAAAATGCTGCTCCTGGTACTTTAAGAGCCAAATTTCCATTTTTTAAACCAGACATTCAGCTCTTCTAGCACAGAGCGCATTTATGCACTCTGTGCTGGTGTCCTGGCCCTCTCTGCCGCCCTTGTGGAGCCCCCTCCAGCGCAAAAAGGTAAATGCATGGGGGAGGGGGGCGGCAGCAATGGAAAGCTGCCTCAGGCAGTGGAGGGGCCAGGATTACCCCTGGCCTAGGGTGCCTTACCATAGGCGGAAAAAACACACTAATAAATACAAAATATGTAGATACATAAAAGTCTATTAAGTTTATTCATTGGCCAATTCATGTTAATCTGCACCTCAATGGATGCTTCACATTGGTATTTTAAAAAGACATTGGTACATTTTTCAGGGTAGTCTGTGTCAGTCTAGGATATTGTTCCATTTTACAGTTCACAATGAAAAGTGTAACTTCTTCAAAGCAACATGGATACTGCTTCATTTAGGGAGCAATGTAAAAAATCAGTTGAATAATATAATAATAAATGTTTATGGAAAAAAAAAACTGGGAAGAAACCCGGTGGCATGGTTGGCCTAAAAAAGAATGTAGCCCTTCTCCTCCAAAGAAGAAAATTGTATATGCCTTGTGTGTTTGTTGTTATAGTTTTCATTTCATTTCCTTCATACTCAGTGTAAGAGGTACAAAGTTACTATGCATTCCCATAACAAAAAATTGTGCAACAGAAGTTCATCACTTACTTACAATCTGTTTCCCATAAGAATATATTTTTGAGGAACATTTCCTGCTATTATACTGCAGAGGGAACCAGCGTGCACATTTGAGGTCTGAACTTAATTCATTTTCATATGTGCAACATCAAGACCAATGTCAGCCCTTCTCCCATTGCCCTACATCTGGTATGAAACTCCTCTGTCCTGCACCCTTTGAAAAAGCCCTGAACAGTAGCAAAATAAAGGTTAATAATTAATGCAATGGGTTTATCAAAATATAAGTTAATTATTACATGTTAAGACAAGAGAAACACTGAAAACCAGAGCTGCAGAATGTACAAAAGGTCTGGATTTAACAGCCTTATGTTAGAAAGACTTCTATAATATGATTGCAATCAGTGATATCTGTCCCTATCATTCTGGAGAAAGGAGCCAGGAACTATGGCCTTTACATCCACCTGAATTGTTATACAGAAGCTTTAAATTCTATTGTTTTTAAACCCAGAGGGGGTGGTGTGTCATTTACCTACAGCCAGCCATGATGAAACTTTAGCAGACAGCCTGTTGTTGACATTAATTCTGACATTTTCTGGATCATGGTAAAGTCCAGTATTTTTTCTCTTATTTTGTCATGTAACAATCTATATTTGCTGTATTATTTGCATGTATGTATAACACAAAACATCAGTTCCCATAAAGAATCGTTAACAGACGGAGCAGAGTTTGTACCATATTTTATTCAATTGCATTTATATTAAATTAAAAATATATTTCTGACAGATTCATCTACCAAAAATGCAGAACATGTTTCAAATGATTCAGTTGGGATGAGGTGGATGGCATAAAGCAAACACAAAGCTTGACTTTTCTAGGGGAAAAAGTGCTGGGTACCTGAATGGGAGGCTTGTTTGTTACAAGAGGAAAAATATTCTCATAAAATGTCTACCAATTCACAGCCACTTTCATTGTAAAGCAACAATACAGAAGGTCAACTGCTCATTTACACCATAGAGAGAGCCACTCATCAGTTAATGATATTCCCTAAGTGCAAGCCAATGTCTTGCCTGCTTAGCATTCACTATTAACTTCATTAGACATTTCACTGCTACAAAGCCAATTATTATACTGGAAGTTAAGATTTGAACTAAAGTATTAAATATATTTTACCAAATGAAAAAGTGCTCATTTTATGTGCATTAAAAGACCAAACAATGCTAAATGACATATGTTTATAAGGCAAATTACAGCATCTACAGTAACAATTGTGTTAAAAATTACTCTATTTTGTGTGTTAAGATGCATTATCCTGTTCTGAACCACTGCTTAACAAACCTCAAACTTCGATACCTAATAAATGCATTGTAGTACCATAGTAACCAGAGAAACTATACCAGATATATGAGCATGTAAATAAATCACACATATCTAAAAAAATGTGATTCTACTAAAGGAACTTAAAGCACATATCTGCAAAACACAGCACTTTACTCATAGGGTAGATATAACAGAAGAATTATGAGACAGTAAAAAGATTATTCTACACTGGTCATTCAAAAGCTTAACAACGAATGTATTTGAGAAATTCTTAGCTAAATATTGCACTTTAGTCACAGATATAACAGAAAGTGTATAAACAGATGCCTCTAAATTGGTCCTTTAAAAACTCAGTGTAGTTAGCCTCTTTTTTTCCCTACAACTTGAATTGTGTCAAAAAGGGCAGAGTATGTTGGGCTACAATAGATGTCTGATAACCACATGCCCTGATGTTACAGAAGTGAAAAGAATGATAAAAATATTGCTCAATGTGCAGAGTTACAAGATTGCATGGATGCTGTCATGGGTCAGGCTTCTGTGCCTCCAGCAGCCATATACATGTATTTTGTCTATAAATGGAGTCTAATATCTAGCATACTCAACAGTTGTAAAAAGATCCTAGTGCTTAGATATTACATGTTGCATTGAAGTTTCCTAAAATTGGCTTTCTGCTGCAATGGCATCCACATTCCACCTCTGTGGTCGTTAAATGTGTGAATTTAAAGGACAAAGAAAGTCTAAAATAGAATAAGGCTAAAAATGCTGTATTTTGTCTACTAACATAAACATAAACTTACTGCACCACAAGCCTAATCAAACAAATGATTTATGATTTCAAAGTTGGGCACAGGGGGCTGTCATCTTGTAACTTTGTTATACATCTTTCCAAGACCAAGACTGTGCACATGCTCAGTGTGATCTGGTCTAAGCTTAGGAATCTTCATAAAACAGCACAAGTCAAATAATATCTTCCAGAAGCCGATGCAGACTGATTAATAATCAGAATATACAGAATGCATTGGGTCCTGTGTTGTCACGTTATCTAATGTGAATTTTATAGTTTTTGTTTTGTTTAATACAAACTTTCTCCAACCAGTGGCTGCAGCAAAAGAATCCACTCTACACTCTACACAGTCACCGATTGCAAGCTGCTGGAGTTCTGCATGGCTGGGAAGTAAGTAAGGCTCCCCCTGCTGTTCATAAGTATTATTGTTTCCCTGCCCAGCAGCTGGGGACCATCTGACAATTCCTATCCACAGCAGTAAATGAATGGAGAATTTCACTGCATATAGTCAGGTTTCTTGTAAAAATGGTACACATTTTTTAAAGTAATATTGGTGATAGATTTATTTTTCATTAAAGAAAGTAAAAATTGGATTTAATGTTTTGCCTTTCATTGTACTTTAAATATGTCACTGATAGGCCAGTCCTGTGGGATTATTGATTAAAACTTCTGAGGAAATAATTTATATTTAAGAACAAGGAAACAGGAAAGACTATCAAGCAGGTATTGCTAGAAAGGTCATTGCTAAAGCACACATAATTTAGAGGCAGATTTAATAGGGTTAAAGTTGTGTTTTCCAAAAAAATTTGAGGTTTCAAGGTTTTTAATAGGTCAAAAATATTTTTTTGGGTTAAAAAAATCTAATTTTTCTAGATGTGTTATATCCCGACACTGGAAATGTCTTAAATCCAAAAATACACCATATAAAATATGTTGAAGTCTTGTAGGAGTCAATGGCATTTGAAGACATTAATAACCTTCATGATGTCTGAGTTCTTTTCAGAAGACTCAATCAATTTGAGCAATTTGAGTTACTTCCCACAGAAAACTCGATTTGTTTGAGTTTTTTGGTTGTTAAAGAGAACATATGAGTTGTGTCAAAAAGTTGAAATTAGACCTTTGATAAATAACCCCCTTTATGTACTTTATTTGTCATATCAGTGTGCAATCAGAAATAACTGCCCCCCCCAAATACACAGGAAAAAGTAGGGCAATTTTGGTTTAACTGGGTCTTTACATAGAATCAGGAATCACAGACGAGTTATTTGCATTTATCAGGAGCTTAAGCTGGTGGCATTTTGTAGGACCCCATGTAGAACAATGATTTTCTTGACTTTGTGTGATGGATTAATTGTACTACAGGGGCTCCAGACATATAAGAGGATATATGTAGTCACCAAATAATGATGTAAAGTGATTTTGGAAAGGGCCTCTGAGCTAATGTTCAACTGCTGACCTAAAGAGAGGCATATTGTTGAATGAAATGAGACAGCAAACAAGCAAAGTGACAGAAAAGAAACTGAAATTGTGTTTTTTTTATTTGGCAGGAAGATAACAATTATATAAAGTAGAGCAAAGTACTGTAACTTTCCCTAGCCATTTGTCTTAGTTATATTGTATTAATTTACAATATGTCCCCCAAAGTTAAAATGAATCAAATAAAAACATTGCAGAGTGTGTATATATATATATATATATATATATATATATATATATATATTTAATTTTAGACAAAATCCTTAAAGGGGTGGCTCACCTTCAAATTAACTTTTAGTATATTGTAGAAGGGCAAGTTCTAAGAAACTTTTCAATTGGTCTTCATTATTTATTTTTCATAGTTTTTTTAATGATTTGCAATTTTCTTCTGTTTCTTTGCAGCTTTCAAATGGGGGTCACTGACACTATTTAAAAACAAAGGCTCTGTAAGGCTACAAATGTATTGTTATTGCCACTTTTTATTACTTATCATTCTATTCAGTCCCTCTCCTATTCATATTCCAGTCTTTTATTCAAATCAATGCAGGGTTGCGAGGGTAATTTGTACCCTAGAAACCAAATTGCTGACACTGCAAACTAGAGAGCTGCTGAATAAAATAAGTAAGTAATTTCGAAATTCAAAAATTCTTATTTTTTTCAAATCGAATTTTGGGCTATTCAATAGTCGAAGTAGCCCAAAATTACTTCGAAATTTTAATTTTTGTAATTCGAATTTAATTTGAATTTTTACTGCGACCCTTAGTAAATGTGCCCCCAAGTATTATAAAATAAGGCATAAAAAATATGCATTTTTCTTAATAACCTCAAATTGTGTTGCTAAGTTCAAAACTTGCTTTTCTAGATTCCATTATCTTACTTCCAGTATGTCACTGTTTAAATTCTAACTCAACATAAATACCTTCTACTCTCGATTCAGTTTCTTCATTTTTTTGCTCCTTACAATTTCCCATTTTCTCTCCGTATCACCCATTTTGTTAGTCTACCTCTTTTCTCCATTCCATCTATCCCAACCTTTTACTTCCATTCCCTCTACCAATCCTCAGTTTGTTCTTTTCAATCTGTTTCCTATCAACTTTTCTCTCCTTTATATTCCTCCATAGCTTTTTTGTTCTATTCTCATCCACCCCGACATATCAGCACACTCCATTCATAAAGACCATTTCTAAAGGTTAATATGGGGAAATATTTGAATAGTTCTTAAACACCATTTTTGAATGCAGTCATGGCCAGTAGGTCAACGCCTACAGAGAGGATGGACCAGATATCAACTTTGAAATTTCAGGCTTGGAGGTTGGATCTGTCATTTTTATGAAAAGGAAAAGGTTGCATACATAGAATATAACACTGAATAGCCAGTTGTGATCACTTCCAAAGGTCCAACATCTTCATAATTGCATATTAACAATATATTCTTTTCCTCATTACTAAAACCATATAATTAGGAAGTAGCTATGCTTAAGATTCACATTTCAGAGATGCAAGTCTACCAACACTGAGAATTGTAAAAATGATATTGTGAGGTTTATTTTCCATACTGTTAATTTCCATACACGATAATCATATCTTTCTTTACCTGTGTGATTATTACAAGACATTATTGAAGCAATGTGGTGAACAGCAGATCTGAAAAGACTGAGAGTAGAATCATCAGTCTTTCCAACATAAAGTTTTTTCTTATGAGAGATTCTAGGTCTCAAACTTCAAATCCCAATTACAAAAATCTTTAGAAATTACAGTAAAATGTCATTGTTGGCAGAGTAGCGGCAGAAAAAAAATAAAAAGACTAGTGGACATGAATTTAGGATCTTTCCCTTTTGTATAAGCTTTAATATGGGGAAGCTGGTGAGTAGCATAGATAACTGTTGAAATAATGCACTCACAATATACAATGGATCAAAATTCACAATACAGTACAATATTAATTCAGACCCGAAGCAATCGAATTTCATGAGAAAGAATTAAAACAATAATAGCATATTAGTAGGTTAAACAAATCTTCATAACCTCTAACTCTGCTAAAGTGGCAAAAACAACTTAAGTAGAGAAGGAGTTAACATGATAAGAAATAAAAACTTTATGACAGCAAATCACAAACCAAATTAGGTTTTTTTTGGGGGGGGGGAGGAATAAGAATTATGTTTGCACAATCATAGCTGGTGCAGGAGGAAAGCAAGCCACTTCAAACAGAATCACAAGCAGTGGCTGAAACTAATAATAAGGAGCTTATGTAACAGAAGGTGCTAAGTTTGATACAGGGTCAATCACCTGTAGCAACCAACCAGCAGGTGCCATTTATAGGTCACCTGTTTAAAAGCAAACATCTTATTGGTTGCAATCGGTTACTGCACCTAAGGAAATGTTGTACCTTTTATTACATATGGGGGTAAAAGATTAAAAGGAAAAAAAAACAAATTTGAAACCATTAGATATTTACTGATAGAGAGACATATATATATACAATCTAACTAAAAAGAGTAGCTAAATTCCAAAGGAAGATGCCTTTTTTGTGACTGCAGAATGTCTGTTTCTATACACAAATTCAAGAAGCTGTATTTCTGGCAAGCTAAAAAAATACTATTCACATTTTCAGAGTAACATACAGTTATATTTTTTGTTTGCTGAAAGGCAGCTAGGTATGAATGCAGAGACTGGACTCAACTCAATGGACACAGGTTTAGAATCTAAATATAACCCTTCTGGTATAGACAGGACAAATGGAAATATACTTCACTTCTCCCACATGATTTGTTCACATAATACAAATACTACTGTCATGGTTTCTAAAATTAACTGTTGCTTAGTCTGTAAGAAATGCATTTCTACACTTGTGGTGATAGACTTTCAAAAAGTAGGAAAAAACATTATTTCAAGCTGACTTGGCCTTGGTTATGCAAATGAAAACAGTCTTATATGAAACGGTGGTGCATGAAGACTACCAGCTGCTGCAGAATCTCATTAAAATGGAGCATTTGGGCCTCCAATCTTCTTTCCTAAATCACGGGATCAAAGGATTGAGGTATCTTTCAGTAATGTATCTTCAAATGCTTTACAATCTTTACAATGTAAAGAAAATGTACAAAGTATCTAGTGTGTCTAGTGACACAAAATCTACATCATTGTGTAGGTCCATACAATTAGTGCATCATGTTCCAGATACACATCTCTGTTCTATTAATGGCTAGTGATGGGCGAATCTGGGGCGTTTCGCTTCCCTGAATTTTTCGCGAATTTCCCGAGAAATTTGCGAAATGGCGAGCTAGGCGAATAAATTCGCCCATCACTATTAATGGCTTATGTTTTACTGTAATGAGGACTGTGCAATAATAACTCTTTCTGGATTTCTGGTAAAGTCTTCAAATATTTCCTCTCTTGACTGTTACATGCAGACTAAAGCTAAAAAGGAAACTTATCAGGTAGACTAGGTGGACTTTATCCTCATACATGATTAAAAAGTGCAACAACTGACATCATATGTTTTCATGAATAATTGGACAAGTGTACATGCAGGGCCACCATAAGTAATCATGGGGTCCTCTACTACTGCTATATTAGTATGACCCTCCCCAATTACAAGTCCACCAGTCACCTGGGCCCTTTACAAACCAGCCCATTATTCATCCAAATCTGCCCACTCAACCTGGGGGTTTCTGGATATGGGGTCTCTTCATAATTTGGAACTCCATCCTTTGTCTGCTCATTTAAACATTAAATTACCTTAATTAGATTGTTTTGCCTCCAATAAGGATTCATTATTTCTTAGATGGGATTAATTACAATCTACTGCTATTATTAAAGAGAAAAAGAAAATCATTTAAAAAAATAGAATGGAGTATATGGCTTTCCTGTAATTTGAAACTTTCTGGATTTTGGGTTACCTATACCTGTATATGCATACATCTAATTTGTATGCCTTATTGTATGTGACAAATAATCAGAGACAGAATAATATGGTGGTAGCTCTTTAATGACTATGGCTATTAAAGAAGTTCTGCAGCAGCTAGAATTCTCCAGTTTTAAGATCTGGTTCACTCAATATAAATATATATTAGAATATATCTACTAGGAGAATATGCCAAATGTATCCATGGTGATCAGATGATGAGGTGCACAGAATGCCTCTTTAATTGGATGTGTGAAGCTAGATGTAGTTATTGTCATATTTAGTATGCAGCACTGTAGCAACAGAAGTTGGAAAAATGTGTTTCATTTGCAAGGCAAGATAATAATCTGTATCAATGCATTCTTTTTTCGTTGTCTTATATATATATATATATATATATAATGGTATTACAGGTTGAATCAGGATAAATTTTTCCACAAGATAAAAGTGCAATATATACAACTTAAAGTTATTTACAGGTTTTGGTAGAGACACTTGGATAGCAGCAACTGAACAATCCATAACATATATAGCATCACTTACAGCTTGGAAGTTATTTACTTATACAATATTATACTGTAAGAACTGATAAATAAGTGAACACAAATCTCTAGCACTGAGGTTCTGCACAAAAAGCCAATGTTGAGTAGGGTATAAATGTATTACAATAAACATGGACCTGATATATTAGACACATATGTAAGTTGCATTAAGTAGAAATGGAAAGTCTTGGTAAATGAATGTAATAAATATTCAAAAAGCAAAGTTGTTAAAGAAATGTGGATAAATTCTGTCTTAAAATTACTATGAAAATATAAGCAGGTGAGTTTTTAGACTTCAGTATTCTTAGATGTATCTTAGACTTAGATAAAATATTTTATAAAAGTTATCAGCATTTTATTACCTATAGTTAAAGGGATATTATTTAACCAGGCATGGATTTTGAAAGAAATCAATGCTTTTATGGCTTTTGTGAATAAAACAACACCTGAAAAGTTGTTGACACATTGCTCTGGTGATTATTGAAGCAATTCTAGTTCTCCAGAACAAACAGTATGACAACTACCACGCATAGGCATAAATATAAAAATGCAGTCAATAGGTCTCATATTTATATGACTAGATTTTTATAGAAAATGTATAAAAAATAAAATCAGTATAAACCCTACTTCTAAACCAGGTATATTTTCCTTTGCACTAGTATGAGACCACAGGATCATCCTGTACACAGTAAATGCCCATATATATTTTTGTTTTGTACTGCAAGGTATTACAAAAACCTACACATTTTAGGCTCGGGTAAAAAACACTGCCTTTTAAAATACAGTTACCTCAGTGGAGACTGAACTCTAAAGAAGAGTTTAAAAAGAAAAACAGTTGTTTTTTTGATACATTTTTAGTTCTCTTACAGCCAAGTTTATTTTATACTCCAGGGCCAAAAAAAAGAATTACTAATTCAATCTTTCCACAATAAACTTAAAGCATGAGCATGGGGATTGCTGTAACTGAAAGGAATGCTAAAGCTGACTGATATGGAAGGCCAGCATTCTCTGACTCTGACTAAACACAAGCCCAAAAGGTGATACAGAAGGATTACTCTGTGTCCTTGATCAAGTACTTTCATACATAGCTGCCCTTCTTAACACAGCTGCTCATTCTAATGCCTTTCAAACAGAAAGCGTTTCCAATCAAGTTCATAGTATTGTACCCCAAAAGAGAAAGGACTTATAACAACTGTCCCATATCACAGCAATACTAAGTAATGCTAAGTTCATTATACCGCCATTTTTGAGAATGATGTACATTAAAATCATCTGTAGACCTGGATCATGATGCATTCAAATGTTGGATGGATCTTTTCTGATTTCTGCTTAAAGAAGCAGTTCATCCTCCTACTTTTGTGTGAAGTCTTTAAACATTGATAAGAAACCCTGAGCACAGCATTAACTTTCAAGGGAGTTCTTGAAAAGTTCAGACCCCACTTGAACGTTGACAGTCTTAGTTGTTAGTAAAACAAGGCAGTTAAATTAATAGAGATTATATGCACTGAAGTAAAATGAAAAAAAAAAACAAAAAACATTTCTGGCAACATAGGGCCTTGAGGTTATTTTTAAATTCCATGTTAGTTGATTTACACTTTGGGGTCATCCAAATTTGCAGACATAAATATCTTCATCATCCACTTGTCATAGGTCTTGGTCTCATTCACCATCGGTATTACTGTCCCAATGGAAATTTGCTCTTTTTATCTATTCAACAATTATATATTTAAATGTAAACATTTATACAGGCGGTGGGCCTGTGAATTTCTGGAACTTCTCAGTGTATAAAGGATAGGGTTAAAACAAAACCAAACCCTGTATAGTTTTTAGGTTTAAGACCATGGTTTGTTCCACCATACAACTCAAGTGACTAAGCCTTCCCTTTAAGATGGGAGGAAAAACAGCCTACCACAAAACCACGTTTTCTATCCTTACTTGAAAATTCAAATTTAATTAGCATTACTAATATTTTTGGGCATGTGTCAAGGACCAACATGTTTTATAGGTTTTTGTAACACTATCCTAATTAAAAAGAAATTCTTAGCAATAATATGGCTCAGGTGTTTCATGGATCCTTAAAATGTGGGCAAAAATGTTTAAAAGGAAGGTTCGGTAGCCTTAATTGACTTGACCCAAACTAACTTCCTGATCACAAGTCATTTACTTTCTCCCATGCTCTTTCCCTCAACAGAGGTAAATAATAGTGATGGGCGAATCTATCCAGTTTCGCTTTGCCAAAAAATTTCAGAATTTCCAGCGAAATTCATGAATTGGTGAATAATTCGTGAAATGAGTCGCATCTCTTTTTTTAACGTGTTGCGTTGTTTTCGGCGCACACTGCACCATTTTCGCACGTTGCGATTTTTGACATGCATATTTTTTTTTACGCCAGCGAATTTTCAACTGGCAAATTTCGCGCCTGCCAAATAAATTCGCCCATCACTAGTATATAATACAGAGAAGAATTTTATATATAATATTAAGATTCACACACACATCGCCCCATCAGTAGTTCTCCATTTTCTTATTGACAAAAATAAAATCACAATGATCAGCTTATAAACACTCATTTATAGCTTAACTTGTAATACTGTACTGGATGTATCTGTACAATTGGCCTGTGTATTTCTCTTTAGTTGTTTAGAATCCCACCCAAGCTGGACCAGGCAGCACCATGGTGAATATATACAACATAACTTGATTCACTTGGCAAAATATGAGATGAATATTGACAAAATAAGAGATGGCTATTTATAAAGGAAACACACAAACAGAAAATAAAGAGATGTATTTACAGTTCTGTGCTTTTAAGAAAACAGATTAAGTCTTACAATGAAACACTTTTCTCATATTTGTTCTGATATTTGTATTGATTAATGCTTGTGGTACAGTAAGTAATATATATAATGTTGGTATGTTCTCTCCTGGGAGTGATTCCAGTCAGAAAATCTATATAATTGGCCACAACATTAAGGATCCAATGATAATACTTTATATCTTAAATATAGAACTTAATAAAAGTGCTATATATCGTTGGTCACTGTGTGCAGCATGTGCATCTTCCTAATAATAATATTTGATATCCCTCGGGTCAAAAAAATTAATTGATCATATAAGGAAAGCAATGTTTTGGAGATCTCAGGAGCTTTGAGTGATTAATGAAAAAGACCTGTCTACATTTTCTCAATGTTACATTTCTTATTAGTATTTATCATCCCCAAGCAATCCACATTACCTCAAATGCAACTTATATATACTATAAAGCTTGAAATCGTTATGCACAGTTTAAGATTGCTTAGCTTTTAAAACATCGGGTTAGAAAAAAGAGACACTGATATGTAGCAGCACTTCAAATAAAAACTAAATAAAAGAAAGCATAGTGAATTGTGGAAGTACAGTATTAAATCCATATTGACTAGACATGACCCCAGTGTCTACATTAATGGTAAATTCCAGCTGTGCCACAAAGTCATACAGCAAATGTTTGGGGTTGGGGACTTTCTGGATAAAATCAGTTATGTATCCAAGCTTTCATATTTTCACTCACACATTTCATTCATGCAAATTACCATTTTTAAACTTCTATTGACTATTTGCTTTCCCTAAGCTGCTAATGCTACATTTTTTTCTATAGCTTATATCCAAAGAAACTTATCGTGACCTGTTTACAGCAAATGTTTGCCTTGTTTTTGCAAATCCAAAGTCTCTTCTGTATATCTTTTGATTCTGCTGGTTGCTTTCATATTGCTTCATTCAAAATCCAAAAATAAAGTAAAAAAACAAAACAGAAAAAAATCAAAAACAGTCTGTAACAAGGAAAAAGAGAAGTACATCTTAAGTGCAAAACCGACTTTCTAGACTAAAGTCTGCAATTCCCTGCTGTATTAATTCTTCCTTACAGTTCATCTGTGGAACTCCCCATTGGCCAGCCCAAAGTTACCACGCATCAGCTTCCAAGAGAACAAATATGTTGTTCCTTTGATAACTTTTCCAAAATCTGTCTTTTCTCATTGTTAGTTGGTGCAGTCAATCTTGACAATAGCACATTGAAATGATGAGCTCAATATCTACAAACATGATTTTAGCAGCCACTGCTGAAACTTGGGAAGGGTGCTTGTTCCATTTATTTTCCTTCTGGATAACTTAGGAAGTAGCGTGCTGGGTGGTGGAATACACTTTTATGTATTTTGAATGGAACCAATAAAGAAATGGTGGTCAATCACAGACAGGCATTCACAGCCTCATTTGAACATCATAACTTGGCATCAGTGTTGAGAGTGAAGAGCATCATCAAAAGCACAGCTGTTCAGGCTTCTAGGGTCATATGCAATTTTACCATTGTTTGCTCATATTTGCATCTTTCACTTTTAGGCACCGACTGCAATTTAAAAGGATCATTTGCTGGCTGTTTCATATTCCAAAGGGCATTTGATTTGAGATGAGCCTAATGATAACTCCTGGTTCTTCAAACATCATTAGGATCCATTGGAGGGATCAGCCTCATTAATGGGTTAGTGAGTCTACTAGCTTTTTCCCAGTTTTATTTGATATTAAAGCAGAACTTGACACAATCACCTTTAAACCATACATTACAGTAGCTGGTTCTTTGAGCATGTGTGTTTCAGCTCATATCAGTATTGATATGTACTCATATATTTTAATTGTGCTGGGAAGTGATACTATCCATTTTGCCTTCCAAGAGGTATGATTAAAAAAAAAAGACAAAAAGCCAACTACCCACTTACATTTCTTTCTAGTCTATCATAAACAAGGAATTTAAATGTTCTTTACTACTGGTATCCACAGTTTTCAACACGCAGCTTCTACATATGGCATATTTTCTGCTGTATATCTCTTCTGAATAATCTAACATTTCTTTTATAAATAAAAAAAAATACTGAACTGAGCTGACAACCACAAAATATAAACATGATTTCTATTCAGCCACAACAAAAAATCTAAAGGTGAATCTATCATGAACTACTACTTCCAGGTTTTGTTATCTTCCATTGGGCTCTCTTGGTTTTTCTAGTACTCCAGTCAACTTATAAAGAAGGAAGTGTATCTTTTTTTTCACCTTATTATGTGTGCTACATAATAAATAACAGAAAAAGCCTAGAACATCCTTTCACCTTCCAATGGGAGGGATCTGGCATGGAGAGGAAGCACACCCGAGGAAGTAAGGTGGCTAATAGGGAGGGAGGACTCAATGAATCCAAGATATGGGGGAGGGATACTTCCCTGTCCCCTTAATACTGTAAATCCTACACAACAGTGTTCCGGTGCCTATAGGGAGGAGGGGGCAGAACAGTGCCTGGTTTCAGAGTAAATTCTGTCAGGTATTCTGGATTTTCTGCTACCACTGGTCTGATCCGTCCATTTTGCTTATAAAAGTATTTTGTGCTGTATTCATGCAGGTAATCTGGATGATGGACAGTGCTCCTTGGTGGCAGACTGTGATTCCAGTATTCTGGATTATCAAATGCCTTCTTGGATTTCTCTGTTACAGTAAGTCCATTATTTTTCAGGTACTCAGCATTTTCCTTGGGTTTAGCAAAAGAGTTCAAATACAAACGCTCTTTGACATATTCATCTTCTGACTTGGACTGTATGCTGCTCCCATTATTATACTCAGGTTTCTCCACAGCTTGGACATCTCCATTTTTCCTTCGAGACACAAAGGGATTTTCTTCAACTGGGTTTAAATAATCTGGAAGACAAAGCAGTTGCAGTTGCTGAAAGGTTTTGTCATTGATCAATGAGAGGTCTTAACCGGAGTAATTTTATATTATGTCAAATTCTACCTTCTAATGCAATGCTATTATGTATAGCTGACTTATCACCCATTTCAGCATTTAAGACATTTTGATAAATTGTAGATTAACAACAACAGTACAACAATTACATCATTTGAAATATATGATGCTTTTGTATTACTTGTGACACTGCAGGGTTTTTTCTTAACTAACCCAGTAGAACATGAGTGGTCTTGATTTATTCTTGTATATCTACATGATACAAAATAATGGCAGTATTTTATTCTTTAATTTCATATCAGCCTCATCTAATGCAGGGTTGCTAATGCATGTTTTGGGATTTTATTGTTTTTAAGAAGTTCAATAAAAAGGAAAATCATAACTAGAAGCCATTCTTAAATAATAGCTATGAAAGCAGTATTGTAGAAAAAATATTCCTACCACTAAACTGGATCTTATTTTTACATAATATGACAGTTGACAGAAAGAGGTACTCTCATGGGGGTAGATTCATCAAAGAGTGAAGTTAAGAGTGAAGTTCCGCCACTAGAGGGACATTCCACAGCTCTCAATTAATTTCTATGGGATTTTGAAAGGCGTATTTATCAAAGGGTGAAATTTCACTTCACCCATTGATAAATACGCCTTTCAAAATCCCATAGAAATTAATTGAGAGCTGTGGAATTTCCCTCTAGTGGCGGAACTTCACTCTTTGATGAATCTCCCCCATGGTATGGAATCATTCTTCTGCATAAATGTCAATGCTATACAATTTCTGTGGTACAGAGGGCAGCAATTTTTCTGGCCTACGTGGTAGAAGGACTATAATGTAAGCATTTACAGTATTAACGACAACCTTTTTAAAACACACCCACTTTAAAGCACACCCATGCTACCATAAGAACACACAGGGAGCAGACTGCAGGCAGTTTATGGCACACACAGGGATCATCGGGCAGGCAGAGTATGCCCCACACAGGGAGCATAGGGCAGGCAGAGTATGGCATGCACAGGGATCATAGGGAAGGCAGAGTATGACACACACACAGGGAGCATAGGGAAGGTGGTATATAGATGGAGACAGGAAACTAATCAGGACCACTCTAAGATGAACCGTTCATAGTGTGCTATATACATTGACACAATGTTGGTGCCTAGCACTTTGTATGAGGTGTGAACATGTATACACTGTGGGCACTTTCAGTCTGGTTCTGAGGTGTGACCAATACAGGGCTTTAGGGGTGTTATAGGTTTGAAAAATGCAGGGAGCAGTAACGTAACTTGGTGGGGGCGGGCCCGGGTGCGGGCCGTGCAGCCGGGCCCCCACCACCACCCTCCGTGCTGATTTGTTTTGCAGGGGTACGGGCCGCTCGCACCCCCTGCTCCCCCGGTAGTTACGCCCCTGGCAGGGAGATTACAGGTGTAACAAAGCATGAGTTTACTGTCTGAATTTGAGATGTAAACAATGCAGGGGTCAGTTAATCTCAGTAACAATACACTTTAAATCTTACACAAGGTAAGCAGTCACAGCAGGCAGACTTTCATGTTGGGAGGCCACACAAGGTGGGGTTGCAGTTGTACAGCACTGATCTAGACTATTCTCTATTACTTTCACCCCATGGTACAAGAACACTTGTTATATAAATACCTTCAATGTATTTGGCAGGATTGCGTTTCGATGGATAGTTCACATACTTAAGAAAATGTTCAGATATACATATGCAAAGATAACTGAATAAATGTTAGTAAGTTTGTGCCAGTTCTAGTGAATAACATTAAACAGTTGTCTGGTTACTATAATTCACTTGACGTGTGTATTGTCAAGTTTGCACCCATCCCTTACGCCCGACACCACAACCCATATAAACGCACAACACCACTGGTTTGGAGAGAGATGGCCGCAGTTGTTTATTTTCATACATAATATTTAACAGGTAAACATAACATTATTTAACGTTTGTATAACAAACGTTTATTATAAAGGAAAGGAGGAGGGGCTGTACCCCAACTGCCTGGGTTGATTCCTGTACCATTCCCAACCCTAAACCGGGCTGTATATCTCCCATGAGGACCCAGGCCCACCAGACTACTTCCCTTTTAACTTGCCCTGGGGCTCCTTGCCAAGGTACCCTCCGCCAACTGCGACAAAACAAACACCTAACAAAAAAGGGGGGGGAGGGTGGGATGCTGCGTCCTGCTGTCTTCACGTCCCGGCGCCGAATGAGGTAAACCGCGCGGCTTTCCCCTTTTACGCCACGCCTCCCCGTGACGCCAGCCAATCAGGATCCAGCAACCTGAAAGAAGGGCAGGGATAGGTTCCTTCCAATCCCCGTCAAGCCCTGCTTCCCTATTCGGGTCGTTGGGACCCAAAACCAGATGACATTTATGACATTATCCCATTTTAGGTAACATAATAAATGCCACAAAGTTTGCACCAGGTCTTGTGGGTTACTAGACCAGGTGGAAACTTTTACTACTATTAACATATGTGAAATAAAATTTACATATCACAGCTTTATTTCGGGCTGATATTTAACTTCTAGTTAATTAATGGGAATATCTAAGGCGGTTCTAGAAAGCAGGGTCTCATCACAGTGAGTGTTTATATTTAGCTTTATTGGGCTATTTCAAAAATAGCAGGAGACTTCCCAATCACTATTTAACTCCTGTGGGTAATGAATTTTTAGAGTGAATATCTAGTATACTTCCCTCTAGTCTATCTTTTTTGGCAAGTCTCCTCCTCTCACTCCTAGTTCTATCTGCTCAGTGCCCTGAAATTTTATTTTGTTGGCAGCAACTTTTCTATTGGAGTATCTCACTAAGTCAGTGTCACTGATATCTATTGGAGTTAAATGTTCTCTCACCCTTTCTTTTAAAGGTCTGAGAGTCCTGTTGACGTATTGTTTGAGCTATGAATGGGAAAGATGTTTTTATTTACACTACTCTGAAAACTATCTTTTACTAGAATGTGCTTACACAACTTGCATCTCTTTTTTCCACATTTGTAACATCCTTTATTTGCCAGCCACTCACTACACTCTTTCTTTATTTTTGTATGAGAATATAAGCTTGGAGAGACATTACTTGCAATAGTTCTATTGCGCTTAAAGACAAATGTCACGTCTTCGAAGTCCAACAATGGATCCATACGAAGGACCTCCAATCTATTCCTAATTATTTTCTTGATTTGATATGCATGACTGCTATATGTAGTAATAAAAAGCACATCATTTGTACCATGCTGTTTATTAAAGTTATTTTTGTCTCTCATACTACCTTGTCTTTTGTCTTTGTTTTTATTAGTATTGGCTTTAATTATAAGGTCCTGTCTAGAGGTGGCCACCGCTCTTTCATATCCTTCCCTGACCACTATTGTATCATACTTTCTAATTAGTAGTCAGTCCCAGAGTGCCATAGATTGGCTCTGGAGGGCATCCCAAGTGTTACAAATGCGTCTGAGTGCAAGAATTGGCCCGCAGGGATGCCTCCCAGAACCGATCTCGGATGGCAGCTGTCAGCTTGCAACAAAGTATTCCTAGTGATAGGTTTGACATAGATATCACATTTTATCCCATCCTGGATTTTACCCTTTAGTGAGATATCCAAAAAATGTGTATCTTCTTTTTGAAAGTTATATGTAAATTGTAAATGACATTGGTTTTTATTGCAGTGTTCAACAAACCCCATTGCTTCTTGCTCTGTGCCATCCCATATGATGATTAAATCATCTATGTAGCATGATATGTTTTAATATGTTGTCTGAAGCAGTTATCTTGTCTGTAGACGTTGCGAGTGAGAGGAGGAGACGGGAGTGAGAGGAGGAGACTTGAAAAAAAAGATAGAGCAGAGGGAAGTATACTGGATATTCACTCTAAAAACTCTTTACCCACAGGGGTTAAATAGTGATTGGGAAGTCTCCTGCTACTTTTGAAATGGCCCCATAAAGCTAAATATAAACACTCACTGTGATGAGACCCTGCTTCCTAGAACCGCCTTAGATATTCCCATTAATTAACTAAAGAAGTTTATTATAAGCCTGAAATAAAGTACAACTTTGTTATGTAAACTTTATTTCAGATATGTTTTAATTGTAAGCACTATATAAGGCAGAAAGTCAGAGTTAGACTTCACCTCTGATGAAATGCCAGAGTGAGCTGACTAGATACAGTATGTGACAGTTCAGCACTAGGTCTCAAGTAAGATTTTAATGTTTACTTGGAAATAAAGCTTCTTAATTTTTTTACCCGTGGCTATTAAGCTCACGTTTATCCACTTCCTTCAAACTTTAATAACCTGCACAGACACAATTTCACTGTTAGCACTTCTTTGCAGTTTTTCCCCCCTATTTCAGGTTTTCCCTACATTGCAATGACAGCATCTATCAGACTGGGAGCTTTCCAGTATCTACTCCTATGGTGTAAACTACCAATTCTTTCTGTCAAGAATAGTGTTATCTTGTTTAGATGTTTAAAAGGATTCAAATATGTCATATTTTAGTGAAAATCTAATGTGGCCTACCTCATCTTTTGCCCTCATTCTGTTAATAACGCTAAGATACTTTTAAAAACAGTCCCTGGAATGAAAAATTGCAAATTTTAATACAAGATTATTGTCAGCAGGCACCACTTACCAGACTTCGGCTTTTCCTTCATGGGAGTCATGTAGCCATCTTCCCCAACAACCCCTCTGGGATTACGCTCTGGCACAAATGCAGTGGGGTCAGCACTATATCTCTGCAGGCTGCTCTCCTCTGGTATTCGCTCAATCTGTTTGCGAAGTGTGCCATTGCAACAAACATCATCAAATACTTCAGCTGTAGCCCCCTGTGCTGTCGGGACTTCGGTTATGGGGCAGGCAGTGGATCTGAAGGAAAGATTCACTGCTTCTTGAGTAGTGTAGCCTCCATCTCTATAAACAAACTGGTTCTACGGAAGACAAAGGAAACAAAAATGTTTTATTGACACTTTCATAATAATGATAACTAAAGAATGTGCCATAAGCACTGACAAAGCATCTGCTGTAAAAGAAATATGAGGGCAATCAATGAATACTTCTTTTAGGCACTACACAGCTTGATGCATATACATAAAATGTTCTAAGTAAAATAACAGTAACCTTTACCACAGGTAATGTCCTACTGGCACAGCAGCCACCATCACATAATGCATTATTATTGTGACACCAATTCCTTTTGTGTATATAAAAACAACCAAAGTCAGACAAGATCCCAAAAGAAATAATGTACTGTAAAGTGAAATAGCTGCTCAAGGGCCAGTGCCAGTTGTATAAGATACAACTGCATAAATTTTAAGGTATAAACCCCAAAAATACCTATTTGCATCTAGTTTGGTATTGCACCCTACTGTAGTATGCCAGTTATCTGTTAACTGCGTGCCCCATCCTATTATAATGATAATATACTCATTGTCTATAGTGGACAAAGACAGAATGGTAGCCATGAAAACGTGGATCCAGATGTGGATTCATTGCAACATTCCACTGCCACATTCCACGGTTCACCATCTGCTCTTAGCCCTCGAATTCGGCCAAAATTCGATAAGATTTCGACTATCGAATGCTTATCGAATAGTTTTAGGCTATTTTTTCTTTGATATTCAATCTCTTGAAAAAATCATACAATCAAATGCTGATCGTTAGTGATGGGCGAATTTATTCGCCAGGGCCGAATTCGCGGGCAATTCCCGCGATTCGCCGCTGGCGAATAAATTTGCGAATCACCAGCGAAATTTTGCAAAAAAAACGAGTCGCGCGTCGTTTTTGACGCGACGCGTCGCCCCAAAAAATCGTCCCGCGACTCGTTTCGCGAATTTTTCGCCGATTCGCAAATTTCTCTAGATCACTAATGGTCGTTTGATTTCATGAAAAAATCGGGAAATTTCCTTCGATCGTTCGAAAAATTTGTACGATTCGAATGATCGAGGCGTAAAAAAAAACGAATTAAAAAAAAAATTATGCTACTGTTCCTTTAAGTCCTGCTGGAAGAACCAATGGCGCAGTCTTGTAGATCTACTGTATTCAAGTGAAGCTAATTACAAAGCATCTGTAATGCAGGATGTCTACAATCCCCCTAAGATTAACATATAATATAATCTTGCCAGTGTTTGGCACCCAAAAAGTAAATATATGTCCATGGAGATAGACAGAGAACTTCCCAGTAGGATATAGTGGCTTTCACTTAAAACTGCATGATTAAAGGGATACTGTCAAGAAAAAAAAATGCATCAATTAATAGCGCTGTACAGAAGAATTCTGCATTGAAATCTGTTTCTCAAAAGAGCAAACATATTATTTTATATTTCATTTTGAAATCTGACATGGGGCTAGACATATTGTCAATTTCCCAGCTGCCCCAAGTCATGTGACATGTGCTCTGATAAACTTCAATCACTCTTTACTGCTGTACTGCAAGTTGAAGTGATATTACCCCCACCCTTTCCCCCAACCAGCAGTCTAACAAAAGAACAATGAGAAGGTAACCAGATAACAGCTCCTGGTTGATCTAAGAACAGCACTCAATAGTAAAAACCCATGTCCCACTGTAAGAAATTGCCATCTTGGGTTGATAGACTAGCAGTTGTCCAGGGAAATTATCATAACAAAGGGTTTCCTGTGACTGCTAGTCTGCTATCTGCTGTAAGGGACCATAAAAGTACTGTTTGCGAGAACGTGCTCTACAGGATGTATTGTGTATTCAAGTTGCGGTTTATCTCAGTATCTTGTTAGTTGGGTGTATTTCTGTGGGCAGGTGAAAACCCAGGATAAAAGAACATACACAGAAGAGGAGCTGGGCAGCTGAGGGGAGAGACTGGAGGGCCTGAGCTGGGCAGCTGGAAGGAAGAAGGCGGCAGCTGGAGAAGCAGAGGAGCCTGGGACAAGACAGCATGTGAGGACTACAGAGCAGAGAGGGAAGCCATGTTCAGCTGACCTCTATTCCCATGCCTTGTTGGTAACAACTATGTAGAATTGTTTATGTGTAACTGTAAATACCGTGTTTGTTTAAATGTTATTGTTTTTGTGTAATTGTTTATGTGTAACATTCTATTGATTTACTATATAATATAATTCCTTTCCTATACACTTATTGGTGTGGATTATTTGTCAGCTTGTTCAAAAGAACCGGGACCCACGTAAAAGGGTTGAGGTATATTAATATTATATTAATATACTATATATATGATAAATTAAACCACTGTGTTCTATTTAGTTACATTGAGAAGGAAAAACAACAGCCTGCCAGAAAGCAGTTCCCTGCTAAAGTGCTGGCACAAGTCACATGACCAGGGGCAGCTGGGAAATTGACAAAATGTCTAGCCCCATGTCAGATTTCAAAACTGAATATAAAAAAAATCTGTTTGCTCTTTTGAGAAATGGATTTCAGTGCCGAAGTCTACTGGAGCAGCACTTTTAACTGATGTGTTTTGAAAAAAAAACATGTTTTCCCATAACAGAATCCCGTTAAAGAGCAAATACAAACCACTATTAACCATAACCCACTCATCACACTTGTTAGAGAAAGAGTCCCCTCAACAGCCATGATTAAGGTGTTGATACTTGTTAAAACATTTTTAACTTACAAAGACTCACTATAACCTTAACCATGTAACATGAATGTGAATAATTATAATGATATTGTTTTAAGGTTGTCAGTTTGCATGCTATGAAATGCAGCTATGCCCAGTGGCATAACTAGAGTGCACCTAGCCCTCTTGCAAAAAAATCTTCAAAGAGGCTCAGCACACTCTGATCCCCACCCTAGCAGCCACCCGCACACATCCCACCTTGCATCCCCCTTCCTTGCTGGTAAGAGATCAGCTGGGGAGGAGGGGGTTTTCTTTTCAGCTATAGAGGAAGCAGACCCACAGTCCAGGCCCATTATACAGAAATTGTTATTGATATAGTCTCTACACTTTAGAGCTTACAGTCTAAGTTTTCTATCACTTTAATAACATAACACACACACACAGATTAATTATTCACAGGCTAGATAACTTGCCTGTATATTTTATAAAGTGGGAGTGGAAACAGGAAATACAACCTCTTGCTAGTTTCTAAGCACCTTCTGTTTTATAGGCTTCTATGCCCCACCTCTGCCTATTTATACATACTACTGCAGCTTTCCTGTAATAGGCTTGCTCAACTGCTAGTCATGGCCCCTTTTGCTCCACTGGCTTCATCCCCCCCCACCCAGCTTGTTCCTTTGGGACCCCTGTTTGTCCATAGAGCTGCCTTTGTGATTTTGTGTATTTTTGTGCAGAAACTAGCATTATGAAAGCAACAAAGGAACTGTGGATTCAGTATTATTCCTTTATGGTGAAAAAAGGGTTAAAGGCTACTGTGCTATAACAGCTTTGTCCTGTAGAGTAGTAATTAGTGAAATTTGCCACAGCTTTTGATGACTTGCTGACCTACAACCTGGGCCCAGCAGCAAAAAAACAAATGACTGATTGATTCAATTACCGTGCTGTCTTCTTATTCACAGTCCCCTCTGTGATGGTTCTCCAAACTCTATATTAATCACGTTTCTGACTGTTCCTTCTCAAGCTTTTCTCATAATAAAATAGCTGCTGTCTAATGTCATTTGAGATCCATCTATGAAAACACCTTAGTGTTAGGACACTATTGTAATTATGCAAAAAACCTTCACTAATTAACTTTTCCTGTTCCTCGTCAGCTTCTGTTCAAATCAGACTTGTCTAAATTCCAGTCTCATGTCTCACGCCTCATGTTAAAGATGAATGATGATAGATGTGTAAAGTTATTGAGGAAAATTCAGAAGGCAGATACTAGGGGTCATTAACACTACCCTGGGGTGCCACAATGACACAGAATGGATGGGAAGAGGAAAGGAGAGGGTGCACTTATATGCCTTGCCCCATCTACCTCTTTTGTATAAAGGGTTGCCTAACAAAGACAGTGCTCTATTCAAGGTAGCTTGCCACAGGGTTATGAGCGCCAATAAGGAGCATAAATGTGTTTTGCCATTCTTCAAGTGCAACAGTTTGCAAAGTGCAAAAACTCTGGCATCTGGAATAGTGCCCTAAGTAGAATGCCCATTAGAATACCCATTAGCACACAAACAACTTGCACATGACAATAATAACACATTATGTATTCATTAAAACTATTTAATGTTTAGTATTTTCAAAACCTAGGGACTAGGGAGAGGAGAAAGCAAAAACTGAAATTAAGTTAAAGGAATCAGTGTGTAGCTATTCAGTTGCTACAACACCAATAACATACATAATATATAAAAAGCTACATTTTAAATCATGTTAAATTTTGAAGCAGATGCAATAATAAAGCTGTATACTGCATACAAACTGTACTGATAGCACTAGAAACTGAATACATTGCATTTGCAACTTGTACAGCAAGGAAAATAAATGCAACGTGAGCATAAAAAACAATATGCCCTAAAGCAATGTCTTTAACCCCAACCAACAGGCCTAGATTGGAGGACATCTATGACTAAAAGCTAACAAAATCAATATGAATGAACAACTGAATGCCTTCCTAATGCTTCTCTAGTGTTTAAGGCTAAACTTTCTAGCACTATCATTATAACTGAACCATAACAAATATATTGTACATCGGTAAAGTTGGTGGCAAACCCTGTGCCTAGTACAATGACCAGAGATTGAACAAATACTAAGTTCCCTATCAATTGGGCTTCCCAAAATGCAATTTCAGATCCAAACTCGCTAATTATATGGGGCCACAGTGTGACACATCTAATTTGTCGCTTTCTTCTATGTGTTTCTAACAAAAATAATGAGAAAAATCTAACAATGAAGTAGTGGTCTTCGAATCTTTGTGCAGGACAAATAAGTATTTCTCTACAATGTAGGTGAAAATATGGAAGTATTGTGTTAGCGTTAAGTAACTGCTTGGGGAAAGATACAAAACATGCGGCCCTAAAGAGAGAATGTAAAATTTAGGTGAAGACACATTTGAATTAACATTCAGTAAAACCTAAATTGAATTAAAAAGATAATTTCTTAAAAACTGTCATTAATGTCTCATGAATTTAATTTAACAATCATAAACTGCCATTAAATGAGCACTAATATTGATTTATTTTGTGGAAACCACTTTGGCTAACAGTGCATCAATCTATATTTTGGGAAAACTATAAAATAATAACATTAAATAAAGTCTATCATATAGGATAGCAAGCAAAGATATAGTAATCTAATTGCAGAATTATCTGTATATCTATTAGACTCTTAGACTCAATATTAATTAGGCCTATCTATAGTAAGCTTTTCCATGTTAATTATTATAATTTCACATCACATTTTTACATGTTTTAACAGCATACACCACTGAATATGATAGGCAAATATGTACAGTATGTTTGCGAAAATATACATTTTATGCAATTATGTTATTTAAAATGGTCTGTGCCCATTCAAGCAGGTAATAAATGACAGGTGCTAATTATTAGAATTAGTTTCATTACTTCAAATTTAATGAACCAGCATTTCTACATATTATTAATAATGTGTTGATTAGTGTTTTTGTTCAAGATTGTGTTTTTGAATTGAGACAAAAATAAGGCAATCGTTTATATGTAATATCCAAATGCAGTACTCGTAGCAACTAATAAGATGTTTGCTTTTAAACAGGTGACCAGTAAATGATACTGCTATAGGTAACTAGACCTGAAGCACATTTTATTACATAAGAGTGAGTATGACAAGTGAGCAACAAATTAGGTATATTAGTAGATGAGATTTGAACAGGAAGACTAAATTCTATTACTTTAGGTAGGAAGAAGAAAGACAAGGACTGGTTCAGGAAGGAGTAAAAAGGAAATAGGTAGGACATGTAGGCAGTAGAAATGTATAACATTTTGTATTTGTAAACATGTCCTGTTGAATAAGAAGAGAACTAGAGTTTAGTACAGTGGAAGGAATTGGGAAGGAAGCTACTGCAGGTACATGCAGTTGAACATGGATCAACACAGGAAAATACAAAAGGCCAGCCAAGAAATATACTAAATACGTTTCACTTTCACTTGCCTATTTTTATCTATACATATTTTTGCACCCCTCAAGACAAAAATAAACCCCAAAGAGATGAGGAATCTGAAGGGAAAGTAGGAGAAGACAGTAGAGGATGTGAAGGCTGAAGGGTGATGAGAAATACTTACTCCTGACATAGGGGTGTAAGCAGGAGGAGGGCTGTGTCCAATTTCACTCTGATAGGAAAGAAAAATGGAATGATGGAAATAAGAATGAAAAGAATTTATGTGCAGTATGAACCTATTTATATATATATATATGACGCCCAATGAAATAACACATATGGAGTAGAGGATTTTACATGACTGGACAATATCTATCACCCTGATGCCACAGCACCATTCACAGCAATATCGGTTTCACACGTCTCTATTGGCTATCAGTGCATAAATGTACTTTTATCATTCCTTCTGTTTTAATGCATATGTACAAAATATTAGGATTGTACAGTTTCTTCACTTTAAACATGGCATCAAATTATGGAAATGATAACCATTGTTCACTAACATTTTTAAGAATTTACATGCCAATGTGCTATATCTGTCTACTGCCTGTAATATGTTGTGCTTTCTATAAAAAAACATGTCTCAGATGGGTTCCAATTACAACTTTTCAGTTGCTGAGAATATGCACACACTAGAATAACTATTGGCTAAACATTTGGAGGTTTGTAAAATATGCTTTAGTAGTGCTCTCCAATTGCCTTATACATTTAATTGTTGAGTCCATAGTGCATGGGGTGCAAGAAAGGGTTAGAACATGACAAGAAAAGAAACAAGTAGATACCAAGACCTGTAAACAGACGAGCAGCCTTGAAACTGAAAACACAAAATCGAATTGAAAAAGCTTCCCCTAAAGGTATCATTTTATTTAACATTTGCTGAGGAACAACTAATTAGCAAAATAAAATGTGAATTGTTATTTTATAAACCAGTGGAAAAATATGTACATCCCTACATGGAGGATAATTGTAATTCAATGAATAATAAATGCAGTAAAAGTGCTTCTTTTAATTGGGTTAATAAAAACCAGACATTTCCCATCTGCTCTCAATATATCTGAGAAGAAAGCAAGTAAAGGAAGTCATGGAATAGATGATATAAGTGAACAGAGGTAAGGCTACCCATTTTCATGAGCTGCCTACTAGCTAATGCTTATCATAGGTGACATAACACCATTTCTTGCTCTCTTGAATTTGCATTCAGTGCACACATATCGTGCATGCACTTATTTAAATAATTCAGATGCCTTTGACAGCTTAAGCAAAATGAACCCATGGTTAGTTCCAGTCATCTCTTGATTGCCTTTGCTGACAGAGTTTGAAGCCAGTAACCTACAGGACCTATTTCAACTCATCCTACAGCAAACATGACATTAATAGACATTTCCTTAGGCTTGACATTAAAAAGCTAGGGATACTGCGCACAGCTCCATTCCAATCTAATTTATTGTTCTTGCATCGCTGTTTTGAATTTCTCTAATGCTTTCATGTCAAAATCTATTTTTTGCTTTTCAGCACAGTATGTGAATGGTTGGTAAATCAGTATGGGAGATGGGGAGGACATGTTGTGGCTTTAAACAGAAGTGTGATATATTATATGTATTATATAATATATATTGCGAAAGCATTTGGAAATAGCGGAGGCAAACCTAATAGACTGCACTATCCAACTAACCAATGATCAAAGTACTCATACAGGTACTTATACTATGTTATAGATAGCTTAAAGGGATATTGTCATGGGAAAACATGAAAATGTACCGGTTAATAGTGCGCCAGCAAACTTTTGCATTGAAATACTTTTTTTCAAAAGACCAAATCCATTATTTAATATTGAAATCTGACATGGGGACTAGACATATTGTCCCTTTCCCAGGTGCCTCCAGTCATGTGGCTTGTGTTCTGATAAACTTCAATCACTCTTTATTGCTGTACTGCAAGTTGAAGTGATATCACCCCATCCCCTCCATCAGAAAAACAATGGGAAGGTAAAAAGATAACAGCTCCCTGGTACATTTTAGAACAGCACACAATAGCACGAAACCATGTCCCACTACAACTCCTTCAGTTGAGTAGAAAAAACAATAGCCTATCAGAAAGAAGTTCCATAGTGCATCACTGGCTCTTTCTGAAAGCACATGACCAAGCAAAGTGTCCTGAGATGGCTGCCTACACACCAATTTTACAACTAAAATTATCCATAAATGACAGAATCCCTTTAAAGCTCCATTAATACTGTATAAAAAGGTAATAGGCACTCAAAGAATCCATACAGGTCAACAAACATGCAGTTAAAAAGGAAATTATTTATTTAGACAACCATATGTCCTTACATGGTTTGTAATTTTAAAGCACAAATCATTTATGGCCATAGAGATTTTTTCTTAAATAAAGATTTTAATTTTTAACTACATTTTTGGTGATCAGTGGCATAACTATAGTGGAAGCGACTCCGCGGTTGCAGGGGGCCCAGGGAACAGGGGAGCCTGGGCTGTGGGGTCTGCTTTCTCTATAGCATTAAATATCCCCTCTCTGCCACTCTTCTTCTTTAATTCACAATGCAATCGCCCATGTGACCATGCGGCAGGGGAGAGGGTTGTGACAAGGTAGGGGGAAGAAGCTCCAGGTGAGGCGAGTCCCTCTGAAGATTCCTTTGGAGGGGCAAAAGATTCTTTGGATCATATATATTTCCTTTTTCCAGAGCTATATAAACACTGAATTTAGTATAACTGGATGATTTATGGCATCATTTCTCAAACTGTAAGGCAGCATTCTTGGGTAAATTGATTTTCAGATCTGGTGATGCTCAAGGAAGCTCCTTGCGCCTTTATATAAAATATAAGCATCTAAGACACACTGATATGCAGCACTGCATCTCCCTCACCAGAGGTTGCCTTCTTGCTTGTCTTGCCTTGTGAGCTTTACTCCACTAGCACAAACCAATCAACTTTGTGATTACTGTTTGTTTTCAGTCCATACTGGAACTTTAATACTTGAGTATTTTTTATCCATGTATGAACTGTGGATTTTCACTGTGAATTCTGCAGAAAAGTTTATAATTTCAGGAGACCTCTCTCTAACTTTCCAAGATATATCTTTGGATATATCAAAACTGTAACTGTATTAAAAAAAAGACATTTAAAAAGTGCCAACAAAGTTATTTGTTTTCTAAAATATGTTGATTTCCACCAAAGTACTTTATTCTCTATCTGCACAAAAAAATACTGGTAAATCTCACCTAGCAAGCACAATGAGAACAATCTGTGTTCTTAAGTTCTAGGTAAATAAACAAAACAAGGTTATTGCCTGAGGTTATTGCAAGATTTTTTGCAGAGTTGTGTTTTTCCACTGACCTTTAAGTTTTGTTTTTTAATTTGATATTTCTTTTTCAGCTCTGTTGTCTCTTTGAGTTTTGTGTGCATGGTTGAGTAGTCACATGACAGTGACACAACACAAAAAGCAATATCTGCATGTGCAAGGAAGAACTGAGACAGTTTTTAAATAAACAACCTGATATATTACATTATCAAATTGTAATCCGCTGACATCTTTGCATAGAAAATTACTTTGAACTCACTAAAGGGCTTACCTAAACCTTACAATTTAAAGCATCACAGAAAAAAAAATCTTGGCTCACACTTCTGCCTATAGCAGCCTTAATTGGCTTCAGGAGGAGGCCTCCACTACTTAGCTGCCACCAGGACTTAACATAAGTTCCAAGGGGGAAGCTCTGGACAGGTAAGGGAATCATAATGTATACAGGAAGAATGGGGAACAGGCAGGGACAATACCAGTCAGAGAATGAGTAAAAAACAAACAGTAACTATACCAAAGCAGGATGCAGAAGAATAGTCAATAACACGTAATTAAAGGAAAACTATACCCCCCGAACAATGTAGGTCTCTATAAACAGATATTGCATAAAACAACTCATATGTAAAACCCTGCTTCATGTAAATAAACCATTTTCATAATAATACACTTTTTTAGTAGCATGTGCCATTGGGTAATCATAAATAGAAAATATCCATTTTAAAAAATAAGGACGGCCTCCTGGGATCCTAGGATCCAACGGTGCACACAAACATACCAAACAAACTATAAAGTTAGGTCACACGAGCCAATTAACAGACAGAGTTCTGTCTTTTGCTTCAACACTTCTTCCTGTTACAGTTAGAGTTTAAATATTTCTGGTCAGGTGATCTCTGAGGCAGCACACAGACTATCATGAAATGGTGGTTCAAGGCAAGGGATGTAAAAGGGCAATATTTACATAAATATATATTCCAGTTTGATAAGATTCTTTAATATGTCACTTGATTTGATATAAACTATCTGTTGCTCAAAAATTCATTTTCGGGGTATAGTTTTCCTTTAATAAATAATGAATACAAGAAGCTTGCAGGTTCACCCTGTGCTTGTGTGGCTTTTAACTATTAAAATAGACCATATTTTGTATGTAAATGTAATGCTGGAGTTCTGCATGACTGGGAAGTAAGGCTGGGGCTCCCCCTGCTGTCCATAAGTATGATTGTTTCCCTGCCCAGCAGTTAGGAGACCGTCTGACTATTTCAATCCACAGCAGTAAATGAAGGGAGAATTTCACTGCATACCGTCAGGTTTCTTATAAAAACGGTACTTATTTTTTAATTAAAGTATATTAGAGATAGATTTCTTTTTAATTAAAGAAAGTAAAAATGTGATTTTATTTTTTTGACTTTCCTTGTCCTTTAATACAGCAGTAAGAATTTTAGCAATAACCTTCTCTTGTCACTGAAACACTGAGCTATAAATCTGAATTGCAGGTAACAGACAACTACTAAAGCCTGTATTAGAAACACAGTGGACATCATTCAACCTGTAGAGCCCCAAACTGCCCATATACTACACTGACTTTGTGGAGTACATTTTGGTTCTCATCAGCTGCATCAAAGAGAGCAGTGTTGAGTGCCCAATATGGCCCTAAATAAAAAAAATGTGTTGCTTTTTATTGTATTGGAAGATATGAATATTAATATTATAAAATGGTGACATTAGAGTTTGCTGCTACCTATTAACTTATATAGGCATTTTAGGAACACATACATCAAATTAAGAAAGCAAAAATTTACAGTACACCTCTACAAGACTCATACACATAAATAGATCGATGAATTTCACCTATGATGACCTGCAGTGAGTTCTATTTCACCTCTTGATAAATATATACCACTGTTAGCAAGTTTGGCTCTTTCCCAGTATATCAGTCATGCTGCAGTATTACACAGAAGGGTTAAACCTGTAGACAGTTGTATCAACTCAAATTACCATGTAGTGCAATGGGGACCCATGTACTAGACCTGTTTCAGCCCCTTGCTGTTCATGTAACTACTAAAAAACAGAACTGGTCCTACAAGAAATTTTTGATTAAAACTTTTTCTTTTACCTCATAATGAAGTAATTTATTTATACACTTTATGTGTTATTTGTATTTAATTCAGACTCTTAAGTCTGTGAACAATACAGGGAGGATCAGTTATTCCCTGACTCGCATTCAGTATTGCAGCTGCACAATTTTTAAGTCTCACAATTTGACCTTTCAAGCATATCAGAAAAGTGTCACAAATACAGAAACAATGAGCATAATAGTCTAAAAGAAAAGAGCTAGAAAAAGAGAAAGAAAGAGCGGATGAGGAGCTGGAAGTTGTGTCACATTAGTTTCTATGTCCTCTGTACAAAGCTGCAATCAAGGCACATTCTGTGCTTCTCAAAAAGCATAAGTGAGGGGGAAAGAAGGGTTTTGCTTTAGTTCATGTGATGAATACAAAACACCGACAACCAGAGATTCTCTCACTTTACAGAGCTGAATAGATAGCTGATGATAATTCATCTCTTTCCTGCTCTCCTAAAAAGGGTCATGGAGCTTCCATCTGTAATTGAGCTCCTTCTCTGGGCTTTTTTGTAAGTTTTCCATTGAGCTAATAGGAATTGGGAAAGGTGGAACCTGTCCTGCCCTGGAAGCATCACAAATACAGGCCACAAAATATAACCTGTTTAGTTGTGTCACAACAACAGTAAGTAGAGTGGCATTCCAGTGTGTTACAAGCAATGCTTCTGGATAACACATTTTCAAATATTTCAATGGTTTTATATAAATATAATCCCAGTTTATCTGCTTAAATCTGGCTCAGTGATCTTTGTCCCTGCAGCTGAAATTGGAAACAGTAAAGGGGATGTAAAGTAAAAAATAAAATCCAATAAAATCCAATACAAATCGACACAGTCACCAACTACTCTACAGGGAAACAAAGCTGCTGGAGTTCTGCATGGCTGGGAAGTAAGGTGGGGGGCTCCCCCTGCTGTTCATAAGTATGATTATTTCCCTGCACAGCATTTAGGGACCATATGACAATTCCTATCCACAGCAGTAAATGAAGGGAAAATATCACAGCATACAGTCAGATCTCTTATAAAAACGGTAAACATTTTTTAATTAAAACATATTGGAGATAGATTTCTTTTTCATTAAAGAAAGTAAAAATTGGATTTTATTTGTTTGCCTTTCCTTGTCCTTTAAAGGGAGCTGCCAATAGGAATCAACCCACACTGTCACTGAAAATTTTACATTACCAGATACAAGACAGCACTCTAGAATGTTATGAAATGTTATTTCCATTAGTGTGCCCTGAGTACAAGGGGTTTTAGTTTAATAAACTCCATGCTGCTGCCAGGGATACTATCAGGAATCACGGGACCCCATACTAGCAGGAACTCCCCCACAAGGGGGGTCATAAACCATTTATGGGCAGATGGCCCTGTCATCAAATAAAATGAAAAAAATATGCAAATTGGTTACAGGTCTACAAAAAAAACTATATTTTTTTCATTGGTTATCTAATGTTTCTTCGACTTTCACACTTATTTTTAATTATTTGAACATTTTATGCTTACAATAAGCTCTATATTCTACTGGAGGTTCAATTAAAGTGATCAATGTCTTTCAATGTTCTTGGGAGATTTTCTTCAATATTTTTGACTCAAAAGATAAAGAATTAATTGAAAAGGTTTTAAAAGGGTCTAAACGTATTAATTAAGGCATAAGAACACTGTTTAATGAGGTCTAATCTTAACTGATCTGACTGATCTTTTTGGTATGTATTTTTTTCCACCAAGTAGGGCTTTAATGTTTTAATGTTTTATTATGTTTTGGGGAAAATGTAAAAAAAACTTGCAAAGAGCAAAACTTTGCAAATAAAAATTTGCCTGTTGCAATGTTATTTTCTTCATTATGCCTTTATTGCAATGTGAATCTTTAAAATTCAATAAAAAGACTTGGAAAGAAAAAAAAATACCCACAGACACACAAACCTGCAAAACTTGTAAATCATTGTCTTAAGGCCCTAACTGCAATATGCCCTTTACCCCACTAATGGTGGCCCTAGTGCTGGCTGATACAGATAATTCAACAATCTTTGGAGCAGATGGACACTGAGAATGGAACAGAAACAACTAGATTTCTCTCCCAGTCCAACCCTGCCATAAATCATCTCCAATGATCTAACCCCCATTTATTTAAAATTGGTATATGAATCTGCCAGCCCTGTTTCATGGTTCAATAATATACTGCCCTGAGCCAACAGGTATCCAAAGACATTTAGAGATTACCACCCCTATCTTATGGAAAATCATGCACGCAGATGATACATTGTCACCGTCAACACTAGACGGTTACAACCTCAGAGGTTAATTGAATTCCTCATTACCTACTGGCTCTTAAACACTCACCAAATCCACACAACATAATGTGCTGTATTTTGTAAGACACAATGATATTAACACTGCATATGAAAATAATTTCTTAGGACTCCAATCACCAACCCTTCAATGAAAGAGCATTACACTTACAGAAGGTCAGACCTTTAATGGCTTCCTGGAATTTCTGTATAGGCTCATGTAGAAGATTACAATGTGGGTGGACATATTAATATTAATATGTTATAAAACCCCTTTTAATATTCTGAAGCCTACAGTAGTTGCAGTCATATTCCTAAAACTAACCATATCTATGTAAACTACCCATTCCCGCCATTACCTCATTCAGCATAATGGGGAACACCTGAACACTTTAAAGGCTATTGGCTTTGTAGGTTATATTTTATATTATATATCGAATGCTGAAAGACATGGGTTAAGTCCACTATTTCCTATTCTATTCCATAGTTATACTTTGTCCATTCGTTGTTCAGTTCTTTCCTTGTTCTTTCATTGTGAGTTATCTCAGAGGCAAGTAGTGTAAGGCCTGGTCCTCAAGAAATCTTATGATTCCTACAGAGAAGAGACTGATAAAGAAACATTTAATCACGTTTGTGTCTATTTCGGTCATGGATTCAGAAGTTACCTTGAGGAGAAGGAAATCCAGTTTTCTTAGATATTTCTATTTCCATGGTGTATTCTGTTTTTTTTTTTATTCTGTATTTATTTGGCTGGTGGAGGGCTGTTTGGACCTCTGTGCACTTGGAATGCCAGGGTCTATTTTGAATCTCAGTCTGGACCTTCTTATACTGTAAAACTCGCAATTTGTAACAGACAGTGCTAGCCTTATAACATATTAAAGCGATACTGTCATGGGAAAAAAAAATTTCTACATTGAAATCCATTTCTCAAAAGAGCAAACAGATTTTTTTATATTTCATTTTGAAATCTGACTAGACATATTGTCAATTTCCAAGCTGCCCCAAGTCATGTGACTTGTGCTCTGATAAACTTCAATCACTCTTTACTGCTGTAATGCAAGTTGGAGTGATATCACCCCCTCCCTTTCCCCCACCCAGAAGCCTAACAAAAGAACAATGGGAAGGTAACCAGATAACTGCTGCCTAACACAAGATAACAGCTGACTGGTAGATCTAAGAACAACACCTCCTAAAGTGCTGACACAAGTCACATGACCAACTTAAGGTAAGAAGATACAAATTACAGAAAACCCCAGGTCCCAAGGATTCTAGATAACAGGTTCCATACCTGTACCACAATAAGAAACTAGCAGCAGCATTAAAGTATCAGAGTGGCATTACATAAATATTAAAAATTTTACACTTTTAATGGAAGACATTTCCAGTTACTTCACTGTTTCTAATTCTGCTCGTTCTATCTTGTGATGTCACAGTTACTACTGTATATGTGAAGGAGAGGCATTGCACTTCTAAAAAACACACCCTGTATATCATGGCCTGTACTGTAATATGTAAAATCTCATCTATTTGGGTAAAAAGCAAAAAACAGAGACCCTTTATTAAATTGTTTCATGTGTTTGTTTCAATGTTGTCTTTTCTATAAACTAAACAAGGTGTATCCCCCATTAGCATGTGATATTCCCTAATTGTTCCATATAGCTGCAGGATATAAGAAAGCATCATTTCAAGGGCATTGTATTATAATCAGGGATTCCACCAGCTAAAGGCAGTTCTTGTGAGTTGGGAATTCTGTACAGGGAATTGTAGAAACCATTAATAACGCTGTGTAGGGATAAATGAATCAATTTGCAAGCTGATGCGGTAAATACAAATATTTCCTTCCTCTTTGCAGTGAAATGTTCTCAGGAAAAATATTGATGCCTCTGCATATTTTTTATCAGTATTCATACAGCATATTTTGGTTACCCGTGTTCTCCTATTAGAGGTGATTTTACCTATTTCGTAGTTCTGAAATGTTACTGTGTAATGAAGCTCATGTAGGAATGTTTGCATCAGATTACGGTGAAACAGGTACTAGGGACCTGGACAATGTTCCAGCTAACAAAGTAATAAGGCTGCCACTGAGCTGTTAGCCATTTAATGAAGAGACAGCAATAACAGCTGCATGGAATACAAAATGTTGCTCTTTATGCAAGGAACTTTGGTCAGTAAAGCATAAAAAATGAAACTGTCTCTTTTAATTTCAATGTGACTACACTTCATGACCATGCATGACAGTAACATTCATCTAAATGTACATGGGGGGAAAAAAATCCATAAAAAGAGTCCATTAAATGAATGACATATTTCAGAAGCATATGTTCAGCGTTGCCATTCATTATCTCATTTATAGTTTGATTCCTCTTTAAATTTCCTGCCAATTTCACACTAATAAGCACTTACTCTATTGGAGTCGATTCTCGTCCGGGATGTGTAGATGGGAGGTGGGATGTTGAAGGCCTGTGGCACTAGATATTCCTCTGCATCCATCATGTCTCCAAGGTCTTCTTCATCCAAAAGGTTTTTGAAGAACTTGCTGTCATTGGGATTGGGGAGTTTCATCCGATCATCTCCCTATATGAGTCAGAGAATAAATATATCTGTTCACTTATTTCAATACAAAGAGCACTATTTTCAAAATAAAACAGTTGGAAAAGGTTACAGCAACGTTTCTAAATGTGCTTCTCCTCTTTTCATATGTGGCTGCATTCAATTCCCACGAATACCTACCCTGGAATATGTGGTAATTACCAGATACCCAGTCCCTGAAGACAGATTTTTTATATTAAATTTTGAAATTTGACATGGGGCTAAACATATTGACAGTTTTCCAGCTGCCCTGAGTCATGTGACTTGTTCTCTGATAAACTTAGTCACCCCCCAGCAGACTAACAACAGAACAATGGGAACAATGTATATCTAAGAACAGTACTCAATAGTAAAAATCCAGTTCCCATTGAAAACATTCAGTTACATTGAGTAGGAAAAAGAACAGCCTGCCAGAAAGCAGTTCCATACTAAAGTGCTGGCTCTTTCTGAAAGCACATGACCAGTCAAAATGACCTGAGATCACTGCCTACACACCCATATTACAACTAAATATATATATATAAAAATAAAAATACACTTATTAGTTCAGGAATTAAATTTTATATTGTAGCGTGAATTATTTGAATTGTAAACAGTATAATTTAAAAATAAAAACTACATCATAAAAAACATGACATAATCCCTTTAACAAGTCCCTATTGTCAAAATGCTTATTGTGGCAATAGGGACTTGCTGAAGACTTATGAACAAGAGGTAGACATTTCCTTTTTTTTATATTTACCCAAGAGTATCTTTAAAGGATCCAGGTGCTGCATTGCTTTATGGAGAGGTTCTATAACAAAACATTGTTGTTGCATACTATATTACTGTACTATTATAGTGTTACTGTCACATTCCTTTTTAATATAGGATTTTTGTTGGTACAACCATCTAAAAAATGAATAGAAGTACCAAAATATCAACACTCTTTAATGCGCTCTGCAGTTTACTATTCTTTCTGTTTCTAGTACAGGTATAGAATCCTTGATACGGAAACTAGTTATTCAGAAATTTCCAAATGACAGGATGCCCTTCTCCGATAGGCTCCATTTTATCCAAATAATCCAATTTTTTAGAAATAATTTCCTGTTTCTCTGTAATAATAAACAGTACCTTGTACTTAATACAACATAAGCTATGAATAATCCTTACTGGAATCAAAGCCATCTTATTTAATGTTTACATGAATTAAGGAAAGATCCATTTTCCAGAAAGCCCTAGGTCTAAAGCATTCTGGATAACAGGTCCCATACCTGTACTGAATATTCTGCAGTTCTAAGGTCAATGACAGAAAGGTTTCTTGTTGTCTGTGATAAACTGCCTCTCCCTCAGAAATTGTTTGATCCAAAAGATTGGAGACTGTTGCATGTAATAACACTTAACACACAGTGATGTGGTGGATTCTTCTATAAAGTTTTATATCTGGTGATGTCCAGTTTTCTGGATCAAAGGGTATTTTTGGCTGTCTTGTTTCCCACAGGAGAGGATATTCTCTTGTATATCTGTTTTTTTCCCTATGTAAATGTAAATTAGTTTATTAGTTTGATTCCCCTGATTTTTGATGCTATAGGTTACTAAAACTTGAGGGTATGTACCCCTTGAGCTTCTTGCCCTGTTAGAATATGATGGACAGTGAGTGTAGCAGATGCATCCTGAAGGAGAGGCACGGTTATACATATGGGAAATATAAGGCTAAGCACTACCAGACAACAAAAAGGTACATTTTTACCCTCACTGCATCTGTAAATAATTTGTACAGTCCATCGGGAATACTTTTCAAGGTACTGAGGCACTGCATTTTCTTAAAAGGAAATAATATGCCCAGAAATAAGATGTCCTTACCTGATTAAAAGAAAATCCTTTCATGTCACAATTCGTTTCTAAATTCATTTTTCTTTGCTGTTTTAATCTTTTGGTTTCATTAAATTTATTAGAACACAGTTTTATGTACAACATGGCAGTGGCAGTTATGGAATTACATTTTTACTGCTTACAGTCAAATATTGCTTTGAGTCTGATAGAAGCATGAATCGCTTACAGTTGTCAGATATTTTTCAAGCAATAATACTGTAAGACCGATAAGGATTTACATTTTGTATTCAAAAAGTAAGGCAAAGTGCAATCAGAAGTTTTATTGCTTCTAAAAACCTACCTAAATGGCCTACAAAGGTTTAAACAGTGTATAATTAATTGTTGCTATTCTAACATGTGGAATTAATGGCATGCAGTGCAATTACACTTCTTAGACCTGGTGTAACCCTTTAAAGCTGTAAAAATCTGTGTTATCAAACATAATTACCTGCTCAATTCCATTTTTAGTTGGTTTTGTTTCAAATTATTATCTATAATCTATTATATATATAAATATATATATATATCTTATATATAATAGATTATAGATAATTATAGTTAAATTATATACATAAATGTCAGAACTTCAAATATAGTAGTAGAAGGAATCGCACTACATTATTCTTGTGAATAAATGTATTTTCATTCTTCAATGCATTTTCAACATGTCGGCCCACATTAGGGCCTTTATCAAGGATCAACGCCCTTGATAAAGGCCCTAATATGGGCCGAAATTTTGCAAATACATTGAAGAATAAAAATATATAGACATATATAGCCCTTTATCACACATCTATTAATTTACCAAGTTTTTATTTCAACTTTTGTATCCATAATTCATTTTTAAAATTAAAATAAATTCTTATTCACTTTTATGCACGTATTAAATATTAGTTTGGAAATGTTATGACAAGTATCTTGGAATCTTGGAATACAGGTTAAAAGGCTACTCTGCATCTTTGATTTCTGATATTCAAATATTTAAATATTCATCCTGATCTTGTCAAGGCACCAGACTGCCCTCTGAAACATGGAATTGAATAGCAATCATTACTAAATTTAACACAATCAGTATTTCTGATTTCATAGGTATGGGATCTGGATCCGGAATGCACAGGACCTGGGATTTTCTGTAGAAGGGATCTTTCTTTAATTTGAATCTCCATACTTTGTTCATTTAAACATTGCTAATTCCAATAGGATTGTTTTGCCACCAATAAGGATTAATTATATCTCAGTTGGGATTGAGTACAAGGTGCTGTTTTATAATTACAAAGTAAAAGGAAATAATTTAAAAAAAGATGAATTGATTAAAGGAACAGCTCAGGGTAAAAATAAAAACTGGGTAAATAGATAGGCTGTGCAAAATAAAAAATGTATCTAATATAGTTAGTTAGCCAAAAATGTAATGAATAAGGCTGGAGTGACTGGATGTCTAACATAACAGAATACAACACAACATCCTGCTTTTCAGCTCTCTAAATCTGAGTAAGTCAGCGACTTGAGGGGGGGGGGCACATGGGACATACCTGTTCAGTGAGTTTGCAATTGATCCTCAGCATTCAGCTCAGATTCAAAAGCAACAGTTATGACCCATGTGGACCTCCCTCAAGTCATTGATTGGTTACTGCCTGGTAACCAGGGTAACCAGTCAGTGTAAACAAGAGAGAGCTGAAAAGCAAGAAGTAGTGTTCTGTTCTGTTAGGTTAGACTTGCAGTCACTCCAGCCTTTATACATTACTTTTTTGCCTAACTAACTATATTGAAAACATATTTTATTTTGCACAGCCTATCTGTTTACCCAGTTTTTACTTTTATACTGAACAATTCCTTTAAAATTGAGTCTATGGGAGATGATCATCCTGTAATTCTGAGCTTTCTGGATAACAGCTTTCCAGATATGGGACCCCATACTTACCAAATGAGAAATTAGCTCTGAGAATTGACAGCTCAGGCAAAAGAACCATAATATAAGTTGTGTGGTTTTGCCTTGTATGTCACACTAATGTACAGCATTGTGTCTGAGGAGCATGCACTTTGATTTATAGGCGACTTTAAATAATATATTTCCTTTAGACTTCAGTGACAACATTTGTGCAATATATAAAACATCAGCAAGCTGAGAAGACTATATAGTCTTAATAAACACCAACAATCAATCCTCAATCTTAGATTTCTTTTATCCCCCAAACATGGCCACTTGCTCTGACATCATTTTTATACCTGAACCTAAGCATAATGGAATGCTAACTACTTAACTGAAACAAGAGCAAAAAAAAAAAAAAAAAAGTGGGTTTTCCTAATTTCGAAAATACCTTGCATTGTTCAGAGTCCCTGTGCAATATTTCTAGTCCATCTCATTGTAAACACACAGGAATCAACTAATCTACCCCAGGATGTAAAAATAAAAGCACGTACCCATAAGAGGTTAAATAAAGTACAGTATCCTTATGTTTTCCTTCCCATATTCTCTATTATAAATAAACACACTCAAGCACAAATAAAAAGGTTAAGCATCACCATATAGCTCAGAAGAGCATTAAGCTGCCATTCTATTAGAAGCTGCATAATTTGCTCTATTCCGAAGACACATTGACCAAAACAGAAAAGATATACATTAAGCAAGCCTGTCCATAAAGTTTCCATTCTTTCATTGCATCGCTCCTTTTCTCTTAAATAGTCAATTTCAGGGCACAGTTTGACATGGTCTGATGATTCCGTTTATGAATTTTTTTTTATGGCTATTGCTTGAAAAATGAAAGGAAACATAAGCACTGTTTCAGTTTTTAACCTCTCCCAGCACCAGGTCTAAGAGTTTCCTACTGGATTAAAATGGGTTACCAAGCCAGCAGCAGCAGCATCAATGCAATGAACATATAAAAATCCAGCTGCTAAAAATCTAGGGGAAGATGCTAAAGAAAACATGTACAGCATAAGTAGCTAAAAAGCAATGGCCAGGAAAGAACAGGAAAATGGTCTCACTGTGATTTAAAGTTACATTTGCTCACCTTAGATTATTATATTCAGACCTGTTATAGACTGAACCAGAGGTACTTAAATAATCAGTAACACCAGGAAATAAAAATGCTCAAAAAGCACTGACATTGAATGTTCTCTTTAAAATTGTGTAAAAAGTGCCACAGAAATACATTGTTCTACAATGCTTTTTACATAGCGACACACCAAGAATGAAGCTTAGGTCCCACACACCAGGGTCAGTTTTGGGTGTTGCAGCACTTTACAGAGATTATAAATCTTTCACAACAGTGGAGTTTCAATGAGTGTATAAAGCACAACCCGCTACAGTATCTTGCTGCGAAAAAACAAAATCATTCGAATATAGATAATTAAAATACATTTGCTGTTGCAGATGGGCATTGCTGTGATGTTTGTGTCATCCACTCAGTTGGTGACTTCATGTAAGGGTCTCCAGTGGATTACCCCATCATATACCTCTTAACATTTTGGAAATAAAAAGTTGCTGCGCTTATTTTTTTGACCACACCCATTTTTGTGGCCACACCCCCTAATTACCATGTTCATTTTACAAAATTTGGCAGGTTATTAAAGTTGGAAAATATTTCTGTGTTTTTATTTTCAGTTATTACATTTGCTAATGAAGGTATAAGTTGTGAGTCTAACTTTTCCCAAGGGACCTGTTATCTTAAATTGTAACGATTACTTAAAATTGTTACAAAAGTATATTATCTGCTGCTGCTGTGACAGTTCTGGGCTCTCTGCCAAAAGCCAATTAAGTAAGTTAAGTTTTCTGGCTGTTCAGCGCAAAGAAAAACAAGACTTTCCAGTACAAATGAGGGATTGCAGGTTAAGCTGTCAAAAGAGGGACTGTCCCTCTGAAAACTGGACAGTTGGGAGGTATGCCATCACAACTATTTGTGAGCAATAGTAAATGTTATCAGGAGCCAACTAACTTGCCCCTATGTTCTTAAAGGGACTGTACACATCTTACAGATGGTGGCCTGATTAGTGTCTGCAAGACAACAATGCTAACCGCTTTGCTGCCAAGTGCAATGTGTCTGACAGAGGACCAGAACATATATGTGCATATAAACAGATTTGTGCACATCATAAATCATACATGGAAAGTGTTTAGTCCAAAGGTTAAATCTACTTTCTGCATCAGTCTGCAGTCTGCAGTGCAATATAAAACTTCACTTACAGAACAATTACAATGCAATTATGACATTTCTTACTCAATATGAATATGCATGGAATGAATACTCTGCACACAGGTCCTTAAAACACACAATCACTCATGGATATATACCCTGAAATTAATTTAGGCAGGACCCCAACAGAGGTTTACTGCGTAGTGGGTCTCTAATGCCATATTAACAATACATTGGCCATGTGCCAGATGCACATTCTTAGCATTAGAAGCAGAGGCTGCACTGTGTGTCGAACAAGCTACTATAGCCTACGTAAAAGCAGAATTTAGGACAGGGCAGTTACTTTGCTTTCTGACAGATTAAGGAAAGATGGGTCTAAACCCTAATTCTGTAAAAAAATTTTTACTGCTACTAATATTTTAAAACACAATTTAAAATATAGAACTCACTAGAACAAATTAACATTGTGAATACATAAATATGGATCTAATTGCATGGATGCTCTTTTAACCATATGATATATAAGGCACTAAGTTTGCCCAGAAGCAGTAACTCAAAGAAACCAATAGGATGTTTACTTTTAAACAAGTGACAAGTAAATGTTACCTGCTGATTGGTTGCTATACCCCTGGGAAAACTTAGTGCCTTTTATTACATAACCTCAACAGTTTGTAGTGTATGTTGCACTGATAAAGGATTCCCACTCCAGTTATATGGGAGACACTGACGTTTTTTGCCTGATAAACATAATATGGACTCACCTGTATCACAAGATATCTCTGAGGGTCTCTTGCCATCCTGGAAAATTCAGCAGCTAGTTCTTTAAACTTAGGGCGACTATCTGCGTCAATCATCCAGCCTGAAGAAGTGAGGGACAAGCATATTAATTTGCAATTCACTCTTCCATTCTTGAGTTACAGCCAGGAGCTGGCAGGTGTGAAAATAGAAAATTCTTAATGTTCACATTTATCGTTATCACATCAGCATTGCTGAACTGAGTAATAATATTTTGGTCTCTATAAAATAAATGCCTTAGTTTATGTCCAAGCCTATGGATATGGGTTAGGTAAGTCTCTTGCTGCTGCCAAATTTCAAGTCCCATGGTCCATCTCCAGTTTAACTGGCAGGAGTGTACTGGGAATTGTAGTTTTTAAATGTCTGGAGAGGAAAATGTTGCATATCCCAGTTACACAGCTTTTGAATTTAAACCTAAAATTGCAAGTACATTATGAAGATTCTTATTCATCCAGGTCATGGTACTAAAGTTACTTGTGTCAGATACATTGTGATAGATTCTTCTCTTCTTAGAACATATGTGTAGTGATGGGCGAATGTGGGGAGTTTCGCTTCACCAAATTTTTTTCGCCATTTTTGTGAATTTTTCACGGAAAATGAGTGAAATTTTACCGTTTTCACAAAAAAATTTGTGAAATTTACCTGTTTTCACATTTGAACTACTTCACTATAAATTCGTGAATTTCAAGCAATTTCACTATAAATTCGTGAATTTTGAACTATTTCACTAAATTCGGGAAATTCAAACGTTTTCACTATAAATTCGTGAATTTCGAAAGTTTTCGCTATAAATTCGTGAATTTTGAATTTTTTCACTATAAATTCGTAAATTTTGAATGTTTTCACTATAAATTTGTGAATTTGGAACGTTTTCATAAAAATTTTGAACATTTTCACGAAAAATTCGCGATTTTCAAGAAAAATTCTTTAAAATTGGAAATTGATGCCGGCTAATTTTCTCTGGCGAATTTTCATAGCCATTTTGCGAATTTATTCGCCGGTGGCGAATCGCAGGAATTCATCCATGTGATGTGTAAAAATACTGCTATGGAACACAAAAACCAATGTGCTATTCCACGGCCATATTATGATCCATTTCATTGTCTGTGGTCTAATTACTTGGTGATCAGGTAAATCCTGTAGCTTTCTGTTTCTGAAGAAGTGAAGCAGGCAATCACATTTACAACCTGCTCTAGGGGTAAAAAGCACACGCAAGAAATTGTATACAGTCGCATGTCTTATTTCTGCTTCAGTCCAGCACTGAAATGTAACTTCATGTACAATGCACACAAGCAATACCTCACCTTTCTCTTTACTGCCTGTAAAGTGCTGGATTAGGATGGTAATACAATTATAATGATGAATAATATTAGGCATTAGGCTGCAAGAAATAAATAGCAGTACTGCCAAGCTTGACAGCTGCTATAGCTCAGTAGACACGTGAGAAGTCAGGATCTAAGTCTCCTAAAACAAACATCCTATATGTTGATTGTAGATTTGTATAAATAACACAAATGTTTTATGGTATCCAAGTAAACTAGTGATGTGTGGGTCAGGAAAAACTAATCCAGCACTGGACCCTAACCAGCAAAACCTGAACCATCACCCTTAACCTGCAAAATATTGCCATTGTGGGACCTGCACCTAAACCATACCCACATCTTCCCACTCTGTGCACTACTTCTGAGTGTGCATCTGGTTCAAGACATGGAATCTTTGGGAGCAGAGGTAGAGTGTACTTACCCAGTATGACCCACACACATCCCTAATAACACTCATCCTTGACCTGCAATATATGGCCCAATTACAACCCAAACACGCCCCACCAGAGGGTCATCCTGTACAACACTAGAGTAAGCTATTATGCAACCAATAGTACAAAAAACTCTTTAATTTTTTTATGGAAAATTCAAAAACGTTAATATATTAAATGGGTTTTATATCAACGCCAGCCATGTGTTTGCAGTAAGCATGTGTTTAAGCTTGCATTTCTCTATGATCTTAAATGGCACTTGAATTGCACATCCAACAGATACACAGCAGCATGTAATTACTGAAGGGTTATTAATATGGTCTGATCAGTGTGTCTGTATGTTGACTTAATGCAGCTGAGATGACACCATAGATGACAACTGTTATTTGCAAAAAACAATGTGTGTGTGTATATTGATAAGGCCCATTATTTTGTAAGTAGCTTTGCTAAAAGGAACAGGCTATAAGCAGGCAACAATTGGATTCCTGTTCAGATGCCCACCTTCAAATATGGACTAAAGGCATAAACTACCCTCTGCAGAAGCCTTACATCATTTTGCAAATAACACTTCAATAAAGCAGTGTAGAATTTATTTATTTATAGAATTGATTTTTTTATTTTACTGTTTTGGGTGAAAAACATAATTCTTTCACGCAGAAAATATTACAGAAAGCCACATATGCCATCTGCATGTCTCCCTTCCCTTGTTCTTTCCCCCCTCTCTCTCTCTTCTCTCTCAAGCCCCCTGTTTGCTGGTGCGTGTCCTTTCTGTACTCATGCTGAAAAGATAAAGTAAAAAAGGATTTTAAAGCATTGCAGTGGAGCCCACATAAATGTAACTACCTCATAAACTGTACTACTGCACCTTATGGAGAAAGAGCATGCTTCCATCACTTCTCAGCTGGAAGGAAAACCTAATCACATATGTTTCAAGCTTTCCTTCAAATGTGAAGGTAACAGCAATGTAATGTGTCCTTGCAATGCAACCTGACTACGGTATTCCTTGCCACTTTGTCCTTCTCAGTAGGCTGTCCTTTATGGCATTGTGTGCTCACACCATAGACTAATATTTCCAGACAATTAAATCGAGCTGCAAGTCTATTTGAATTAGAAACATTAGATGCTAATATCTGGTCCCAAACCAATCAGCCTTGGATCCATTTGAACACAAGTTGGTGGAAAGAAGTCCTGGCTGTGCACATCTGCAGCCTTGTGTGCTATGTATAGATATGGATAGCGTGAGTTGGATGTAGCTAGAAGAACTGCACTACACTATTTTCTCTCACCAGGGGGCATCACAAGACTCTGCATTCCTGTCTCACACAGGATAGAACCAGTCTCTTATTAATTTCAGACTTGTTTACTGTCACAGGTTTGGGGTGGTGGCATACAATGACTTTAACAGGTAAACCATATTGCGAAAGCAGGGGATTCTGTTTGTAATGAGATATACAATCTACTGATTTAAACATAATGTGTTAATTGCAATTTCAAATTTATGGAACAGGATCGTCTAAATCAATTTCACTTATGTTAATATAGAATTAACAAATTTATACAGAATGCAGCACCTTAAAAAAGTCATTACTTTTAATGCCATGAAAGTAGGCATGAAATCAACCACCACAAATAATTTTATATACCGTTTTTAATATTTACATTAGGGAAACCTGTATGGAATATAAAGCAAGAACCTACAGTATATTGCACCCTTTATGAGTTTAACAGAAGGTTAAAGACACTTAAAGGAAAACTATACCCCCAAAATGAATCCTTGCACAACAGATTATATCAAATTAAGTGGCATATTAAAGAATCTTATTAAACTGGAATATATATTGAAGTAAATATTGCCCTTTTACATCTCTTGATTTCAACCACCATTTCGTGATGTCTCTGTCAGTTAATTGGCTCATGTGACCTAACTTTATAGTTTGTTTGGTATGTTTGTGTGCACCATTGAATCCTACAATCCCAGGAGGCTGTCCTTATTTCTTAAAATGTCTATTTTCTATTTAGGATGACCCAATGGCACATGCTACTAAAATGTATATTATTATGAAAATTGATTATTTACATGAAGCAGGGTTTTACATATGAGCAATATCTTTTTATAGAGACCTACATTGTTTGGGGGTATAGTTTTCCTTTAAGATCACCTGAGCCTCTGTGAATCTGGCCTTCCATAATCTGAAGCAATAACCTCTAGCCCCAAACATTGTGGCCCCAAACATTTTTATAGAGACCTACATTGTCCAGGGGGTATAGTTTTCATTTAAGATAAAATACTTAATACAGGGCAGTTGGGCTAAAATGAGATTTGATTCTCCTCAAACATTGGCTCCTTTAAACTTCCCCCAGTTAACACCAAACAACAAATATTAAATATAAATAAGGGTTACTCTATACAGTTCACAAACAGAAGGTTAGCAGTAAAAAAGAAACATGCACATTATATACATATAAATCATTGCACTGTGGGAAGCCATTAACAATGTAGCTGAGTTTTAGGATTAATTTATTTTAGTTTTAAATTATATTCTTAATTTCTTTTGAGTGTAACAGTACAATACACTCAACTTGCAAAGCAGCACCAGTAAAGGTACTTTGATATATTGTCATGATGTTTATTAATTTTGGACAGAAACCCCAAACTTCCCCAGGAAAACCTACAAGCTCTACATGACCTTATCACATGCAATCACATGAAAAGTTGGCAGCTGCACCATAAGAATACATGATAGTTCCCATTGCCTATTTATTATCATGGATTGGTCACTGTTGCCAATAAGATCCGCCCAGCTAATTGGAGTTCAATGTGCATCCCTCAGCAATTCATGGTCACAGTAAGGCCATCCTATGTGACTGACTACAGGATAGCCTCTAGCATCTACCACTAATTCTGATTTATATTTGTTTTCTTATTCCAAGCCTAGAAAGGAGTCCACATGCCCATATATTGATTGTTTGAGGAACTTTATTTTGGAACACATAGATCATTTCCACTATTCAGCATGCTAGGGATTGTGTTATGTTATACACAACATCTAACTATCACTAAGCACAGTGGGTTGAAACAGAACAAATTGTTTGAGTTCTGCTTTGTATTGAGACAAATTAAACTTTTCCAGCACACCTATACCTCAGGGGGACCAATTGAACAAATTCCACAAATGTATAAACTATGTCCTAGAAATAGCAGGTATAGCCTATAGAAGTGGGACATCTGTCCATGTATCTGAAGTTACAGTAGGTTCTTTCATTGCCTTCAAAAAAAGCATCATACTTTGATTTTTTCCTCTTTAAAAATTAACATTATACTCTGTGCTATGAAAAGTTAAACAACACATTAAAAATGTAGTTCTTCATTTTGTATTGAGTTTTCTTGACATGTTGCAAAGTGCTTGTTCTTACTATTCATCCTATTTTACACAGTCCCGTAACGAGAGTAAAATTCCAATGGGCCTAATAAGATAATCTCTCAGCCATGACCCCCCGTGTAACATTTTTTGTGCATGTCATGCTACTTACATTTCACCATAACCATGTAGACATCAATTGTGCAGACAGGTGGCTGAGGAAGTCTTTCTCCTTTCTCCAGCAAGTCAGGGATTTCCCGTGTCGGGATACCATCATAGGGTTTTCCACCAAATGTCATTAGCTCCCAGACAGTGACCCCTATGAGAGATGTCTTTATTTAGATTCTAACCAGACAACATAGATTACATTTCTATTAACAATTTGAGGATTGAAGGTATAGATTGAAGTACTTGCCATAGCTCCAGACATCACTCTGATGGGTGAACTTCCTGTAATGAATACACTCTAAGGCCATCCATTTAATTGGCATCTATGTAAAAAGCACATACAGAACTGAAGAATATAAACCTTGTTTACATTACCAGAAGAAAATACACCAAACTATTAAATAACAACCATTGAAAAGAAGTATCTGAAGAGAAATTCACCATTCTGCATTTTGACTGGAAAAAGAAAGAGCATGTCCCAGTCACAAAACAATTCATACTATGAAATTATGTTTATAATAACAGTGTAGTATAATTACTTACCTTGCCACCATCTGCATTATATTCTTTCTCATCTCCTTCCAGAAGTCGTGCCAGTCCAAAGTCTGTGATCTTCACATGGTTGGGAGACTTAACTAGAACATTCCGAGCTGCCAGATCTCTGTGAACCAGTCGTCTTTCTTCCAGATACATCATGCCCTATAAACAGTTTAAGTTTGTGAGTGATCATGATTACTGTAGGTCATAACTGCCAACTCTAAAGAATAATGGGTTGTATTCAATGCCATAGAAATGACATATCATAATTCCATTCCAGATATTTCCATCCATACACTTCAAAGGTGTTTGTACATGATAATGGGATCATGTTTTCTAATGTCTATGGAGATTCTCAGGTCACTATATAGATATTTAGTATGTAGAAGAGTTAAGTCTAAAGTTTTTTTTGGATTTGTCTTGAAAATGTTTCACCACTGAGTGGAAGTCACTCGGATGAGTAAATAGTCCAGGTTTAGGACAAACATCACAATATTAAGCCAACACAGAAATGATATAATTTAAATATCATTCAATAGCTTATTGTTTCCAAAGCAGTAATTAAGTTTAGATATCAATTTTTGCACAGAACTGGTTGCATTTTTGGTTGTTATTGGATGTCGGAAAAATAGTCCCTGTAAAATTGCAAAACAATTCTATACAATATTGCATTGGTCCAATAATCATACCACTCTTTTGACTGGAAATAATTCAGCTAGCTCCATCCTATAATAAATAATTGGCCCCTTATTTCCAGTGTGTGTTCATTTAGCATAAGTAGGCCCTCAATGCACAGAATACATTAATGGCACAGTCTCCCATGGCAAGCATCCAATCCATTTCTTTCTCCTATTAATATTGTACACTTGCATGCTAAGGCGGTTAGACAAGATCCATGCTCCGTGTCTGCATCCAGAGCACATTCACTCTGTTGTGAGCTGTTTGCTATTAATGAACCAGCCAGGTGTCTTGACAGATAAGCCAACAATACCTCACTATGTGGCTTGTGTTTAACCAAAGCACTGCTCAGAGCCTGAAGAGTACAAGATACTTAGTAAATGTAACATTCTACTTTACTAACATTTCCTATAATTAAATACTAAAATGGCTTTTGTTAATTTTGTAGATTCTTGCTATGCATGCTTTTTGTATTTCATTTAAGAATACTCAATTTATAATGTATTACCTTATTATGCAGATATTTCATGAGGTTTTATAGCTTCAAGATAATAAACATCCTATTGCTGCAGTTACACAATATATACAGGTATGGGACCTGTTATCTAGAATGCTTGGGAGCTGGGGATTTCCAAACCTTAGGTCTACTAAAAAATTATTTAAGCATAAACAAAACCCAGTAGGATTGTTTTGCCACCAAAACAGATTAATTATATCTTAATTAGGATCAAATACAAAGTAGTGTTTTATTATTACAGAGAAATAATAAAAA
>CM044447.1:83976703-83989307 GCA_024363595.1 Xenopus borealis | reverse complement strand
TTGCAAATTGTCTCTAAATATCACTTTCTACATCATATAAAGTTAATTTAAAGGTAAACAAGCCCTTTAAGGTGCAATGTTTTCTACTGAAATAGTAATACCCAGCAGAGCATATATTGATCAGTCGTAGAAAGCAAATACATAATTGGTTGCTATGGGTTTCAAGATGTTGATATTTATGAAAGAGAAAACTCTGATAAGGAAATCTGACTGTAGTACTGTTGAATAAACAATTACTACATTGGATCCACAGAATTGACACAGAAGTTAAAGTAATACCTCAAAGAAAGAAAGAACTAGAATAGACGGGATGATTTTTTTAAAATTGATGCATTTACACAGGCCATTTTTAAAACTGCACCTACTGCTATACAGTCAGTGTAATACTTAGCACATGTAGCATATCTCACTGCTCACCTTTATAGATCAACACTAAACATAAAGCAAACAGCAAGTAATGCCCACTTCTCCCCTACAAATTCCAATATTCTGCAAAAGTATTTTTAGCAGCCGGGAAAAAAAATTGTGACCTCATTGCCATAATGTTCCTGTCATTTTCCCAATTTCCTGTCAAGTTTCATTTAATGTTACCGGATTTTCTGCAATCGCCACTAAGAGGACATTCCTTTTCAGGATAGGACATTATGAAGAACATGTTTCTTTTAATAATGATGCTAATCAGTGACTTTTACAAATCCAGAAAAATATATCTTGACATGAAAAGAAAAAAATCCTCCACTGTTTCATTTCTGAGCGTGGAAATAAAGAACAAACAGCAGGAATTCCTCTGTGCCGACTGCCCAATTTTAAACAATCCAAAGTAACAAAGGGAAATACAAAATATATAAAACTGGAAATCTCATTTAAAAAAGCATCACGTGGAGATGTCTTCTAAAATAGGTCATGGTGTGGGTTGGGGGGGTCTGCACAGTTAAATCCCACACCATGTTGGAATTTCAATGGAATAAAAGAAAAGAGATGGCTGTATGAATGTTGTGTTTCAGCTGAAAGATTTTCCAGTGTCCTGTCTGGAATAAATGAGCAACATTAAGTCAGAAAAGCACCAGGCTGAAGAAGGGATCTGACAGGTGAGAATGCAGCTTGCTTACAGCCATTGTGACCTAAAATCTGGATAAAGCAGAGAGCCAGAATAAACCCCACAGGTTCCACAAGACTTTTTCATCCTAGAGACATAATTAAGCTAAGGAGCCATATTAAGTGGGTCACAATACCCTCAGTCATGTATTAATTGTGCCTAAAAGTACTTGAACATCAAAGCTTGCATTTCATTAGAGGGGAAACTGTTTTTTTTTACATTACAAGTAATTACAAATAATCTTCAGTGTAGACTGCTAACAATATGCAATTTCTTTAGTTGGCTACATACAAGTTCACTGGATAAAATTACTTTATTATGTGGGAAAAGCTCTCAGCAGAAACATTTACAGGGCTGTAAGAAAAAAGAAGCATAATAAAGAAGAACATTAACTGCCTAAAACAACAACTGCTGTTTAGCAACCGGTTGGTGGCTTTAAAAGGCAAATGATGCGGCATGCTGGGGGACATGGGAATGGGATGATATGTAGTTTTATGTTAAAGAAGTGCTCATCATATATGGTGATTGCCATGCTCTAATTTTCTTTTTACAGAGGCATGAATATTTTTTTTCCTTTGAAACATAGAGAAACAACATGTATTTGTATAAATTATTAGAAGTTTTTTGCTCTGCTAGAGCTAACCATTCTTATTTCCTCTTTCTCACTTTAGTAGTAGTTTATCAACTAATGCTTTACTGTAAAGGCAGTCTCCAATATCTAATAACAACAAATGTCAAGCCATGCAAGTATTACATGTACAAAACTTGTTTGGACCACTGACTAACATCTAGAATTCTATTCATAAGGGTTTTTAAGAGTGTACATTAAGGGGCAGATTTACTAAATTCACGTGAATAGATCGAAGTTCGAATGATTTAATCGGATACTCCAATATGCAAATTTGGCCACTTCGATCATTGAATACCGAAAATTCTATAGATCAAATAGATCGAATGATCGGATATTTGATAATTCGACCATTCGATGAGCGAAGTACTTTAGCTTTAAAATTTTATTTGACTGCCTACTTCGCCAGATTGAACCTACCGAATTGCAATAGAAGGTTATGGGAAGCCCCCCATAGGCTTTTTTTTCTATCACCTGCTCGAATACCATTCTTACGATTGAACTCCTCGATCGTTCGAATAGTACAATTTTTTTGTGAAATCAAATGATCGGTATTCGATCATACGATTTTATCAAGGGATCGAATATCGAGGTAAAAATAGCCTAAAACTATATGATAAGCATTCAATAGTTGAATTCGAGGGCTAAAAGCTGGTGAATGTAGTATGTAAATGTATGTATAGTAAATGTGCCCCTAAATGTCCACAACAGCAATGAATCTACTATGCACCAGGCCCCCCTGCAAAAAAATATTCAGAGCCTCAACAAACAAGGTTGAGGTCAGGCCACCATTTACACTGAAAAAGAGGGGTTAAATATCTGAGACTGTCAAGTTACTGCTGATCTAAAATTTCCAGTTCTCCCCACAGAATATCCTACTAATACACAGGAACCAAAAAAGGGCAATCAAAGGGCACAAAGGTCTCCAGTGGTGCAACCAGGTACAGGTTACACAATGAAATCTAACATTCGATTAGCTGTGATGGGTTACTGCCCAGGTTCAAATGTGCCCAGTGTTTATAAATGAGCTATATATTTTTCACTGTTTGTCAAAAAATGTGCGGCACTCATTAGTTAATGCTGACATATTACTAGTTGATCTGTGGCTGAGCTAGTGGTGATGAAGCTATCAAAAGATGCAGGGTTGTTGCTTTAAAGATGACCTCAAAAGAAATCTTTTAAGCAAATACAGAAAGGACTCCAATTGTTAAACCCTTTGTGTCTCCAAATAATACTTTAATACTCTTTCTATCCTTCAGTATTGATTACAACCGAAAATGTATTATCCTGTTACAGAAAATTGCTTGTTCTAATCTAAAGTGTACAAAACAGGTGAAATACCTTACGCACCTAGTCTTGTTATAGAACCATCTGTGTTTTAATTTGAATAGTAAAATCATAAAATGTCCTGCTTCTTCTATTGGAGAGTGATTGTAATGACATATACTATTTCACTTCTTTCTTATCACAGCGAAATGTACTGGTTCTAAAACCCCAGAACAGAAAGAAAAACTCAGCACTAAGAAGCTGAAACAGCTACACAGCTTTACTGCTGAACTTCACAAATGCCATTGCACGTTACTAGCTTTCAATAAATTTTGAATATGAACACTCCTTATGCAACCAGATCCTGTGCTTAGCGGGTAATAGTTTAGGATGGCATTCCAACAAGGCACATTAGAAGCAGTATATACACGGCAGCTCAACTGATATAAGGCAAAGGGAACCTTATTAAAAATAAAATAGAAGCACAAAGTGGTAGCGAGTGCCCATCGGGAACGAGAACCTATAAAGCAGAATATATTTATTAAAGCTATATATATATGAGTATATATATTTGAGTATACTCAAAAACCCATGAGTGCAAAATATAAATGCAGCAGTTCTAGAATATTTACTCTATCCTGACTTATAGTGTCTAGAGTTCCATTAATCAGACAGTACTTTTAATGGCAAGCCGTCTCCTCTTAAGGGATCACCAGCATGCCTCCCCTATGGGGAACAGCCTTTAACTCCTGTTGGGTGCCAGAGTGACTGGGGTACAACACCCTACCCAAAAAGATTTATTGTGTATTATTGCCCTACAGACCATTTGTTTTTTAGAAGGGGTCAGTGACGCCCATTTGAAAGCTGCAAAGAGTCAGAAGAAAAAGACAAATAACTATAAAAATAAACAATGAAAACCAATTGATAAGTAGCTTAGAATTAGACATTCTATAACATACTAAAAGTTACCTTAAAGGTGAACCACCCCTTAAACACACACCCTATAAATAAACAGGCATTTCAACAGTTGCAATAAAAATATGTATAGTTTAATTAATTGTTGCACTACTATTATATAGCTGTTACACTTGTATACAAAATGTAAGGACCCAAGTAATGTGTGGTGGTCTCTTAGCATTTAGAAATGCTATCCATCAAGTAGATTGATAATATTTAAGTTAAGCTTAAAAAATAAGATAAATTAGCACAGCTAAAGAGGCCTCCCACCCCTGTTTCCAGCCACCCCTCAATATCACCCCGTTTTCCTTTCCTTGTTCTGAAAAAGCAGTTCAGCAGACATGATGCTGCAGGGGTGATGGACACCATGTCACAAGGGGAGGCACATTGATGTGGTGACACCCCTGATGATGGCTCTACAATCCAAAATATGTAGGGAGACATAATTACTGCAGTGCCCAATATATTTCAAAGCAACTACTTGGTTACTTACGGAAATTTGAACTTTAGGGTCTGGCACTACCACCACAGGATAGATTTTCACCTACTATAGAGTAGTAGTGCAAAAGATAAAAAAATCATTAGAAACAAATAGATGCTATTTAATTTTCTAGCCAACACAACCCTATTTATAAGAGATGCACGAGGAGAATATAGAGGAGTATATTGCTCCTTAAGCCAATACTGCTTGATAATTCTCATTGCAGAATTTTCTACCATCTGAGAGAAAGGGATACAGGAAACTGAATGTCCCATTTGAATTCAAAGCTTCCCCTGCACCACCAGGCCAGGGCAATTTATAATACTAGTATTTAGTGCAGATTAATACTATAAAGATCCAGTGTAGCCTGGATAGACCACTTTCCACAGGGACTTAACAAACTATTATTTCTTATACTACTGCAACCACTTACTGGATTTTGGTAAAATTATGATCAAATTTCAAGACCTTGCTTTCCTCTTTTCTTCCTTCCTTGATTCTCTGTAGCTATTGTTCTGCTTTGCATGTATCAGCCTTTTAATAAAACTCTTTGCATTGCAGCACAGTTTACATATCAAAGATTAGAGTCTCTCTTCTTTAGATCCAGAAAATAAGGATCTCAACAACATGCAAGCAATGAAGGGGTAAACATAATTTGCCTTTAAGATCAGTGCATTTTTAAGGCTTATTCTCTGGATACATAGTTACATAGTTACTGTAGTTAAATCGGGTTGAAAAAAGACAAAGTCCATCAAGTTCAACCCCTCCAAATTAAAAACCAGCATACACACACACACACACACACACACACCACTACACTCTTTCACACAATCCATATGCCCATAGCAATACTAAGGGGCTGATTTACTAAATTCACGTGAATAGATCGAAGTTCGATCAAATTTGATCGAATTCAGATCGTAGGATTAATTAGATTGGTTGAATATCATCGAATAGCGAACGATCGAATGATCGAATAGATTCGAATGATCGAATATTCGATTATTCGATCATTCGATCATCGAAGAACTTAAAATTTTAAAATTATTCGACTGCTTACTTCTATACATATACATATGATATGTGTGCTGCAGTTTTGAAGTGTAAGAGTAAGTGGCAAGCCATTATTCTAGCTAGAGGACAGGGAAAGGAGAAAGTCTGAAGTGAGTAGCAAATTGAGATCCCACAGTCTGCTGAACACTGTTACAGACTTCTACTGAATTCCAGTGAGAGCATTTCAAAGACACACAGCTTTCCCTTGTGCCATGGATCAGCTCATTTTGGCTTCTTATGGAAGCATTCCTTCACCAGCACTGAGCAGCATTTATTTACAAGTCTGTGGATAGTGTGTAATATTTTGGTTGTTCCTCACCTCCACGTAGTTATACCCAGAGTTCTCTCTGCTCCCCAGCATCTCCCCACAGTTCCCGGCACCCTTCATTAACCACTTTGGTGCCATCCATTATAACTTGACGTGACAGTCCTGCCTTAAATGCTATTGGGCAACTTAGGCCTGATAAATGCACCTGACAAATTTTCAAACATACTGTCCTGTATCCTAATCTATGTTATCCTTCTCCATAGAACCTGTTCCTTTACCATATTAACCTCTCTCTTATGTGCTATAAATACACAGCAAGAATCTGCATTGTCAGGCTCCCGCTCTCTTTCAAAGAAGCGTATTTAAAATGGATTACTTCTGCTTCTTAGGCAGGCGATCAATACGGATGTGGTTGTGAATAAATAGTGAGACGTCAGTGGACTGAGGGAGCTCTGCTCAATGCCTCTCGAAAAAATAATTAAAAATCAATGAGGTGTGCTGTCTATTAATACAGAAGCCGTGGGATTAAGAGACTAAAGAAGGGATTGCTTTACATGGCTACAAGTAAGGGGGATTACGCCAATATAATGCTGCACAGTATAAAAGAATATAGAATACCGAAAAGCCATAGCATGTAGAGTAGTCAGAGAACAATATGGGGCAAACCCGTGTATAAACACAAAGGTGCTGCTTTTTTATACCTTTTTAACATGAAGCAATTTCTACCCTTTCATGGGTACGGCATTTGTAAGACAAAACACCAGATACCTACAATACTACGATCTAGCATTTGGTTTAATAAGACTTTGTGGCCCAGGTGAACATTTTTTAAAATGCAAATTCCCGCAGTTTCAGATTTGAGGAGAAAATATTTCATCGGAAAAAAGTTCAAGTTCTTTAAAGTCATGTGATTTTAAGGCTTAAAGGAATGGTTCACTTTCACGTTAACTTCTAGTACGTACAGTATGTTATAGGATTCTAAGCAACTTTCAACTGGTCTTAATTTTCTTCATTAAAGTTTTTAAATCATTTGCTTTCTTCAGCTTTCAAATGAGGGTCACTGACCCTATCTAAAGATAAATGCTCTAAGGCTGTAAGGCTACACATTTTTTTTATTACTCATCTTTCTATTTGTGCCCTCTCCTATCCATGTTCCAGTCTTTTGGTCAAATCAATGTATGGTAGATAGGGCAATTTGGACACTAACAACCAGATTGCTGATATTACAAATCTGCTGAATAAAAAGTTAAACAACTTAAAAAACACAAATAAAATGAAAAAAGATCAGAAGATCACTCTCTATGTCACATTAAAAGTTAATTTAGACGTAAACAGACCCATTAAGGCAGTTGAAATGTCCTTCAGAAGTGTGGAAAATACTTTGTTTATGGCAGACTTGGCAGTGACACATGGAACACTAAACATACTACCTGTTGCCACCTCCATACAATCGTATGCAATTGCATGGGAAGGGGTATCATGCAAGTTGGGGGTCCTATGACTCCTACTATTAAGAGATTTTTAAAGTGTACACTCCCAGATAACTGTGTTGTAGTGCTGTGATGTGCCCCCACAATTGTGATGCATTGCTGACCAAGTTCAAAATAATAATAATAATTTAATAATAAAAATGTTGTCGCCCATAGACTTCACTGCATTTAAACTTTTCGACAAAGCAACACAGGTCAAATTCACCCATCACATGAACACCTGCACTGCATAAGGAGCAACTGGGAGTGAATATGTAATTATAGGAGCAGGCAAAAATGTTTTTGGGCTAATGTATTACTATAGATGCTACATTGCGAAAGTGCAGTTACATCAGCCATTCAGCAGTTAGTTTCATAAACCTGCTGCTAGTTAGAAATTGGAAGCACAGATCTGATTGTGCCCACCTATCTTTGTGTGCTGGTACTCAGAAAGATAAATACTGAAGAACCACAGAAAACACAGATGTGGACCTATTAGCTATGCCCACCTTCATGCATGAAATAAACAAGTAATATTTCATGTGATAAAGGTTGGACACAGAGTTCTTCTACAAAAACATCACTGCCAGGAAGCAGCAGACACCCCTAATCTGTTTAGCTCCTGTCAGTTATATAAGGTGTGTGGGCCTACTTTACAATATTTGTATAACTGTTGAATATAATAATCAAACTTTCTAAGTATTAGCTTTTGTATGAGTCCTTAAGACATTTATGGACTAATTGTAGACATCAAGCCATGGAATGTTTAGATTGATCTTCTGTTCTATCGAGAAAATGGGGGTTTCCTACCTTTAAAAGAGATCCATCCCATAATTGCTAAATGTGCTAGCTTCAATTAGGGCAGGTTAAGACAGATGCAAATTGTTGATAGATTTTTGTTAACTATAGGATCCCACTGAGAGCAGCTGTGCTACTGGAGCCTGTCGATAAATCAACTATTGCACTAGATCAACACGTTTTATAGGCTGCATAGGTGGTTAGTAAACCCAGCTCAACCCGGTTTCAATACAAGGGCAGACCATCAGGAAAGGCAGAAGGCCCTTATATGGAATACATTCATTCAATATATTTTTTACTTAAAGTGTAAAGTAATATAGCATAATGTTGCATACTGTATATTTAGAACTGATTTATTGAAGCACTGCATTATTCAAAAAGCATAGTACACACAAGAAATTATGGTTATTGCCAAGCCATCTTTGCCTCACCCTAGCACCTCAGTTTCTCCTTCACAATCTCTCTCCTGTCACCATAAAATAAGCTGTGAAAATTCTTTAAATACTGTTGGCTGTTGTTACCTGGGGTTAGCACCCTCTGTTGTTTGATACCCAAATATCTCCTAATGTCCCATTGTCTCAGCATCTTATCCCATTTTGCCTTAAAAATTTAAAGGAATTATGTCATGACTTTTATGATATAGTTTTTATTACTAAATTACAGTGTGTACACTGCAAGTAATTAATTCTACCATTCAAATTTTTATTTTTGAACCAATAAACATCTATATTTTTCACTGAAATACTGGTGTGTGGGCAGCCATCTCAGATCATTTTGCCTGATTCTGTGCTTTTAGAAAGAGGCAGTAATTCACAGTAGAACTGCTTTCAGATAAGCTATTGTTTCTCCTACTCATTGTAATTAGATGAGCCATGGCTGGACCTGGAATTTTAGTACTGAGTGCTATTCTCATATTTACCACTAGGTAGATGCAGCCACTAGCAATGCAGATGTGAAAGCGCTGTTTTCTTGTTACCTTCACACTGTATTGTTGATAGACTGCTGGGGGCGGGGGGCAGGGGGGGGAAATCACTCAAACTTGCATTGCAGCAGTAAAGAGAGTCTGAAGTTTATCAAGTCACATGCCTGGGGGCACCTGGGAAACTAAGAACATGTCTAGCCCTAAGTCCAATTTCAAAATTAAATATTAAAAATGTGTTTGCTCATTTGAGAAATTGATTACAATACAGGAGTCTGCTGGAGTATTATGTAAAACATGTTCTCCCTTGACACAATACCTTCCATTGTCACACACACACAATTATCCATGCCTTCTGCCTTCACATAATCTTTAATTCCACGGGCTCTTTGAAAACAAGATTCCAATTGTTGCTTTATACTTACATGCTGGTGGGGATAGGGTATAGGTAGACGGAGAAAAGGTTAAACACAAAGTAAGGGAAAGCAAATTGAAGAGCTGTATTTGATATAAATGGATAGAATTGGTGGAAGGTAGGGAATAGTTACACTGAAAGTGGGTTGAAAAACACATGGAGGGATAGAATTTAAGGGGATCAATACATCAAGAAGAAGTGATGAGGGGATATCCATAAAGTAAGGAAAATGGTATCTGGACTACTACTGGTTGTGGGGAGGTAGAGACAATGACATGTGACAGTCAGACAATTGAAAGAATGCTAATTTCTCTGACAGAGGGTTTACTTTATCAGAATAGAAGGATGGTTGTTACCAGAAGTGAGGTATTCAACAGACAAATAATGAGCCATTTGGGAAGAAGATAAGTGAGAGCTGACAACAAAACTTGTATGCCTGATCATACGTAAGAAAAATACCAAGAAGGACATATTTTAAAGAAACTACAGACTTAAAATAGTATTATAATATACTATATTATTAAATTTAAAAAAATATCTCTTTCTTTCAAACAGTTCAATTATTAAATAAACCTCCCAAATCTTGGAAATATAGTTATTATATATATAGTGTTAAATCAGAACCAAATGACACAAAAAACAACTTTCCATGGGTTTTCTGAAAATTGACCTAAGCAAACACAATTTTCATAGAACTGTCAGTCCAGCTTGTGTTTAAGCACCGCTTCACCAAGACAACTAAGACAAATTGATGTATATATTAACTGCTTTTCTGTAAATCTAGCTATTTTATGTGCAATTTTAATCAGAGGTTTACAATATTTTGGTCTGGCCCTGCAACAATGGGGTCCATGGGGTCCATAGCAAACAATATATCTGTAAAGCACAGTTATAGTGATGATGAACAAAGATTCTCCTTTATTGATGTAACATGGAAACAAACGTACTGATAATCCTACTATTTTATAAAGTAAGACCTGAACCAAAAAGTCAGAAGACCTCGGCATTTAAGAGACAATATTATTAAAAAAAAACACTGTTAGGAGTATTACAGTACACTACAACACTGACTGCATTATGCATTGGTTTTACATTGGGGTGACATTGCAGTAGTATTGAAATAGAGAAATATGGATTCTACTGTACATCATGTGTAATGTGTTATTTCCATTCCATGTACTATGAAGCAGAACTAGAGAGGCACCACAATAATAATAAGTCTATAGGCTCAATATAAATTCATGGACAACAGGTCTAGTCTACATCATACATTTGCTGCTACAAATATGTCAAGAGCTTGCTGTTTTGAAAAACACCAGTAATAAACAAACTACACAACAATCCACCTAGATCCCTACAGAGACCATTAAAACAAATATGTGTTTGTGCATTCACATCTAGCCAGGGGCTATCATTTACACAAGAACAAAACAGAAAGCAGGGTTAACCTACACCTAGAAGTTACAGATAGTTGAATGTAAATCTTGTTTATGCCTTATCCAAATAGTTCTATCCAAATCTAATAGCTTTTTAACAGCAAAAATATCTACATTTGCAAATGGGAAAATATCCCACTTATGCCTTTGGTTAGAATACTACAACTAATTTGTGGTTGTAACATACATATGCAGGGTGAATATTGCACTTGCTAGAATTTCATTGTATGCACACATCTCTCCAGTTTCATAAGACCTAATTTTCACCAATTTATGTTTCCTTTTATTTCTCTTCTTCCATAACTCTAACTAAAGTCATTAATTTCTCAACAAAACATTATGAACTCACAGAGGCACCTATGGATTAATCAGCATGGGACTCTACAGTAGCTATCCAGGTTGTGTTTATAATTGGAATCAGCTTATTAGTTGCTTACATGATATTGGTTCATAACTGGTGCATCTGTCATACTGACTACCAGAGACTAACCCATTTTAAGCCAGATAATATTTTCTCTGAAATATCTCTGTAAATTGTGATGTTGCGTCTCATAATGACCATTGCTGCTCTCCTGTCTACTTTAATCTTTGGTTTTATTTTTACACCATCAAAACACATTCATATGGCACTAGTCATCACTTAATAATGGAGTGTTTATGGATGACACACAGCAGTACCAGCCTGGGGTGGTTCCCTTTGACAAACATATACCCTCTAACTGGCCATGAAGGGCCCCACTGCACTTTTATTATTTTTATTGCCTTCTATGATATGCATTACCACTGAGCCCAATGGCAGTGTGACAGTATCCTTAATAAGGTGTGTTTGCAAGGTTGCAAACTTCAACAAGAAGCCAGGAAGCAGGAGATTGAAGGACAAGCTACACTATGCAATTTGAACATCAGGTGTTTCAAAAACTAAATATAAATAAGATGGATCTTTAGAGAAAGTCCAATAACTGAAGAAGTTCTAAAGTTCAGTGCTCTCTTGCAAAGAGGTAATTGTCAGGCCTAGCTGGCAAACCCTTCTAAAACCATGCACAGACTGTCAATTTCCCTTGGCTCCACTGACAACAAATAAGAAGTGCAAAGTCACCATATTGTGACTAGAGGAGGCTAAACCATCATGCAACTTTAAGATGTTTAGACATACATAATTTAAGTTTATGACCTGCTGGCCTCAGTGTTTATAAACAAACCATTTATAATAATGGCCCAGGCCTTCCTATGTGCTCTCAAATCCCAGTGGACCTATTTCACCAACAACATAATTGTTTCTTTCTAACCTGTGTGTTGTATAATTAAACAGTAATCCCACAGAAATAAACAGGAGCCATCTCTCTCATTAGTAGGACACAGCACATTGCTATGAGCTTAACAGCCCTAATAAAGGAAACAGTTCACTAATGAGCTGCCGTGACACCTTTAATTCAATGCCTCACAAATGCACACTAACTTGTTAAGCACTTTATTGCTGTCAGATATGGACAACAATTCACTCAAGTGAAATATCTGTCTGTCTTCTGTGGTGCTAAAACAGACAACATTAAGACATTTGAGTAAACAGAATACAAAGGTTATTTAAAAAGCAGTTAGTAAAAAGTTAGTAAAAAGGCAGCCATAAAGCATTATATCAGTTAATTGGTGACAGTGTTTGTGAAGATCCTCATTCATCCAGGTCATGGTATATCTGTAGAAACAGGTGACAGTACGAACTGATAGAATGGTTGTATTTTGTTATAGTTTCTCCTACTGTCAAACAAAAATAATATAATATATTATATATATATATATATATATATATATATATATATATAT
>CM044447.1:83953588-83976693 GCA_024363595.1 Xenopus borealis | reverse complement strand
TAGAAGGGCCAGTAACATCAACAAATTAAATTGTTTTAAAGTAATAAAAACACAATGCAGTGTTGCCCTGCAATGGTAAAACTGCAGTGTTTGCTTCAGAAACATAGCTATTGTTTACATAAATAAGCTGTTGTGTAGCCATGGGGGCAGTTATTCAATGGAGAAAAAGCTTGAGTTATACAGCAGATAGCAGATAAGCTCTGTAGAACATAGTGTTATCTGTTATCCATTACTTATCCTGTGCCATATAGCCGTTTTTCAATTTCCGCCATTGCTACTCACCAGCTTGTTTATATGAACTATAGTAGTGTTTCTGAAGCAAACAGATCAGTTCAAACAGATTCGTTTAAACAATGCAGGGTAACACTACATGATATTTTCATTACTTTAAAACACTTTCCTTTTTGGTGTTACTGTTCCTTTAAATAGAGTTGAAAGGTTGTACTTGATGGACACGTGTCTTTTTTTCAACCTAACTTACTATGTTACTATGTATATACTTTATTTTCCCAAATAAGTACTCTATTTATTTAAAGGGGCTACTATAAGCATAAAACCCCACCAAACTGTAGAGGTGGTTTATACTATATATTTTTGAATTGTTGTAAACTAATTTTAAGATTTTAAAGTTGTTATTTTCTCCAATATATTTGCCCATTATACCCAATCAAAGTTCCAGAAATGAGTGTAATGGCCTGCATTTCGTTCATAAGAGGCAGGCTGGAGGCAGAGGATCCATATGACATGCAAATTAGGGAGTGTCAATGGCTACAGAACCCTGTAATTACTAACACAAAGATCCTGCTATTTCAATAGTTTAGAACACTTGAAAGGTGACATAACGCGTAAAGTCCCTCGTACAGTACGTCTGTTCATTTCACATTCTGGTTGGCCTGACATCACATGGATAGTATGGATGCTTTATGATTACTAAAAATCTTGAACATTCCTACCAAAACAGGGATTACATCTTCTTCTCTTATATTATCAGTGGATAACCTCATGCCCTTTGTATGGATCTTCTATATTTACAGCAGTGAAAATAAGTATTGAACACGTCAATGCTTTTCTCAGTAAATATATTTCTAATGAGGTTATTGATATGAAATTTACACCAGATGTGGCTGTAACAGCCAAAGTAATCCACACATATAAAAAAACCAAAACAAATAAGTGCATGAATGAAATTACTGTATGTATAATAAAGTGGAATGACACCGGGAATAAGTGCTGAACATGAAGAAAAGGAGGTGCAAAAAGGCATGAAAAGACAAGAAGCCTGTTGAAATCTGTCAGTGATGGCCAATAAAAAGGTCTCTCATTACCTAGGTATCACACAAGAAGCAAATCATGATGGGTAAAAGCAAAGAGCTCTCTCAAGACCTTCACAACCTTATTGTTGTAACACATACTGATGGCATTGGTTACAGAAGTATTTTTAAGCTTCTGAATGTTCTAGTGATCACTGTTGGCTAAGTGGAATGAACATCATTTCATCCTAAACCGGCCACAACCAGTTGCTCCTCGCAAGATATCTGACAGAGGATTCAAGTTGTCACACATGGAGAGCTTCAGAAAGACATTGAATTAGAAGGTACAGTTGTTCCAAATAAGTAATGCACTCAACCAGCATGACCTCTATAAACACTCATTGTGAAAGACTCCACTGCTGAAGAAAAAGCATGTTGAAGCTTGTTTAAAGTTTGCTACCCAACATTTGGACAAGCCAATGAATTTCTGGGAGAATATAGTCTGGTCAGATGAGACCAAAATTGAACTCTTTGGATGTTATTATTTGGAGGAGACATTACACTGCACACCCCAAAAACACCATACCAACAGGGAGTTTTCGACGTGGGAACATCATGGTGTGGAGCTGTTTTTCAGCATACGGTACTGGCAGACTTCATATAATTGAAGGGAATCGAGAAATGTATGGGGACATTCTTGATAAGGAACTGCTGCCATCAACCCAGAAGATGAAACAAGGGTGGACTTTTCAGCAAGACAATGATCCCAAATACACAGCCAAGGAAACTGTCAATTGGTTTCAGAGAAAGAAGATAAACCTGTTAGAATGGCCCAGCTAATCACCCAACTTGAATCCAAATGAAAATTTACAGTATGAAAATCATAGAACTGAGCCTTCTATATCTGATTACAGTTTGTGTGGAAGAGTGGGAGCAAAATCACACCTGCTTATGACTACTGTCTGCAGTAAGAGTGTTCATTACTTATTCCCTGTGTCATTCCACTTTATTACACATAACTTAATTTTTTTGTTTTGATTTCTTTGTATTTGTGGATTTCTTGCATAGTTATCAACATCTGGTGTAAATAAAAATATATTTACTGAGAAAACCATTGACGTGTTCAATACTTATTTTCCCTGTTGTATAATCCTATCTCCCCTCGCTTCTTCAATGTAAAAACTATTTGGCCAACCATTTTTCCATTTATTATCTAGTTAATTTTGGTTTAAAAAGTATTACTGTCCATCAGAAATGGAAACACTTACATAAGATCCCTCATGGACTCATGCCCCCTTTTGCATTAGATTATATGTATTGCATTTCAATAATCTTCTTTTTGAGTGACTGAAGCCAAAACTGCACTGAATAGTTTAGATGCAGCCTAACCAGTGCTTTGAAAGATAAAGTATTCTCTTCTCTGTTGAAGTTATACAGTTTCCAATACAAGCCATTACCTTGCTGGACTTTTCTACTGCAGTCTGCCATTGCTTGTTACAGTTTATTAAGCACAGGTTCTTCTCCATAAAGTATTCACCTGTCTTGTTCCCATTAAGGTTATAAGTAGACTGCATATATTTACATAACCTTATATTTCCACCTTGCAAGGTTGACACATCCTGGATCAAATCAATGGTTCTGCAGATCAATTAAGTGCTCTGCAGGTCACTTCTTAGTACCCAAATCCAATTAGAACAGAATGTTCTACTGACAACTACTTTCTTTACACAATCATTTGGTCAGTTCTCTATTTGTGTACAAATAGCATCACTAACACAACACCAGCATATTATGGTTGCTACCATATGGTATTGTAATTTGGCCAGCCCTTAATAAACCTCTATAAAGTCTTCAGGATTCTCATTTCTTGTCTAATTCCCAGAAATATACACATCTTTTCCAGATTAGAAGAGTGTGTGCTGCTCTTAGCAGGAAAAGAGTTAACACAGTTAATTTACTACAAAACAAGAGTCTAAATACTTAGTGTTAAGCACAGCGGAATTAGATTTATAGTGTGTATACTGCAGTTGTTGGATAAGTAGCTTTCCAAAATCAATATTTAATTAGCTACCATACTGTTTTATTACAAGCGCCACTGAGAATCTCAGAGTATTTTCCCTGCTGCCTTCCCAAGGTGCAGCTTTGGTTTCTCGGGAAACAGGCTCTGGCACACCAGGATTTCACAGTGGGGGCTGGACTCCCCTATCTCCAACAAGACAGAGATGTCACAGTGTTTGCATTTGATGTGAACTTGTAAACAAATCCCAGCTTGTAGCTTTTATTGCAGTGTAATCAGAGAACAGTAAAACTTTGGCAACCACCAACAAAGAGGCTAGACAGTTAGCCAGCCTGGTAATAGAGTCTACTGAAGTGCCCCCCCTTAATTTATTTTATAAAGATCACATTATCTTAATTCACATATGTGATCTAGGCTTGACATTAAGGGGCTGATTTACTAAGGGTCGAATAGGGTTGAAGTGAAAATTCAAATAAAATTTTGGGCTACTTCGACTATTGAATAGCCCAAAATTTTATTCAAATTGTTAAAATTCAAATTTTCGAATTTCGAAGTACTAGCCCTTTAAAAATCCTTCGACTTTGACTATTCGCCAGCTTAAAGCTGCCGAATTGCCATTTTAGCCTATGGGGGAACCTCACAGAGCTTGTCCAAGGATTTTGGTGAAAATTGTTTGAATCGTTCGATCGAATCGAATGATTCGAACGATTTGAACGATGCAAGAGATTTTCATTCGATCGAAAATGACCCCCCAAAAAAATTTGATGGTTGAATTTCTAAGTATTTTCCACTTCTCAATGCTTGTGAGAAGAGTTTCCCAATTCTATCTATTTATCATCTCATTCAGCCATGTGTATAATCAGATTTTGATGAGCGATATGTGATATCCAGCTGATCCAATCAGATCACAAGGCTGTTGGGATGAAGACTGCATCAGTGATTTTTGGACAGATCTCATTCAGGTAGGCCCATCAAGGGGTCCCCATACACATGCAGATTGGGGTGAATCAGCAGTTTAAAAGAAACCTATACCCCCCCCGAACAATGTAGGTCTCTATAAAAAGATATTGCATAAAACAACTCATACAGTATGTAAAACCCTGCTTCATGTAAATAATAATATACTCTTTTAGTAGTATGTGTCATTAGGAAATAATAAATAGAAATTTGTCACTGTAAAAAATAAGGGCCACCAGCTGGGATCGTAGGATTCACGGTGCACACAAACAAACCAAACAAATAATACATGTTAGGTCACACAAGCCAATTAAAAGACAGAATTTTGCTTCCACACTTCTTCCTGTTCCATTTATTCTGGTCAGGTGATCTCTGAGGCAACACAGAGACCATCACTAAATGATGGTTCAAGGCAAGAGATGTAAAATGGCAATATTTACGTAAATATACCGTATATACCAGTTTGGTAAGATGTGTTGCCTAAATAGTAATTTTGGGAGTAAAGTTTTCCTTTACATAGGAACGTTACAGTTTATATTACAATGCCGTGCCCCAATCTTACATGCCTCTCCCAGTTATTCTTAGTTTAGACCTCACATCCTCACAACATCCTTCAGTCATTTGCTAAATAAAGGCAGGGGATGTAAGCTGAGAGCCTTTTGATCTTCCAAAGAGATACTATAGAGTCAGCTGCACATCAAGGGACATTAAATGAAATACAGTATGAATGACTTTCTCATAGATTTCAGGCTGTTTACATTAAAAAACATTAAACAGAAAATATCACCGGGGACCACATCTTTTCAGAACACTTATCGCTTAGAAGGAAACACCAGTGTAAAAACTGCCTTTTTCTAAGCACACTATCATAAAAGCAGCACCAGGATATTGATGTTCTTAAAAAATCCTTTCCCAGTTGACCTTTTATTTTGTGAATATGCAGGGTTTATTTTGATGGCTTTAAAAATGCTTGAGGAATACATGAGGAAATGGAAATGCCTTGAAAGCATTTACATTTTAAAATTCACTTAGTCAGCACTGCTGAAAATATGTCACCATTTCTGAAAAGCATAGTTGTAAATGAAAACATCAGTACGTTTTCTGACATATAAAAGATGACTGAGCAGCAGAGCTGATGCCAAATGCACTGTGATTAAAAAAAAAAAACAGGAGTATTCCATCAAATAAAATGAGTGATTCATCAGTACTTTTTCAGGTACAGAGTAGACACCAATGCTATGTTAAGCAAAATTAATACTATTGTAAGGGCAAGACTTGTTATAGCTAAACTGTCTATAAACTCCAGAAAGAGTCTTCCTGCCTGGAGAAACTCATCATTTATAAGGAAATAGTATGAGAGTTTCCATCCAATAATCAGATATCCAGAAAACTCTGAATTATCAATTAGCACAAACTACATTTAAAGCAGATAATTCAAAATATTATATTTCTTTTTTCTCCGTAATAATAAAACATTACATTGTACTTGATGGTAACTAAGCTGCATGAATGAATATTGATGACAAAACACCAAATGGGTTTATTTAAAATTTTGATTTTTTTAAATTAAAATGAAGGTATTGAGATCCAAATTATTGAAAAACCCCAGATCCCAAGCATTCCCAGATAATAGATTCCATACCTGTATATAGATGGCATATTGCAGGGCACTTAGGGGCCTATTAATCAACAGTATTATTTTTGTGGTTTTAGTGGGGAATGCTGAGCTAAAAAATAAGAATACCTAAAAAGCCTCTAAAAATTTTAGTTTTTCGAACTATTTCTAGAGGAAAAAATACGAAAACATCTAAAAATCTGAACTGATTTAGAGAAGTCCAAAAAGATCAGTGCAGATACCATTGACTTTTATAGGACCTCAACAACATTTACCTGTTGGGGTTTTGTATTAAAGGGTTTTATGGGAAAACCACAAATCTTTAGAGACTAATGGAAAAATTCAAAATTTGATTGTTAGCAAATGACCCCATTTACTAAGGGCTAGTGCAAGAGTATTAAGTGCTGCAAATTATAAGGGGTAATTTACAATATCCCACAGAGAGTGCAAAGTGAAAAAAGGCAGCAATCCGCCATTTTTTTTTTGCACAGGGGAGTTTTGCAAATAGCAGCAGGGTATTTTAGCATGCAGAGACCTGCAACTCCCACCTCTGTGCTAGTCAATGTTGTATTAGTGAGGGGTGGACATGGGAGGCACATAGGTGTCCTCCCTGCCCACCTTGTATCTGCCCCTACCTTCCTCATTATTCTGAGGCATAAGGTAGGAGCAGAAGGAGGTGCAACCTGCATCAGGGCCCTGTCTAGATGGATCCACATCAGGGCTAAGCTGTGTCTCCTGAAGCTGCTCTGTACATGGAGTATGGAGGGCTCTCTTGCACCCATGGTTGTTTCTGCCAGGGTTGTAAAGGACTCCTACAGTCTTTAGCAACCCATATCCAAAACAAATGCACATAGCACTGATAGGCGTAAAGCAATAAATGCCTTCCCTTGTTTGTTCAGAATTAAACAAAACTATGTATAAGTGGCAGGATGCTAATGTGCTGCTCCTGCCATGCCCCTCCTATTTACAGCATTGTCAAGTGAGTGCAATGTGGTATACAGAAAGAGGCAGAAAACTGCTGCATCTATAAGCAATTTGCACCTTGCTCCCTTGTTGTAAATGAGCATAAATATATGATTCCTATTTGGCAGAAAGAGCAGCTGTGTTCCAAAGGTTCATACCTGCATGGAGTATACTTTATATGCTGTGTCTTGCTTGTCTTATTGAGACTACTGACAGAGAACTGTAAAACATACCTTTCTTCTCAAGGATGACTTGTGCTTACCTTTGCTATCTGGACACACCAATTAAGAAGGAGTTGTGAACCAATGTTATCCTTATGTTCATGCACATAGTCCAACAGGCATCCATGAGGCATCAACTGCGTTACAAGCTGAATTGTTGGACTTAAAGAGACACCCAGAAGTCGCACCAGGTGTGGATGGTCCATGCTGGCCATAATCAAAGCCTCCTGTAAACCCCAAATTATACAATAAATTATTACTACCAACGCAGTCACAGCAAATATAATAATACAGTAAAGTAGGTTATCCCATCCTTACTAACTGAGCATAACAATGTGTTATATAAACTTCACTTTGTGAAGTAATCTGCTGTGCCAACACCAATGATTGTCAGCTGGTCATTTGAACATAAGGACGAATAAGCTGTTTAGATACTAAACAAATGTTAAAATGATGCCCCAAGTGATGCTTTGATGGAGTCGTAGCTATTTATGAATAGAGGCTTAAATAAACAGATATTTGATACAATTTACACCAACTGATATATTTAGAGACAACTGAGATCTAGGCTCACACAGTAACTATTTCTGCTGTGTAGCAGAAGTGTGGTTGAGGAAAAGCGCTTGGTAGAAAATTGCACAACATTTGCATAATAGTTTGAGTTTTGAATAAGAAAAGCTGATAAAGTCTTAATTACGGGTTTCATTTCTGATTTCTTCCTCTTTTGAAGGAAAGAGCAGATGTCCCAGCTCTGCATTCTTGCTGGCATAATCATATATTCAGATAAGGACAAAAAAATATATGCATATTTGATGGTGCTGAATCACTAGAAAGCAATCCAAAAACTTACAAGATTATACCGATCTTGGAGATGTGCTGAGTTGTACAATAATATAACACACTTTTCACACCCACAATAGGGCTTGATGAATCTTAAAATTATTTACGTTTTTGAAAAATCTGGTGGATAAACAAGAATATACATTTACATATGCACAGGTCTCTCAGGAGTCAGCAGTGGGCATAGAGTTATCTATAGCTGCTAGTTTTGCAGGTGCATATAGTTACCCTAAGGAGTGATCAGCTGTGCTTGTGTTTTTATATTGGATAACCTGAATTATAATGAGATTGGTAGGCATTGAGTCCATGTATTAACATAAATGATAAACTAAGCAAAAAATAAAAAAACCTTACTGATTATCTGTGTGCTTCTGCCGTGGAGGAAATCTTTATTTTTCTCTTTAAAATTAAATTTAATTAAAAATGAAATGGGAGCATATTCCACCTTCCACTTTTCTGGGATATGTAAACCTACCAAAAAATTATTTAAAACTGCTTTTCTAAGCACTTTTGCTATTTACAATAATTATTTGCTTTTTCCACTTCAAAGCTGTTAAGTTAATAATATAATTTTCTAATATAATTTTCTCACTGTATAATCCGAAATATATATACATACATCACATCTACGGACAAGTTACTTTAGTGTATACACAGTAGTAGGCCACTTCTGAAAAGACTAAAGAAAATGTCTCCAGGTATATTTGTAACAAAATATTTAGGCAAATCCTTCTTATTTCCTGCCAGACAAGGTATGATGTTCTAGTGAAGAACTTTTATAGGCAGGGCGGATAAACAGGTAGTGGTAAGATGGAGTTCTATATACAGTGTACAAGGACAAATACGGAGAATTTATTTTAATTAATAGGCCTATGTGTGAGGAATCCCAAGATTTCCTGACCATTTGTGATGTCGGTTCACATATAAAATCGGACATGAATTCCACAAACTTTGATTGACTAAATGGTCACATGAAGATTGAAAACAATTTGCTGATTTACAGTACATCGTAGAAATGTGACAAACTGATTTGAAGGATCAAAATGTTAGACACCAGACTGACTTGATCACCCAAAACACATGAGCTGGATAGAACATTGTCTCATGTGTAAAGGTAAAGTTAAATACTGTCATGATAGGCTTTCCTTTAAAATTTAGATGCAAAAGTTCATTCAAGATTTTATCATCAAATGCAAACATAAGCAGTAACATAAAATTAGGGTATGACTTTTACAACACAGTAATATTTAGACTGGCCATTGAAAGTTTGTCACCAGTGTGTTAGAAGAAGCACGAATCAATCATCTGAATTCAACCAATGTCATTAGAAGACCATTTTAATCCTTTATAATAAAAACACTTATGACAGTTGACTACATTAGAAGTCAGTCTCAGTCACTCATCTCATTAACTGCCAGACATTAAGAGGCAGTATCATTAATTCAAAGGCAGTGATATTCATTAATGACTCACCTTACTCATTTTTGAGGGGGATGGGTGTTATAGAATTTAGATGTTATTTCACTAATCTTTAGTTACTAAACCAGCTACAGATCCAAGTACAGAATAGCCAATGGAGTGAATTAACCAAGTGACTATGACTTGTTCCACGAATCCTTCAAATTATACATGTTAAACATCAAGAGCAGCTTCAACACAATTTGGCAGAATAGATTAATTGGTTGTCCTGTGTGGATAAAAGAAGCTATGACCAATGGCCAAATGGGCAGCGCCATGGTGCAATAGTTAGCATCTGTGAAATTTATTTGTATGCTTTCTTTGTGCTTGAGAGAGTAGTGATGAGCAAACCTGTCCCATTTTGCTTTGGGAGGGCAAAATCGCATGCATTTTTCACTCAGTATACTGCTACACACATGCCCAACATTGTTATGAACCCTCATATTCACTATGTACAAATGCCTTTTCAATAGAAAAAAAAATTCCCATGTTGCAATTTCTTAAAAACATCTGTGTAATAAAATCTCACCCTGGTGGTCCAGCTTCCTCTACAGCCCCACTTCCTAGTGCGCACGCACACTTCCACCTCTAAAAGACGCGTTATGACGTCAGCACGCAATGGCGCCAAAATTCAAATATTTAAAGTGGACTTTGTAAGTTTCACATTGTCCATGATAGGTTTATTCCTGGTGCCTTGTACCTTGTTCCTTGTGCTAAAAAGCTTCCAGTCTAGTTCTGATTTCCTGTGTTTGACCCTGACTGGCTATCAAGTACTCGGACCTCTGTATCCTGACCCTTGCCTGAATACCTACTTTGATTCTGCTTAACCCTCCTGATTGACTTCCTGGTTTGACTCTCGCCTGATATCTGACCCCGATTCAGTCTCATACCATCTTTTTTTTTTTATTACCTGGTTTGACCCTTTGCCTGCCTGACGATCCTTGCTATCTGCCTGCTTCAACCAGCCTGTCTGACTATGTATCTGCTTACTCTTGCTTGTACTGTGACCTTTGGCCTTATAGACTCTAACTATCCAGAACCTTTACCTTACACCTCTTGGCATCCAAGTAACTGAGGGCTCCTCCCAAGGCCCAAAGGTGGTCACACTACTGGTGAAGCACGAGCCGAGACCAGGGTGTTTGGTGTTTGTTCTGGTGTTGGGTGCCGACCACGACAGTCTGTAATTTTTGACATTACCTCTGGTTGACTAGTAATGGTCAATGGTAATCTGGGGATTGTCTGAAGAAGATCGCAGTCTGTGTGAGATTGCAAGTGCAGCAGCAGCTGGCGGGGGAGTTGGAGAAGTCGGCGTGTGGAGGCTATCGGCAGACGCGAGTACTGACACTTCAGGAGGAGCAAGTCCGATTGAGTTCTAGTGCAAAAAACCACTGGGAAATAAGATTGAGGATATATACACCTCATCCAGACTGCGTCTGGTAAGTACAACTCCCACGTGGGGCCTCATAATAACCTCTAAGGTATTTGCACCATATCCGCTTGTTTTCCGCAGACATCCAAGCGGTGAGAGGAATTGCTTTGAGATCGTTATCTGTGCCGATAAGCCATATACATTCATTTAAAGTGTGAGTACCCGCAAATCCACTTCTAAATAAGTATTTGAAGACGTTACTACACTATATAGCGCATTTTTTCTCCGCAGATATCGTAATTATCGGCATCTTGTAAATTAGCGCACGGACAATTGGAACTATTCAATTAACTAATTAAAGGACACGTGGATCCTTACACCGTTTGTGCAGCTGAATAGTTGAAAGACTTAGCGCAAAGCGATCTTTTCTTTATCTAGTAACGGTAACTACTACTACTACACTATAACTAACAACTAGATAATATCTGTTTGCTTTGCGTCCCACGTTAAGATTAATTGTCTATATTGCTTATGTGTCTGTCCTTATATAGACAGTGAGACGGCTCTGATCCCTTTGGTTGATTGTAAAGAGAGGGTACGGATGAAATGGTGTATGGGTTTGTTGCGTCTAATTTTGTCACGCGTCATTTTTGTTTTTGCCATGCAAATTGAAATGATCTGCAGGGGAAATTTTTTATGCTGTTTTTTTTATGCAGTCCACTGGAGAAATGCGCTAGATCACACACTTTTTCATTTGTTACAACCATCCAAAAACTATAGGAAGGTTGGCTGGTTCCTGATAAAATTGACCATAGTGTGTGTGAATGTAAAAGGGACTTCAAGTGTAAACTTCACTGGGATAAGGCCTGATTTCAGTGATGTAGAATCTCTGTACTTTGCTGCAAAATATGTTGGTACTATACAAATAAAAGATAATCATTATAATGACCAAATCAGAATAAAATTGTTACCATAAAAATTTTTAATGGCCAAAATGTAGAGTGCAGTGACTGTAAAATCCTATTTATTTTTTAAAACTACAAGTATAACATAATAACAGTAAGGCCACACAAATTAAGCATGACTTAGTAGAGAAAAGACCACCCTACACTATTAAAGCAGTAGACAACATATAGAAGAAGGAAGATTTGCCCTTTAATGTATGTTTAATGTATGTTTGAGTGCCAGGCTCTGCATCAACATACAGTAACTTCATGGTTTAACCATGAACCTAAAAGGTTAGAGAAGAGTTATTCCTCCCAAACACTTCCAACATTATTTATATTATTTTTTAACCACCGGTGGGCATGCTTTGTGCCTGATTATTAGGGGGTAGAAATGATTGCTTGAAGTGTATGTTTTCCCTGCTGCTCCCTGAGACTGAGAAGACTTACTCACAATGACCTGAAGCAGAGAACCGATTAAACGGACACTGCATGTGAGATCTCTTTATACGCAAGGTCCTGAGCCCACACAATGGCAAGTCATTAACGTACACCTGGGGGATTCATTCCAGCTTGAAGTATATGATATTTCCATTAACACCTTCCCCTCCTATTAGCAATGAAACAGTTGGCATAGCAAATGGCAGAATATAATGACTGTACCCTTCATTGTGCAGGTCTAGATCTGTGAATTATGAAATAGTGTACTGAAAGAGGTGTTTAAATGTCCATGGAATTGCCAAGTTAGTTAGGCACAAAATAAGATTTTGTACAGTGCAACTGGTTAACTGTAATGAGCCTTTACTGTGAAAAGATTGTTACTGTTCCTGTCGCAAATTATTCTTATTAATAACATTATTCAGTAAACCAAATGAAAAAGTATGACAAATTATGTTTTTGATAGCTTATGCTACAACAAAAAACATTTACTAATTTAATTTCTAAGATAATTTATGTTGTATTTATGTTGTAAGAGATCTACACCAACTTCTGCAAATGTGAGAGACAGACAAAAATCGTCCTTAAGAAAACCCTGTCCCAAACACAGGACTACTAAAGCTTTGATGTTGATCAAATAAGCAGGATTATGGGAAAATATAAGCAAGAGGGTTTGCATTATTATTTATTTTGGTATGATACCTGCTTGCTAAATTCACTGATACATTCTTATAGGTCAAAGAAATATCAGTAGTGTGCCCAATAATTGGTAATGTCTAGCTTGCAGCTGTTGTAGGGTTTTCTGAATCTGTTTTATTATTACAGGGGGAAAAAGTAATCATTATCAAAAATCTGAATTATATGTTTAAAACTACATTTCCATAATTCAAAACTTTCTGGACAAAGTTTCCAGATAACAGATCTTATACCAGTATTTACAATTTTCTCCTTGTAGTCTTTAAAAGCTTTTCTAAACTCTGAAAACAGGTGAATGTAAAATTGCTCAGCGTGCTCTTTTGAGTACTTTTGCCATTTGCAATGTTTTATTTTCAATTGCTCATATGATGATATTGAATTGGTCAATTCTGCTAACTAACTGCTAGAAAGCAGTGGAAAATCACTTAATAAAGAGCATAGATATGTTAAATGTTCCTCTTCTGAAAGTCTATAGACTATCAGGCGGGTTGGCAGTATGAAAACTGCTAAGCTCAGATTTATCAAAATGTGAATTTGGAGCCTCATAAATAAAAACTCACCCACTTCTATTCATTCCTATGAGCTTTTTAGAATTGTATAGTTGAAAGTTAGAACTCACAACTCACTCACATTTTGATAAATCTGCCCCTAGATAATATCTTGAACACTATAAAAAATAATTAAGAAAATGTGCAAAAACGTTTTTAAGTTTATATGTTTGTAGGGCTTCTAGTTCCTAAATTTGTGCAGGAATATTTCTTCCTTGCATTGCACATATATTTTCTGTTAATGACTTTATTACATTCCCCAAAATAATTACTAATGGATGGGTTATTACCATGGTTGATATTCAGATATCAATTGTTAACATATCAATCCCATAAGGGATACAGCACAATTCAAACAGCTAATTTAGTCATATGATATTTGCACTGAGAAATATTTTTAACACTATAACATAAAGTACCTGCCTAAGGGTACAGGAAATAAATGCATATTTCCATTTTAATCCTTTGAACAAATATTGAGGAGATGAGGGGGTTGTGTAAGGAACAGAAATTCCCATCAATAACAATTTTATTAAACTCAATTTTCTAGCGGCATGAAATGCTATTCTGGCATAAACACTCCATTGGATATTGAAATTCCTCATTGCCTGCTTGAAGCTCTATTAGGAAGAGCAGACCAGCAAAGAGCTACACTAAATAATAGGAAGTTCTTAAGTATAGGCTTTCAGTTTCTTATTGTACCATTCTGGCACTAATTGCTTTACTTACAAAGCTGTAATGTACTTACAGTTAGAGGTCTTTGTCTGTTTCATTGTGATGAATGTATCAAAGCTGGGCAGTAATTGTTTGCAGTTTTATACATTCTTATTATCATTTTAATATGTGCCACAAAATAAGTACTCATGACAGCAAACTTTCATTTCCTTTCCAGATGGTAAGTCTCACATGAATATTAATCCTTCGGGTGCTAGAGATGTCCTCTCTAATACTGTCTCTCTGGAAAGATGTTCAATTCTCACCAGGAGCTTCCTGGAAGTTCCTGGTAACACTGCTAGGTCTATGTCCCATGTGCAAGTCTTCAGGCAAAAGCTACTTGAAACCTATAATATTTTTTAATCTCATTTCCTAAATAAACAAAAGATGCTATCCAAAAAATTAAAAAGCAACTGATTGTATTATTATAGTACCAAAAGAATGGAAATGAGTTCAATGCAAAATGCTGCTTGTTTCAAAAGGTAAACACAATCCCACAATGGTACACCACCCAGTACAACCTGTTGGGTTATTACAAGCTTAGATAAAAGAAACTAAAATCCTTCCATGTAATTAAATTAAAATACCATTTGGGTTGTGCTGAATCCATCTTTTGTGGTTTCTGGCAAACATTGAGTGATTTAAAGAAAATTTGGCTGAATGCCAAACTGAATCCAAGCCCAGATTTGCATATTCATATTTGAGAAATATATAAAAATTACATCTGTGAACAAAAAGTTGCTATCCTTATTTGCCAAGAACTTTAAGGTAATTTGACTTTATGGTTTTCCAACATCCTTTCAACATAAGTCACTGCTCAAGCTATAAATATTTCCTTGTCTTTTGACCAGAAAATGTGAATATACAGCTATACCAAATAGCCAAATTTTATAAGGCTGATTCCTAGGTATGTTGGCTGAAGATATTAAAAATTAATGTAAGAACTAAAATGATTAGGTTTTAATCATTGTAGTGCCATGTGCTGTTTTGTTTACTGGCAACATGCAGGGTGTGAAGATCACAGGGACCATACCATGCAAAAGTCATCCACTGAGTAAATATGCAAGTGGTTTCATGCTCAGGCAATGGCACATCACACTAGAGTATTTACGTGGTGGTCATCTTTTTTAAAAACCGTGGCGCAACCATGCCGAAAAAATGCAAGCGTGTCTAATGTCTAAGCCCTCAAGGGTAAATATAAGCTTTGAGTTTGTATATATATTCCAGGAGGATCTTTTGCATCCATTGGCTACATGAATATCTGCAGTAGTATTTGGAGAAAGTACAAACATGATAGATAAATAAATAATATATGTGCAAAACACTGTATATTCATGTACATTATTATACAGCAAAGTCTAAGTGGAGACTATGGAAATGGTAATACTGTACACAATGTCACACTGATTCTGTAGTATATGAGAGGAATGTGGAAATTGCATAAACCAAGTACCACGTTGTTTTATATTACTGTGGCAAATTACATATACATTACACTAAGTTTTTGTATAAAACAGGGCAAGCCTTTTAATATTTAGGTGTATACTAAGAAAATACTTAACTAATTAGTAGTGCACTCTGTTCATATGTCCCCTAATTAAGTCCTTATTTATAGAATGCTGGTATCCTGGGTCTCCCCGCTCCCCCGGCTGCCTTTTTGCTTTCAACAAACCACTTGAGGGTCTCTGAAGGGATTTCTTAAACCAGGCATCCTTGAATATAGATTGGATAACATATTAATTAGTTGCAAGCAATGTGGAAAGGGAGAATGTTACAATGCAATGTAGCTTTCTCTTCTAGTGCTGTTAAGGCGAAAAATACACCCCCCCCCCAATAATTGGCAAAGCAATCTTATGTATATTTTAGTCTTGGGGGTGCTTGGAAGAACAAGGGCTAGGGGCCCAGAAAAAGTTGAATTCAGACCAAGTGAAACACTTTATTTTCAGAGTATATAATGTGGTGATATTTATCAGGCTTGCCGATTTTAAAAGGGCAACAATTAGGAAATAAATTGTGGTAGCATTTCTCAGGAAAAGATATAGCTTTGTGGTTCAGTGACAATGTACAGTAGATATAAGCCATATAGTCAAAGTCAGACTGAGACACCAGGGGCCCACCCAAAAACCTTACACTAGGGGCCCACCAAAAAATCTTAGACCAGGGACCCACTCTCAGTATAATTATTCTTCCTCTACTCATTCAACCTCTATTTTCCTAGTGTATTTTCTTTATATTACAATAATCTATTTAGCCTCTTGAATTAGGGAATGGACATGAACTTGGCCAAATTAGCAGCATGAGGGCCCACTGACACCTGGGCCCACCGGGACTTTTCCTGGTTGCCTGGTGGGCCAGTCCGACACTGCATATAGTACATATCTAATAGACACCATCCAAATGCTATGGGTACAGATTTTAAACTGGCCTAAAACAATCTGGTAACCTTAAATTACATCCAGAATTGGTCCCTGGATGTATTTCCTAAACAACTAGAAAACTAAATGAAAACTGAAATCTAGTATTAAGAGGAAGATGATGTCTAGACAGCTGATAAACTCAGTGGTGTAATGAATATGAACAAAAATGAATTGCAGCAAGGCTTTCAAAGAAATTTCTATAGTTAGAAATTTAATATTTTTGTCAGTGTTATACTGAACCATGAACCTTGGAGTTAACACATATCCCTTCTGTATGAAAACAAATCCTGCTGGTGTGAAATAAAATCAGGCAGAAGGAGTGATCATTCAGCCAAGTAAATATTTGAAGAGGAAATGAGCATAAGAAGGAGGAGGAGATGGGCTCCCAGTGTGAATTTCCAGACAGTCTCCCTCTTAGAGAGGCAGCAGATTGCGATTTGGGCTCAGCTTTGGACACCAACACTGGCATCTGGATGGGTCTTGGATCTCATAGCCTAAGGCTAACAATGATATGTAGATATGTGCATAAGTGAGAGAGATGTGAAGCAAAGAGCATAAATGCAACAAATATGAGGGAGATGGGGAAAAATACATTTAAGCAAGAGGAAGATGAAGAGATAGAAATACATACAGAAACATGTGGGACATCCTTACAGCTCTTGGACATCAGGAACACTGTAATTATGATTGTGGCAGCGCAGTGCATGGTATACACAATAGATTGCATTTGGCTTATTCACACTGAAAGGTGGGAATTAGTTGTTTCTTGAACAGGTATTACCTGTTTTTAATATCCAAATCTAGATTTCTTGCTCTACATTAAAACACTCCTTGCTGAGATGAAAAATATAGTTTTTAAATAAATGATGTCATCTGTAGTGATGGGCGAATCTCCCGAGATTCGCTTCGCCGAAAAATTCTCTGGAAATTCGCGAATTGGCGAAAAATTCTCGAAATGAGTCGCGGGACGCTTTTGACACGCGTCGCCTCGTTTCCGACGCGCAACTCGTTTTTCGATTCGCGAATTTATTCGCCAGCGGCGAATCGTGGGAATTCGCCGCGAATTCTCCCCTGGCAAATAAATTCGCCCATCACTAGTCATCTGTCAAGACAGACATAGGAAGCATTTTATTTTGAATTAACATTTGAATTTCAAATGTGTCACATATTAAGTTTTTAGGGTTGCTGAAATGCAGGTATGCCTGGATCAGTTTGGATCCCAAAACCATGGTCATGATCAAGTTAGTAAATGTCCAATATCACATAGGCATTGAAAAATAGCCTCATTTAGTAAAAATTATCACAGATCCATCGAAATCTCAATCCACACACAATCATTTTGTCATTTATAACCCAAAATAATGAATCTGAATGCATCACATCGATGTTTTTCAGCTAGTAGATGGACAAAATGCTCTGCTTTTAAACAGGTTAATTTATTGCAGTTATTCCAAATGTCTCCAGTGAAAACAGACATACACTGTTCTTAGTAAACCCATTCTCTGTGCCAAACCCATCCACTCTAATAATAGCGCTCTTTTATATGATGAAGGAAACAGAAAGCCAGCCCTTCCTTTGTACATTTCGGCTAATGAAGCAGTTACCAGCAGCAGTTCCTCAGTTGGTCAAGACACCTGCCTTAGGCAATGCAGATACCGCTGTCCTTTTCCGTTTGCTCAGGAAAATAGACAGTGTAGATCTGTTGTCAGTAACCAGTCAGCAAACATGAGTTGCACTAATGTCAATGTTATATTTTAGGGTAACTCTATAACTGCCTAAAGGTATGGTAAAGCAGATAAATCCTAATCCTCTGGAAAACAAACTTAACAATTATTCTGGGGTAGCATATTTTTAATTTGCAGTTGTGTTAATCATAGCATATGCAAGATACTGGGAGAATTTTCACCTTGATTGAAGGAGAGTTGACTATGGCAACATAGTGTCAGCAGTATCTGTGTTCAGAACCAGAAGTTTAGTTGATTGCAAGGGACAAACAGACACTACCCTAGATTCAGGGATGCGCCAAATTGATAATTTTTACTAATTTTGTCAAAAATTCTGGTAACTGAATCCAAAACCTAATCATAAATAAGCATTTGAAAAACTGCATCAATTGCCTCGTTATATAAATTTTAGTGTTGTAGTTTTAGCAGTAGAAGATTAAATACCAATGCCAAGAAGTATCTTAATGAAAACATTATTTACATGGACTAAATTATTGGCTGTAACTAACTCTTGATTGTCTTGCTTATGCAACATTTTTCCCCTGAATTTTTTTCACTTGAAACCAAAAGCTTAGCATCACAAATGGCAGTGACCACAGCAAATCACTTGCATGTTACCTCATTTGCCCATTTATTCATAAACATTAAAAACAGATATTCCTTTCTCAAATGAGCTCTTCACCCAAAAAGCCATAGAATGTTCACAATGCACTAGCTTCAAAGGTTAGCAGTAAACAGCCAAACAACAACACCTAAAGGAACAAGCCCATCCAAGGGCTGGATGATGCAGTCATTTGCTTATTGTAGAACAAACAAAAAATGCAAATAAAGCTAAAACCTAACCAAAAATTATACTATCTTAAACCCAGCCCTATTCTTTTGCCCCTAGAGATTTCTACCCAGTTCAAACAACTTAAAAATCAACCCTTTCAAATAACTTTGTTCAGAAATTAGGAACAAGAAGAGACCAAGTCATACCAACTAAGAAGGTGTCAAAACTAGCTCACTGAATGTTCTTTGCAGCACTAGAAAGATATGTACAGTCAATCTGTCTTTTTATCAGGCATGTCTTACAGGTAATGGAAATATTGTACTTCACAAAACAGCAGTGCATGGGAGATCAGTAATAGTAACAAACAGTTTGAAGATATCTTTGAAGATATTGCACTGACCACCTTTCTTAAAAGAACAGCTGTACCTGATAACCTGAAGAACTGCCATCTGAGTGAAAGAAAAAATGCCCATTGCATGGTGCTTTAATGTTATTATGCCCTCTTAATATACAATCAGCATATTTCATTGATGAAACACTATAGCAGAAGTTTTAGTTTAGTTAGAGTCTTGCACCTTATTGGGTATCTGCAGGTATTGTGTGGGTAGGCTTTCCTGCCTCTATGACCTTCCCTTACATCGACCATAGTCACTGGACTGTGATGATGCCACTTCCGGTTTTAGGTGAGGTGAGATCCTTCAGTGGTGCCATGCAGGTAAATGCACAGTAGTTTACAGGTCCAGTTGTGGGTACAAGGTCTAGGTGAGTTTTCTGTATTAGATCCATGCAGGTCTCTAAAGTAAATTTGGGTTCCACAATGTGACCAGGATCCAAAACCACCAACCCAAAGCCATTCATAACCACTTTTAATATATGTATGAATCTACATATATATATTAGTCACATAAATAAATTTAAATTCAGACATTCAAATTTGCTTAAGTTGTCTTCTTTTGATTATATAAATCAATTCAAAACAAAACAAGATACTCGCTAAATCTTTTCTCCAGAGGGTGAATGCATTCTCATTGAAAGTGTAGTCTTTAGGCATTTGAAAAGTCATTTTCAAAAGTTTTTTACTGTCTCAACTCCAACTAAATTGATAACCCCACAATGAACAGTGTCACATATTTTTGTGGCATGTAAAATGCCTTAATCCCTAGAATTTTAATCACAGAAGTGATTGAAGTAAAGTATCTCAAGTCTTTTTTCTCTTTTTCCCACCCACCCACTGCTCAAGCTGTGTTGAAAAACCATTTACAATAGAGCTGTGTTCTTTCTCTATGAAATTCCCAAACGGCTTAAGGGCTACAAGTTCCATTCTCTGTTGCTGGCACTGCATCAGTCTCATAGACATCAAAACGAGGAGCACAGGAACACCAGGAAACCTGCCTGTGTAAGCTTTCCACTTTTAGCTAGTAATTATATCTAGTTGGCTAATAGACCACTAGGGTTTAGAAGGGTTGCATAAAGTGCTGTAATAATCAAGGAGACATCAGCCAGTAGCAAAATAAATTGTGTTAGGAAATTCAGTTATTATGCACAGTAGAGCCCTTACTATAAAGAAGAAGTGTGCGGGTAGGGTAATTTTGTATTTGATTGTGACTACCAAACATATTAATGGGGCATCAAATAGAAATTAACCAAATGCTTAGACCACTTATCATAGCTGGCTTAGCGATCTAAATGCAATGTACAAGAAGCTGTCTATATCTACTGCACACAGTTTTCCCTCTTTGATTCACTAAGATAAAATAACAAGACTTTTTTCCTCAGTGGTTAAAGACCTATTAGTTTCCGAATTATACCCTGGAGTTAAAATCTAACCTTTGTCTTGATATTCTCTCTGCCCAAAACCTTTATCAGTAGTTGTATTTATGGGAAAGGTGGTGAAGTCAATGCTTTTACCTCCTATTGTTTGAAATGTGTCCAGTAATGTTTCATTACTTCAGCACAGAGATTTAGTATCACAGGATAGGATTTGATTTGGCAGGAAACTCCTGGTATTGATTATTAGGGTTGGACTTGTCTATTAATGTCCTGTAACCACTTTCCAGTTTCTCTAGAGTGAACCTTACAAGTAGGGAAAATTCATCAATGACAGGCGAAATTACTGAATAGAAAGGGAAGTACAAACATGAGATAGATAGAAGAGAGTAGAGAAGTGCTACGAATCCAGAAATGCAACTGGAGATACTACATCAAAGAGCTTATAATATAAACAGGGAATGGGTACAATCAAAGGTCCCACTAATATAGTGTGTGAGATGGAGAAGTCAACATGCAGGTCTTATTGTATATTTCAGTCCCTATACATCTTACTACAGACAAACATATACCAGAAAAATCTAGCTCAAATGGAGACTAGTGTAGAATATTTGTGTCTAGCAGAGCAAGTACAATAACTCACCATAGGTAACAGCCCAAAGTAAAGGCACATATACATGCAAAAGCAGTGATGCTTGATATAAAAGGAACATCACCCTGCCAGATATTTTCTCCTGTAACAGCATCTCATGACCTCATATTACTAAGTTCTTTTCCATTTTGAACTGCAAGAGTACATTCACCAAAATCTCAGCACTAAATAAAGACTTTTCTATAAATTATCCTGAGAATAGAAAGTCAACCAGCTGAGCATGGGATATTTTGCTGCTCCAAGAAGTGGTTAACATAAATTGCGCCTCTAAGAAAAGTGTATAGGTAAAGTAATTTGGCGAAGTGGAAGTAATTTTTTGTGCTCCTCACCTTCCACTAATGGATCCTTAATGACTGTAACAACATAATGCCTGTTAGTAAATAGATTGGCTGATAACCTATTCAGGGAACAGATAAAGAACAGCTCTGAGTGAAAAAATAATCCTTACAAACCTCCATGGCCCACAATACAACCAATTTACAATAAAACTACTGCACTAATTTCATATGAAATTTTCCATTCGATTTCTTGCAATGCGGCTGTTTCTAAGGTAACCCATCGAGCTAGGTGACATAATCATATAATGAGATTTATTACCTCATCATTCCATGAAGCAGGTAACACAGTCAGTCTAATTCTGAGGGCATTGCCAATATGGAATGAATACCACATTAACGTAAACCATATGAGTAGATGAGGCCTGAATCCTGTAGTGTCAGTTTCTGCTACAGAATAAATAAATGTGATCTATTAATGTGACCTAAATAACGTCTTGCTACAGTGATGGAGCATTCTGTTAGCAAACCATATATTGATGTCATATTATAAAAAATATTTCACATATTTGGGGAAGTGAAATGTTGGGATGTTGTACAAGTTCTAAAAGTTTATTTCTTAATTATAGTTTCTATTTTTTTAAATAGTTTGAAAGTGATGGATAGTGATTTTGCTTTCATGCTAGTGATGTGCAGGTCAATAAGTTGGCTTGCACCCGACCTTAACCTGCCTGCTCCCAACTCAACCCAGCGATTGCCCTCCTTTATAGACCCGTGCCTGCCCATCTGCCCATTTCTAATATCAAATAAGGTGGTGGCACATGCCTATAAACAGAGCCTGCCAGAGTTAAAGCCACAGACAGGGAAAGCTGAAGAAAGAGCTCAACATGAATGAACCCGCCTGCCCGTGATCTGGAAATCTCTGTCGGATCCGGCCTGAACCGGTCCAAACCGTGGGTTTCAGGTCGGCATACACATCGCTATTTCATACCCCACCACTGTGGCTTCTAGTGATGGGCGAATCTCCCCCGTTTCGCTTCGCCGAAAAATTCACGACTTTCCAGCGAAATTTGCAAATTGGCGAAAAAATTTGCGAAACGAAATGAGTTGCGTCGTTTTCGTCGTGTTGTTTGCATAGTCAGGCAAAGCAAGGGTCAAAAACCAGGAGAAAAAACAGGAATCAGTAGTAATAGCACCCAGGAACTAACTAATAGAACCTAACAACGGGCAATGCTCTGTACTCAAGGATCCCTTTAAATACTGTTTAAATTTCGCGCCATTGCGCGCTGATGTAATCACACCAGCGCGCATGCGCCTACAAAAGGCGGAAGTGCGCGCGTGGCGCTCACTAGAGAACCGGCACAGGAAGGAGGAGGATGCACGCGGCGAGTGTCCCCGCCAGAGGCATGGCGGGCGCTCCCGCATGCTCGAGGTTCAGCCGCTAGACCACCAGGGAAACCGTAAGCCC
>CM044447.1:83937382-83953094 GCA_024363595.1 Xenopus borealis | reverse complement strand
ATATATATATATATATATATATATATATATATATATATATATATATATAACTTTGTTACACAATCATTACATTAACCTCTGGAACACAGATTTCAAGGTCCAGTGTTCAAAACATATCCCTGTGATTGACATCCTTTGCAACATTCAAAGAATATAATAAAAGAGCAGATGTAAGATAATTATGGGCCACAGAGACAGATTTATACAAACTGGTGGAGCAGCTAATAGAAGTGAAGTGAAAAATGAGCAGCTTGTATTTAACTGCTGTCTGGAATTTGGCATAACTATGCTCTCTTTAATGGAGAACTAAAGCTAAACTAAAGAGGTAGGGCAGAAATTTTGTACATTATGTTTTGGGCATATGTACCAGCCCAAGGCAACCACAACCTTTAGAAGGGAAGATCTGTGTCTCTAAAGATGTCCCAGTAGCTCCACAACTTCTTTTCTGCTGTTACTTGCAAATGCTCTGTGCAACTGTTAGGACACATACAATATAAATGGAAAAATATAAGGCTGATTAATAATTAATACAGATGATTACTACATGGCAGCACAAAAACCAGTGCAACTAGCATCAGAATTTAATAATCAGCCCTGTAGTATCAGATTTTATTACAGGCCAATCTCATTCTCTGCTTGATAATTTGTGAAGGCTCCTAAGCTTAGCTTCTCAACAAGCTGTTCAGAGGCCACTGAGCATGATGGTGACCCCCTGTGACAAGTTTGAAGTCCTGGATCATTGCTGCTATTGAGCAGCTGCAACTTTAGGCCAGTGCAATAAATTCAGTATGTCATATGTCAAATATGGCATTTTTAGCCACATTCATTTTTAGGGTTTAGTTCTCCATTAAGATTCTTTGTTTGCCATGAAGTAAAATGATTCCTCAGAAGCTTAGGTAAGGATAAGCGTGTGTCTGTTCTGAACAAATTTACTGGGAATTAATTGGTGATCTAATGAACTGCAGTTTAATGGCCCTGTACTCAGTTCTATACTTAGAATGTAAAGAAATGTGATGAAAAGATTGAGAGCATGGTGTTGCCCTTTCGAAAACACATTCTTTCCTTTATTAAGGTTCATCGGAATCCATTGCTTAATTTCACACACAGACACAATGCACAGCAATCCTTCAAACCTTCTCTTCTCATGATCTTTTCATTCCCATTATATTCTTACATTCCTGCCAGCAGTTTCCCAGGTTGGAACATCACTATGTTGAGAGATCAGACCTTCCATTGCCTCTATTTCCCAGAATGCAGCTTTAACATCATAAAGAGGGATAAACTAATAACCGCTAAGGTCTTGAATAGCTATACTCCTTGTGCACAACTAGCAGTACTTTGTCTGTAAAAGAGCATTCTTCAGTAGGTTTTGAAGATCCAATCTAGATTGGCTTAACATTAGGTAGCAGTCTCTACTGAATCGGTTGCCCCGATAGCCCAAATATTACTTGTATCGTTACTTCACATTTTGCTACAAGAATTACTGTACATCATACATCAAGAGTAGGGGAAGTGCAAAAGTACTAAGGGGAGCAAAAGCATGCCCCTTAATGCTCATTCTGAGAGTACTTCTATCCCAGGTCTGTCTGCACTCTACAGCTCAAGCCAGATTAAAAACATAGCGTGATGTGCAGGTTGCAGTGTCAGCAAACGTAGGCCAGCCCTGTTCTTACCATGTGCCATAGCACATACAGTCTGCCCCAAAATGGGGACCTAAGATAGAGGACAGGTAGGTGGAGGGAGGGGGGGTGCTTACATACCCCCTGCTCCTGCAGGAATACAGCATTTCCAAACAAACTGTATTCATGAGCATGGTCACAGGTCTCTGGGCCCTGTAACAGAGCACAGAGACTTATAGACATTATTAAAAATGTAATTATTTTCATTGGACAAGTTGCTTTTCCTATACAGACCAATGTAAAACAACAGTTATATACTAAAAGCCTTATACCTTTTATTTTAATTAGTTTCATTTAATTAGTAAAGTGGATCTCAAAACTTTCCTGAACCATGCCAAGAAAACATAATTTTTTTTTGATCCGTGACTCCACTCTGCCCTTCCTGAGCAATTTCAAATATATTGTACTTTTGGGAGAGTAAGATCAAGAGGTTCTTTATACCCTAGGACTTGTCTATGAATAAAGGCAGACTGTTGTATTTCCACACTAATGTATGCCAACCAGCAATTAGTTTTGATATGTGTGGTGCAGTCTGGCAAACTGAAAATGGATTGTACAAGATTGAAATGCATATATACTTTACGGCCGAAAATGTCAGGTGATTGTGTATTTCTATTGTAAATTTATTGCACATGAGATAAAGCAACTCTTCCCTGAGTGCACATTACTCAGCTGTGTAGTAAAATACAAACTGCTGCACTTTTATCAGAAAACATCAAATAAAAAAATTAAAAATATCTGACAAAAATGGCACTGGTCCCTGAATCCATTGAAAAGATTGGATTCTTGTGCCGCATATACTGTAGTAGGCAAGTAGCTGATTTATTTATTCAGTCAAGGATTAGTGACAGGTAAACAGTTGAAGATTATTTCCTCTATGAACTCATTTTGGTAAGGCAAAGAGCCTTATTGCTTTTCTAGATTTTGAATGAAAGTAACAAGTTATACATTTTTCTGGTTTTTATGAAAATGCGCATAATCTTTTTTTTTTCTTGAAGATAAAAGGGATTTAAAACCTATTTTAAAATGATAAAATATAGCAAAGTTCTTTTAAGAATGATAATGTCAAGAATGAGTCTGACATACAGTAGATAGATAGGTAAAATAGCTTGAATAAACCTTTTGTAATGTTTTAGAAATCCCTGAAATGATTTAACTAACACAACACAAAATAAAAAGGCACAACAAAATGAGATCTGGCTTTGGGGGAGGGGGTAGCACTTTACTCTACATGGTCCCCATTATTACTTGTAAACTTGAAGTAGTCTTGGCACTTACGTCCATAAATTCTGCATTTGCCTTAGGTCCAGTTGTCTCATTTAGTATCTTAATTGCAACAGGGATCTTCACAGTTTCCCCTTCAGGAACCCAGATGCCCTATAAAAAGAAACAACAAACAGTTACATTTTCACAAAACCCTGTAGTGAAATATCTGTATCAGGTATAGGATTTATTAAGCAGAATTCTTGGGATCTGGGGTTTTCCTGATAAGGGTTTCCATAATTTGGATCACCATAGCTGTCTGCTAGAAATCATTTAAGCATTAAATAAACCCAATAGGATTGTTTGCTGCCAACATGGGATCATGTAGCTTTATTAGAATTAAGGGCAAGGTCCAATTTTATTATTACAGAGAAAAGGGAAATCATTTTTAAAAATTAGAATTATTTGCCTTTGGATATTTTAGATATTTGGTTTCCAGATAAGGCATACTGTACCTCTACAAAACCAACTCTTTAACTGTAATATAACATTCTTCTTCTCATCATATCTTCATAAACTATTTTGTTCCTTTTTTTGCTCAATACTGTCTGCCTTTCAGTGCTACTGTATTTCTTTTGACTGAAGCCATACAAAAGCCTTGCTAGATATTTACAAATGGACAAACATAAGGGACCATTTATGCAGAGGCACAATGCAATTTTGGTTAGAAGGCTCTTTGTTTTATACCTACAGTACAATGCAGCAATTTTACACATACTTGTAGTGTAATTGCAGTCCCGAGGTAGTGATGCATTTGATGCAATTGGACATTATTGTTGTGAAAGTCTGTGATTTTTAGATATAGTAAATTCCCCTGCTAAATGTCATAATGATGTTGACTTTTTTAAAAGTTTAAATTTGTGAATAGTCTTTTGTATTAAAACACATACTGTACCACAGTTTTGCATGCACACCGGTAAACAGGGAGATAATAATTAGAAACATGTAAACTATACTGCTTAGGGATAACTGTTGTGTTGGGTTTGCCATTGTATGTATGTTTATTATTATTTGTATTGAGGTACTTGAATACACAGCTTTATATTCATCATAGCAGGCCCTTTTCTCAAATTCAGCCATCCTTATCTCAATTGTATTCCTCCATCTGTTGTTCTACAACCAACCTCAGCCAGGCATATTTAATGTTATGATGGTGTGTAGGAGGATAAATGCATGCGAATTGTCACATAACTTGAGCAGCTGAACATCTGCATTGTTAAAGCTAATCACAACCAAAGCAATTACAGATAAACTATTCTGTATAACACTTTGGGGCAGATTTACTAATGGTCGAATTTTAGGGTTAAAAAACCCTCGACTTCGACCATCAAATTTTTATTGAATTTAAACCCTTTGAATTCGATATTCGAATTCGAAGGGTTTTAATGGTATTAGATTAATCGAACGATCGAATAAAAAAAATTTGATCGATCGCTTGGGGGCAGATTTATCAAGGGTCTAATTTTGAATTTAAAAAACTTCATAATTTGTTTCAAAAAGAGCAACCAAAGTTAGATCTAAGTTTCTTTTTTGGTCGACTAGGTCTGTTTTCGATCAAATAGGACTGTTTTCTTTGAATTTGAATCGATCGATTCAAATTTTTAACTCATTCAATTACCAATTGACTCCAAATAGGTTCTAGGAGGTCCCCCATAGGCTAAAACAGCAATTCAGCGGGTTGTAGAAGGTGAATGGTTGAAGTTGAATTTTTAAAGTGACCATACATGATAAAATTTGTTTAATCTTTTGCAAATTCAAATCGAATTTGGACTATTCCCTAGTCAAAGTACACAACAATAGCCCAAAATTTTAATTTTCACTTCGACCCTTGATAAATCTGCCTCTAAGGGGGTGATTTACCAAACTCCAAATTTATCTAATTATTTTTTTTAAAAAACCACAACAAAACTCTCATGCCCGATTTGACCTAATTTATTACTTAAATATTTCATGCCTACATTTTAGTACCCATAAGATAGAGAAGTATTGCACTGCTGAAGTAGCCATGTAGCTGGGAAATGTGCCAGCTGAAGGGACAGAGAGAGAGATTCTTGCCAACTGAATATCAAAGCTGGGTGTTTGCATTAAGCAGACAGACAACATGTAAACAGCTCCAGGCAGGAATATCCCTGGATAAAAAAGCTATTTTGTCATACAGGTAGTGTGTGTGAAAAATGGCGTAGGCTTGGGAATTTACCCGTGCCTCTAAGCATGCTGTGTTCACTTGATATGACTGCTACAATGATATTAGAATTTGTAGTCCATTCACCCCTTTTTGTTCCACCCCTGCTGTTATGTTAAAGCCATAAAAAATGACTTTCTGTTCTGATGAAATGATAGAAACCCTTCCATACAAGCCAAACAAGTCATCTTCAGGAGAAATAAACTATTGTATAAACATCTGTCACTTCTTCCCCATTTCGTTGTGACGGCCTTTTCACCGTGGACAGAAATGCAGATAATGAAACTGTGCACAAGGGCTGTTTCATCTTGATATAGATCTACAAGATATGTATAGATGAAGGTTTTCATCAAAGGCATCTAGATGCAGTAATGACCAAGCTAAGGCTCTGGTTATTATACTATGGTGTATAATGTAGTATTCTCTCTTACATAACGCATTTGTTTGGCTCACTGGTTTTACCTGCCTCATACTGTGAGTGCAGAGGCTTACTAGAGACACTATATATAACATTATTCTATGCAGTTATCTCACTACCACCCATCTTCTGTACATTGCAACCATTGTTTTATAATACGGTATCTGTCCATGCTCTACCCATATATAAATTAAAATGTTTCACATAACATATCTCAAATTACACCAAATGATTTGTCAATAATTGCTTGTTATGCTATGGAACTAGATTATCAAAAGGCAGTGTTGTTGGTCATGCGGATGCTTTTATAGATCTTTTATAGATGCTTTTTTTATAGATATTTTATAGATCTAACATGGGTTTTCAGACTGAGCATTTGGATATTCTATGGAGAAGATTCACTAATGGGAGAATTTTCGCCATCGTCAGCTTTGCACCCCTCGAACCAATTTGCCAGGTGCAAATGCGCTACAAATACGCTAATTAACTAATATTCGAAGTTTCATCCTGCGCATCGAACAAAGGCGACTTTTCGTTAGTAGTGATGGGCGAATCTACCCAGTTTCGCGTCGCGTCATTTTTTTAAGTGAATTTTCACCATGCGAATTTTCGCTGGCGTTTCATGAATTTATTCTCCAGCGGCGAATCGCAGGAATTCGCCCCTGGTGAATAAATTCGCCCATCACTATTCGCTAGTGTTATTTAAGCTTCATAGCGAAGATGTGATAGCGTTTGTTTGTGCCTAGCGAGAATTTGCTAGTTATAGGTGTTTTTTATAATTGTTGGTGGAAATGCTTTAAGTTACCGATTTTTATTCCAAATGTCCAGGGAACCTTAATAAAGACAAGAAAGTTAATAAAATGCCCTACACATGAGCCCATTGTAAAATAAATGTTCTATATGTTATGAAATGTCTGGAGAAAAAGGTTACCCAAAAAAAGTCTAAGTTAGGACTTTTGTAGGTAATCCCGCTTAAAAAAAAGTCGCCAGCGTTTTTCAACTTTAATGTATTTCATCAGACAGGATATGATGTAAGTGACATAAGATTGAGGAAAATCTAGCTTCTTTTTAGCACTTCTGGTCTGAGGTGGCAAGGTCAATTCTGGCAAAGAGGTAATGTTCAGTAAAATCTGCACCTTAGTGAATTTACGGAGAGTGTGAGCAAACGCCTGTGCCTGTTAGTGAATAGACAAAGTCCCTGCGGATAGTAACGCTGGCGAATTTTCACTAGCATTAGCCACTTCACCCTTTAGTAAATCTGCCATTATGACTGAAACTACATAAAGACAAAGAGATTCTCAGCATTAGCAGTCATTTGTATGAACCTATAAAAGAACATTAGGATATTTTATGCAAAAAGGGAAATCTCTTACCTTTAAACAAAACAGGGGTTATTTGTCCATATATTGCAATATATTTAAGCTGGCATACTGAGTCAAAGTTACATATATATAGCCAGTCCTAAACTCACTTTCAACTGATTCATTAAGAATTCTAGTATTTTATAGGTTTTACTGGTAACTTGCATTTCTAATGCTAACCCCCTCCCCCATGAATGACTTGGAACCACATTATTCCCCAAGTTCTGTGTTCTGTCATTGCTACAAACCTAAGTAACACTGGCCAATGGGTTTCTCACCTTGTAGACAGTTCCAAATGCACCAGATCCTAGAATTTTTATCCTTTTCAGTTCTGTTTCCTTTAGAATTCTTAGCTGGGCTTGATTTGGGGCTGTGCCACTTGGTGTCAGTGGTTCTACCAACTGAAAAAGTAAATTAACATGTAAATTAAAAATATTCTTGCAAGGCAACATGAATACTGTTTTCAGGTACATTAGAGGCATTATAGACAGATAGCGTTTTTTTCCCATAAAGAGGATCGCCACACCAGAGGCCACCCCTTTAGACTAGTGTAGGTGGTTCTTCAAGGTAAAGGCAGTGCAGTTGTGTAATGCCCTGCTGGGTGATGGCAGCTTCAAAGCTTCAATTTAATAGTGGCTTGGATGTTCTGTGAACAAGCATAATCCAAGGCTATATGGATATTCTGAAGAGCTGCAATTAACTTAACATGTGTATATATCTTATATAGATCCGTGTACAGATAGATCTGTATAGTTATATGCACACAGGAGTTAATTTAGTTGAACTTTTTACTTTTGATTTTTTTTCACCTCAAGTTAACTGTGTAACAATATAATTGTAGAAACACAAAAAGATCATCTAGAAACACTCAAAGAGCATTTATTTGCCAAGTGTTGAAGCCCTCAAGAATCAATTCCATTTAATTTGCAGTATTGTTATATTCAGTTGGTAAAAGACCTAATAATGCAGAGGCCCCTTTAAAAAATTAAATGATAAATGCCATTGACAAATAGTTGTTATCCCAGTGACATATAGAAGGAAATTAAGGGCTTTTTCAGGTCTGACATATAAGTTGATAGTTAATACAAACAGCCTAATGAGATCAGCTATGCAAGACCAGCTAAAGCCTGCGTGGTTTAATGATTTACGTTCTAATGAAAATTGATTATTTTTTTGCATATAAGAACAATGTTTTATTTGGTGCATGTGAACAGAAGCGGAAAAATGCCCTTTAAGTGGTGATATAAGAAGTTGCTGCACTTCCATTCTAATTGTAAGGCAGCTGAACCCCAGACATGAAGTGCATGAATCCACTGCTATGCGACTGAGCGCTGATCAGTAATTCAGGAGTCCGGCACTCTTAACATCAAAGTTTCGGCTGTATTCATATAGGGGTTACATGGAGGGATGTGCAATTCTAACGCGTTTCATGCCCCACTCGGCACTTTATCAGAGTCCATGAAGTGCATGAATGCATAAGGGGAGCGTTTCAGTTATAGGGAATATAGTTCAGCAAAGGTACAAGGAGATTGAACACAGTTCAACGGTGAGCTGGGTACTTTAATATCATTTAACATGCCTTTACATCAAAATATTTCTGCAAATGATGTCATAAACAGCCACTTTACGGACATAAAAGTAACCCTTTTCACAGTTAAAAAAAAGTGCAACATTTGCTACAGGTCTAGCCATCTATAACCACTAAAGACAGGAAGCACTTACTACATGTAAACATCTTACTGGTCCTCTATGTGTTACATCTGGGCAAACTCTGTGCCTTTTATGATAAATGAGGGTTATGTTAACTCTTTTAAAATGGATTTCTTTGAACGTACCTCGGTTTCAAGGAATCTGCGCAGAGCTCTCTTCTTTTTGATGCTTTTCCTTCGAATGTACACGGCAAAGGTCAATGCCATGATAACTATGATGAAAAGCCCTCCAATAACACTGGCTGCGATGAGAGGAGTCCTGCCACGTAGAAACACAAACATTTAGAGTGACTCTCAAGTAACAAAGATAGAACCAAATAAAACCGAACAAGGACAAGTTGGGAATGGACAAGTACCACACAGAGGTAAGATTCATCTTATGATAGGGATTTAAACTGGAAAAACACTAGCAGATGCTTGTGAAGCCTATTTAGGATTCCTTTGCATGCATGATAGTATAGGAAGAAGGCTAATGTATAATTGTGTAAAAACCTGTACTATTAGATTATCCTGTTTAAACCTACCCTTGTATATAAGTTTATATGAATAGATTCAGATCTGCCCTATACTTAGGGTTGCCACCCTTTCCGGAAAAAAATACCGGCCTTCCTATATATTTATATTTTTCCCTTATTAATAACATTGGGATCGGCCATCATTTTTAACAGACAGGCCGGTAAAATACTGGTCAGGTGGCAACCCTACCTATACTTCCCTGTGCTTCACCATTATGCCTTAATAAGTGTAGAGAAAATTTGGAAAAGGAATCTGATTCGACGCTTGGCTTCAATCCCTTTCAGGTTGGTATTACCTTATAGATTGAATGTGATCATTTATATGTAGTGATGGGCGAATTTATTCGCCAGGGGTGAATTCGCGGCGAATTCCCGCGATTCGCCGCTGGCGAATAAATTCACGAAACTGGCAAAAAAATTTGTGCAAAAAAATTCGTCGCGCAAAACGACGCGCCGCGTTGGAAACGACGCTACACGGAAAAAATGACGCGACGCGCGTCAAAAACGACGTGACGCGCGTCAAAAATGACGCGCGACTCGTTTCGCGAATTGGCGAAAAATTCGCGAATTTCTCTGGAAATTCGCGAATTTTTCGGCGAAGCGAAACGCGCCCGTTTTGCCCATCACTATATTATATGCATGAGATGCTGTGGAATATATTAATTGGTGGGGGAGTTTTGCATATTAGTTTTATTATATCTGTTTTAAATGTGTTTGGCAGCAAATATTTGAATAATGAAAAGTACATTTAACTTCTCCCCAAATTAGGTTACCTTCAAATCCAAGTTTTAGAATAACTTTTAGATTCATATAAAGGGGATTATTTACTAAAACTCAAATTAATTTCATATTTCGATAAAATTGAGCAAAAACTCAAATCATACGGATTATTTGGACTTTACTTGAGTTATCACCCCAAACAAAAATTCAGATTATCAGGCTAAACCCAGTAAAGATCACAATATCTTCAAACTGGGATAGGGACATCTCTCATTGATTTATAAATGACCTCAACAGGTTTGATATGCTGGATTTTTCGGATATGGGCTTTTTGCAGTATTAGGGTATAATAAATTTAGAAAAAAAATTTCCCCGGAAAAGCCCAACCAGAAAGAAATGAAGGTTAATAAATAACCCCAAAATCTCTTATTTTTCCTGCAAATGGCCTTATCCGTAACATGGTCATGGTATGGGATCCGTTATCCAGAAACCTGCTAACCAGGAAGCTTTGAATTATAGAAAGGCCTTCTCCCATAGCCTCCATTTTATCCAAACAATCCAGAATTTTCTTTTTCTCTGTAATAATAAAACAGTACCTTGTACTTTATTCAAAGTGAGATGTAATTAATCCTTACTGGAGGCAAAACCAGTCTATTGGGTTTATTTAATGTTTACATTCTTTTCTACTCGATCTACACTAATTATTCAAGTGAGAGTCTTTTTCAGGTCACTGAAAAACTGCCTTCATTTAGACCCTTCTGTATGTTTCAGAGATGTTCTTGATGTATTTAATGCCTATGTTTAATTACAAAATCCAAGATACTCCAAGGAGAACATTCGGTTTTCCTAAAACTTCACCATATACAGTATTCAAGAACTGAAGAGTAAACAAACCTCTGACATGAAACCAAAGCTACCAACATCAGCAATTTCACCCTTGATAAAGCAGCACTCTGAGCATCCAGTTCTACAAAGCAACTAATAGAGATATGGTGTTCTGTGCATAGGTAGTCAATTATCTATTTAATGAAGCGATGGTCTGATTACAAATAAGGCTACAGATACCTTCCCCTTGAGTATTAGAGGAAACGCGAAAGGATTTCTTGGTTTAGTAGGATTTCAAAGCCCAAGGACCTTGCTATGCTGTCTTATCTAATTACTGGCTGCAGCAGTAACTTGCTATAATGGTGTGCTCATTTGGCTGAGATACAACGAAACAAGGTGGAGAATCTGTTGTCTGATAATGTTAGTGTACTCCTACCATGGGAACTTGGCATATAAATCACACATACACAATTCTGTTAATTTGCCCTCCTTTACTGCATCTGAATACAAAAACTTCTTCATCAGGATCTTTTACTGATTACAAATATGTAATTGCTTTAAATACTCAAATTGCTGTAAGTTTTCAGATGCAGCAGCAGTATAGTAATATAATATTGTATCATTAACACAATTGTGCTCAATACATTAACAACGGAATGTAATAAAGAACATTGAGGGAGTTGTTTATTAAGGATCAAGTTGTTTTTTCAGTAAAAAAAACTATTTTTTTTAAGATTTATTATACCCTGACCCTGGAATCTGAAAATACACCATGTAAAACCTACTGAGGTCAAAGGGTTTTTTCACCTTTGAGTTAACTATTAGTGTAATGTAGAGAGTGATATTCTGAGACCATTTGCAATTGTTTTTCATTTTTTATCATTCCTTTGTGGTTTTTGAGTAGGGTTGAAACCCATTTGGATTTCACCCAGACAGCCAGGTTTTTGGAAGGGCTGCCCAGTTGAAAAGTACCTTGGGGGATTTCCTAATAGAAAATATGGACAGGAAATTAATGTTAATGGCATGGCAATCAGCAAATCACTGGTGGCTACATCATTCAGCCTGCCCCCTACATCACCTGGCCCCCTATCATCTGGCTGCCCCGCAACTTTTCTGGACCATCCCCTTCCCATTTTCCCCAAACAAAGGTGGCTATCCTTTTTTTGAGGTATTTAGCTTTTTATTCACCAGTTTTCATTCACCATCAACATTCTTCAATATCAGCAATCAAATACAGCAATGGTTACTAGTTTCCAAAATAACCCTAGTAACGATGCACTGATTTGATTAAGGGACTGGAATATGAATAGGTGACGCCTGAATAGCAAGATGAGTAATAAAAAGAAGCAATAGCAATAAACGTGTAGCCTTACAGAGTATTTGTTTTTAGGTGGAGTCAGTGACCACCATATGAAAGCTGGATGAGAAGGCAAGTCACTGAAAAAAAAACTAAAAAGAATTAAAAAATGAAGGCCAGTAGAAAAGTTGCCTAGAGTTAGCCATTCTATAACATACTAAAAGTTAATTTGAAGCACCCCTTTAAGTTCATGAATATGTGGTGGATGAATCTTGCTATTATCTTTTCACCATGTCAGAGAGTGCATCAGATGATGTGGAAGTGAAAATTAAGACTGTTGTCCCCATCAAACAGAACAAAAGACAAGTAGCCATAATGTGTATGTCCATGTGCAGGCCAGTGTATGGCTACCATAATTTTCTAACGTTGTATGTTTTACTGAACTCTGATTGGGTAAAATAATTGAAAATGAGTCCCTACTAAAATTAAAGTCAAACCTTGTCATAAACCTACTTTTAGAAATATTTTGTCTTTAAGGGCTTGTTATGTTTTATTCAGTGACTACTATTTATATGTTTGCATAGCTTCCAATGGTCAGAAAGTAGCCCCCAAGGTGGGATTATAAGTGTCAGCCCTAATAATGATGTTTAGAATGGTGCTGGTTTTGGATTGATAGTATATGGAAATTCTTACTTCCTCCAGAAAATTCAGGTCTTTTAATCAGCTAGCTTGTCTTACATTGTATCAACAGTCTCAACCATCAGGGCAAAGAATAGATAGGGTTAGATAAGCATTGCTTTCAATGGCAATACACATAAAAATATCAGCCATGGACATGTACCAAATGTATATTGCAAAGCTGCTTAGAATGATTGTTTTCTTTTATTAGAAAAAAATATATTTGGGGTTGACGTTACCTTTAATAAGGTGCATGTGCACAATAATTGTAACCACCATCCTGACACCTAGAACTCCCCAAATTTGGTCAAGATTTTATGATTTCTTTGTGTCATTTTCACAGAAATGTTTAAAACTGGTTTGATGAACAAAACGTCCCAAAGGGCCCAGAGACCAAAGGTGAACAGTTCAAAGGCAGAAAAACACAAACATGCTGGAAAAGAAAACTACACAAAGCTGTAATTTGGATACTGCTCTGCATCTTAGCAACTATCTCATCAAAGGGAAGTCATTTAGTGTGATGGGGTGATTTGCTGAGCCTGGAAGGTTTAGCCACTGTTGAGATTCCTCTTAATGCAGTAATTTCTGGTAATTGGCACAGTGTAAATTTAGAGCAACAATTTGGTGAAAAGGCACAAATCCATTTATCTCCCCTGAACAGGTGGCAAATGTATGTAGAAATGAGCAACAAATTAGCAAGTATTAACCATCTAGGTACTGTGGGCATGGAAACATGACTTCCTCCTTCACTATATAATTCAAGTCTTGGAATTAAATATTTGTTGTGTATTTGGAGTTTAATAAAAGCCACTGACACAGTCAGGTCAGTATAAAGATGGAGTTTGCATTTTCAAACAAACTACTCATAATTTTTTCAGATGCTTTCTATTGTGTGCCCGTTTTCTAAAATGTATGTCTGAAAAAATGTAGTTTAGCTTTTGTCCCATAGCGACTCAAAAGCTTAGCATCAATCCTCAAATCTGTTACAATTTGATCCATTAGTTGTTAAAAGGGTGGTTTACTTTTTTATTACCTCTAGTATGTTATAGATTGACCAATTCTAAGCAACTTTGATTCATTTTTTAAAATAGTTTTTGAATTATTTGTCTGGATTATTTGTATGGGTCACTGATCCCATTTAAAAACAAATGCTCTGTACAGAAACAAATGTACTATTATTCTTAGCTTTCTATTCAACCCCCCCCCCCCATTTCTATTCCAGTCTGTTATTCAAATCAATGCATGGTTGCTAGGGTACTTTGGAGTCTAGCAAACTGATTGCTGAAATTGCAAACTGGAGAGTTGCTGAATAAAATGCTAAATAACTCAAAACCCTCACATAATAGAAAATGAAAGCCAATTCACAGATGAACGACCCCTTTAATATTTTACAGCATCTCCAGCTCCCACTGAGCATGCTCACTGACTTGAAGCATTGCAGCAATTACCACATCAAATTTTTGGTATACAAAAGCCAACACATGTATAAAAATATATGGTTACTAGTGGCTGCAACTGCTGCTGCTGAGAAATTTTAATGGAATACTCTGTATGTTTTGTAAAGATGAAATAAGCATATTATTCTTAATATTTTTATTTTGTAGCTTCTGTTTCAGTTATTATATGTCATGGTTATTTGTTACAGTGCTAACTCATTACTGGCTGCCTGGGTATCCTGGGAGTTATAAGTAAGTAACAGCAGGAGACCAATCAGGTTGCTTGATGAAATCAGTTTCAGACTGAGTTAAAATCAATGGAGCAGGATGGATGATGAGTGCATTGGCATGTTATGCGTGGTAATCAGCAAATCAGCGCATAACTCTGCCTGGGTCCCACAGTGATTTTTTTGGGAAAGGCCATAAAAATATAATCTGTTCAGCTGCTCCATCATGTGTGCTCTCAGATCAAGATCTCAATATTTGCCATTAGGCAAAGCAACTGTTACTTTTTGAGCCACACCTTCATCTTTTTACTTCTGTTATAAAAATACAAATGAAATAAAAGAAAGTTTTAAGTTTCTTCCAGATGGAAACATGATCTTATGGCCGGCCAGTTTGGAAGTTTTTGAATACCCTGCTAAGGGGCAAATTTACAAATTTCACGTGAAATGATCGAAGTTCGATCGAAATTCGATCGAATAACGATCGTACAAATTTATTTTGAAATCGTAAAGTGAAATTAGGCCTCTTCGATCATCGAATATCGAATAGATCGAATAGATCGAATGATCGGATATTCGATAATTTGATCATTCGATGATTGAAGAAATAAAAATTTTAAAGTTATTCGACTGCCTACTTCGACCAGATTGAGCCTATCGAATTGTAATAGCAGGCTATGGGAAGCTCCCCATAGGCTTCTGAGGCTAAGACCTGCTCGAATACCATTCGTACGATTGGTGCGTTCGATCGTTCGAATCATACGGATTTTTCGGACGCTCGGACGAAATTTCACGATTTTTTCGTGAAATCGAACGATCGGTATTCGATCGTACGAATTCATTGAGAAATCGGATATCGAGCAAAATGATCGGAGATTATCGAATTGTGAATTTGGTCGAGCTGATTTCTGGGAGTAATAGTAAATTTGCCCCTAAGTGTTGATATACTGTATGTGTGAGCCCAAAACAATAGCTTTGCCAGATCAACACAACAATTTGCTCACAATGCTACATGGAATCCTCTGTAATCCAGTTTGCCCAAAGTGTATGACTTAAGTGACCACAAATCAAATAATGCAATGCTTTACTGAATGGAAAAGAACTTTCCAACAATTAATCTTTAGTGATTTGAAATAATTTCTTGTGTTCATACAGAGGGGAACGATAGCTACATTACACAATTGCCTGTGTGTTTGTTAGGTTGTATATTAGTGTAAAAAGCTTCATAGAAATAAATGTGTAAACTATTCTATACTAATAGATTTACTGTGTGATAATTGTTTTTTTTTTTTAAACTAAAGGTGGCCATACACAGGCATATGTAAGCTGCCAATTTGGCCCCTTCAGAGTGCTTAGGCAGCTATCTGCCATCTATGGAGCCCTCTGATGGGCCAATCTGACTAAT
>CM044447.1:83894999-83926660 GCA_024363595.1 Xenopus borealis | reverse complement strand
TATTGGCAGAGAAACTTCTTACAGGCCCCAACAACCAATTTCTCACGCTAGAGTTCTCCAACCTGTTAGGCGCCCAAGGGGTGAAATGAATAGTGTACACTGTAGAAAACATTGGAATTTGTTGATAATTTGCAGTCACTCACTATGAAGTCAGTACAAAGCAATTTAGTTTAATCACCATTATGCTTGTGCTCCTAGCAATTCTAACTCATTTCACCCCCTTCCCTCAGAGTTTTCGCTAATAAAGGAGTCAGCTCCGCGTGGCTGTGTTCTGATAAGTAGGCCACATATATCATAACTGCAAATAAACAGAGAGCAACAGCTTTGGCACCTGGATTACTCTCCATTTCTTCCTGTCAGCACTAAGGGGAAGAATGGGATATCTCTAGATTTCCCTGCACAATCTAAGGCTCCATCCCAGAAAGAGCTGACATCATGGAAATGAAGCAGGGATGGGCCTGGGAGACATTTATTTCCCTCTCCTCCCTCCCCTCATAAAAATGCTCTAAGAACTCAGCGAAACAATGTTTTTATTAGTGCTCATGTAATTGCAACCCATTACCTTTCAGCATTTTGCTGTGGGTGCAGATTCCAATTTAAATTACTCAACCCCTGCGGGACCTGATTTCACATTCTTAGACTACGGCCAGGGGCTTTGAATGAGAGCGGAGGGATCTCTGTTTCTCTTCCATGACTTATAGTTTGCAAATATTGGGAAGAAGCATCTCCGCCTTTGACAAAAGGAACTATTTGGGTTCTGTTGAATAGCAGACCAGCAGAAAAGAAACACATTGGAAGCTTTCATATAGACCATACATTTGGTTACTATAATTATAAGCTACTAATAATTTATAGTTTCTGTAACTGTAATTAACCCAGTCTCATATTGTAGGAAAGCCTCTTACCCGTCTGTGCAGTTAGGGTGGCAGGGATGGCATTCTTTGTCCTCATCTGCATATTTAAAGATAAAGCTGTTTGCCCCTTGGAGACCTTCAGGGCATTTCTCCACGCAGTTAGGGCCATCTTTAAAACTTGAACATTTTGTGCAGTGATCAGGGCCCTGAAAATCAATTGCTTGTTAGGAACAATGTAATAGGTAATAGCATGAGCAACACGATGTTCATTAGTTGATATTCATTATTTATATGATTTAAACATAGCTAAATTATGTGTACTTTTATGTAACATATGGGGCCTCTTCTATTATAATATTTTTAAATTATTGCTTTCTGTATTTTTCTGGCATTTCTTAAAGATGGGTAACTGTTAGCTGTAGCACCAAAACACTAACATGTGCAATAAAGCAAAAATATTTTATTGGAGTAGCCTATAAGGGTATCAGAGTATCTCCCCATGGGCCCCAGCCTAGTGGGCCCCATCCATGGATAATTCCCATCTGCCCTTTAATTTCTCCACCATAGACCTATTTATTTTAAAGCTGGTACTCAATATTTGATTAAGTACATACCCCCAAATGTAAAAAAAAGGCACTAGGTTTGCCCAGGTGCAGTAACCTATAGCAACCAGTAAGATAGGTGGCTAGTAAATGCTACCTGCTGATTTGTTGCTATGGGTTAATGCCAATGGGCAAACTTAGTGCCTTTTATTACATAACCCCCATAGACTCATGTACTAAAATTGCTGTAACTAATGCTGATAAAAGGATAACATTTGCAACACAGTTCAATGAAAACACAACAAAACTCCTCCCTAAGAACTTTCAAACAAATTAAATATCTAAAGGAGCTAAACACTGTAAAAAACGAAAAACTTTTTTGTTTTGAAAACAGTACCCTGTAATTATAATTTGATAAAAGTATCCTGCAAGGCAATACAAAGTTCATATTAAGGAAACAGAAATGAAAACCCAATGTGTACTGGGTTATCTGTTTTTCCCTGGATCTTTGGGAAGAAATCTATGACTGAAGCAATCACTGTAACACACGCCATTCTGTAGGACCTAATTTTCTAAGGCTTTGATATCTCACTTAAAAAGAGAACTATATGGAAAAGAAATGGATTTAGCTTTCAACCAATTATTGAACAACTCCATGTCTCATTACCAACAATCAGAGCCAACAGTTATCAAAGTCTTGTCATGGTTTTGAATCATTGGCCATTTACAATATAAAAAAGACAGATGTGACCTTAAAATAATGGTTACAGCAACAAGTGCCTGTTTGACACTCCACATAGAGAATAATTGGGATTATACACAAGGTCCATTGTGCTATTCCTTACCACCCCGTAGCAGGTGGCCATGCCCTCGTCCATCTTCTCACATTGGGAGTCACACTTTACACAAACAGAGCCATTGGCAAATTCACGGGACTCTCTGGAGAGAAATAATGAACAATAATTTAATACAATAAAATACATTAGGATAAGTATAACTTAAACTGTGTTGTTTTTTTGACTATTTAGCCAGTACACTATGCATATACCCCCATTGGAGCAACCCTGCTAGAATGCAGACTGTAATTTACCCCTTTCCATACTCAGCAGCCTTTGCCCTAATACAAATCCATTTTAATTCAGTTTAATCCAACTTGAGTTGTGCTTTCAATGTTGATAGTTCATGAAAACTTCATTTGCAAATGTTACAAAATACTGCTACACTTTCAGATCTATTTCTCTTCCACTAATTACATGTGCTTAATAAATGAATGCCACAATTGTGTTTGAGCTCACTTCATCAGGAACAGTAATGTTCAGAAGAGATGGAACTAAAAAAAACAATAAAACAAAAGCAGAGCAAGTGGGAAAAAGGAGAATCAGTTGGGGGAACGTGTGAAAAGAGATAAGGTGTTGAGGATAGTTCTGCTGGAATGAAAAATGGAAAGGAGCAGAGGAAATGTCCCTGCTTTGCCAGGAAACATCCGCTAATTAAAATGGATGATCTCGGGGGGAAGAGGATTTCATTACAATGAGAGACTGTTTATTATCGTGCTGTAGGAGGGACACATGGAAATTGATGGTGCATTCTTAAGGATCATTATATTTACTGATACACAAGTGACGGAGGGGGCCAGATCTTTGTTTGGAAATTCATCAGATTAACCAATGCAACACATAAAGGCACTAATGTACAAATACATGTATGAGGCTAAAGTAACAATATTGTCGTCATTAAATGTGATTTGGGTAGGGAAGAGGCTAAAATATTATATAGTTTAACCCCTTGCACGTTTATTTTCAGCCAGAGAACTAAATGTTGCATTAATTCACCAGGCAACAGAAAAACAATCCTAAAATGCTTAAAACAGTCTTTATTCTCTTACCCTTTATAAAGGTTGCAGGATCTGACACATGACTTCCCTCGACTGAAATATCGACAGGACAGGCACTGATTGGCTCCAGGACCCCAGCACCCAGAATTGGAGCAGAGGGGGTCACACACCATTCCTTCAGCAGCTGCAAAAGAGTAACCAAGAACTCATGCCAATAACATAGTTACTAGTAGCTGGGGTTGAAAAGAAAAACTTCCAAAAAACCCCCATAGTAATTTAATTAACACATTAGACTGTATCTACATACCTACATACAGCATATTAACATAGCTCAACAAAATGTTTTCACCAACTGAAGGAAATGTTTCAGAAGAGCAAACTAGATCAGTTCACATATTTATACGTACTTGATACAAGTGACAATAAATAAAAAAAAATGAATAATGGGACTCACTGCAGTTTTCTGACTTCTTGTTCTCTCGGATAGTGGTCCTTTGGCTGGATGTCCGGAAGAGTGATGTCCAGTTGACGGTGTGGTAATAGCATAGGTTAGGGTTATCGGTGATATATATATTCCCAGCACTGATCTCTTTGAGAGACTGAAACTGCAGGGAGTTGAGGCTCTGTTGCTTTAGGATCAGCAGGGAAATCCCACTGTGAGAAGAGAAATTGCAGAGTTTTAGAGCTTACTTATAGCAGAAGCTTGATTTTGAGTCCTAATAATGATAGAAGGATTAAAAAAAAAAATTTGCATAGGAAAAAGGTATCAAATGTTATTAAATTAGACACTTCAATGTATATTTACATATTATATAATCATTGTTTAGCTATTTGAGCTTGTAAGGTGGTAGGTTGACAACAAACCCTACATAATGTCAAATGTATATGCTTAGAATATCTGAAAATATCTGAAATATCGGAAATAAGTAATGTAAATACACAGGAAAAGAGTTCTGTAAGGATCTTCATATTCAATCCTGCCTACAGTCCACAGTAGAGAATAATTGAGATTATACACATGGTACATAGATCAGGTATGTGGACTGTGTGTTGATGCTTAGATGCCTCCTGCAAACACCATTAGGCAACATGTGCCTGAACTTCATGTTCTACACTTTGTCCAAACTGATGTATCTTTTTTCTGCCAAACATGCTAGAGCCCCTTTCACCTCTGTATTGAGTTGAATCTCAGTAGATGCTACAGAACAATCATGATACAAAAGGCCTCTGATGAACATCCATATTAGTGAAGTGCTCTGCCTCTGAAGTCAATAGCTTCCTAGCCTGGGTCCAGTCTTACAGATGAAACAGAACAGCAATAAAGTAACTTAGTAATACTGGTATTTATTTTTAGTCTGGTATTTAGATTTTACTAATGTTATAATAACTTTACTTAGATAATAATGGCATTTAGACTACACTTTTACTTCCATATTTTTATCTTTTTGTCTGAATTACCTTTTGGCACGCACCTGACACTAGAAATAAGATAATTACCCTCTGGCAGTTGCTTCTTTATTTTCAACTTGGATAACTAAAAGCTGTGGGGTGCAGCTGGAACTAATAAGGGGATAACCGGCAAGTGTTTCATACAGTGCTTCAACCTCAGTTTATTTAATCGAGAAGGTTGATGCTTACAACCTTTCTTTAGCTTAGATTACTTTGCATCCTTCCATTTCCCTGAAAAGCTTAAACTACTAAAGGGGCCACCTGCTATTTCAGAGAGCGCTGCCCTACGGCGCTTTAAATCAAAAACTACTTTTGCCGTCACTTCTCCAGACAAGCATAGAATTGTGACTGCTGCTTCATTTGCTGCCATGGAGGTTTCATAACTTCTCAGCCAATGCCATCATTAAATGTGCCCCCTGCCCTTCCAGCTCAGCCTCAGCTCATAGAGACAAATAATTATTCCCAGCACCAGTATACAGTATGCCATAACCTCTGTGGGCATCAGCTTTCTTCTGTCTGCCGTGCGGGGGACAAGAAACTCTGATACCATAATTGCTGCTTTTTGTCTGACGGCTAAAACCTGTAATCCTAAAAAACAGTACTTTGCAAACTGCTATAGAGAGCTCTCAGGAATTCCTTCATTTGGGAACTGATGACATGCTTATTTTCAAACATGAGTTTTTTGTATTCTGCTACTTTTACATCGTGACTAGTACATTTGAAAGAAAACTAGAGTTTGGCTGTGTATAGCTTGCATAAATATACAATGGCCCCTAAAGTCTTACCCCCAAATGTAATAAATTCCCTAAGTTTGCCTAGGAGCAGTAACCCATAGCAACCAATAAGATGTCTGCTTTTAAACAGGTGATCAGGAAATGCTTCCTGCTGATTGGTTACTGGAGTTATTGCTCCTGGGCACACTTAGTGCCTTTTATTACATAACCCCTTTAATGCACCAAATGTTGTAAGTTTACATAATCAATCACCTCTTCTGCAACTGATGCTAATCACAGCCTTACACCCTAGTGGCCAGTGTCATGGGGACAAGCCAAGGTCATTAAAAAAGTACCAGCATTTTAAGAGTAATTTAAAATGGAGCACAGTTTCCAGTAGTAACAAACAGCACAGCAGGGGTAATCAATAATGTCATGGCACAAATGCAAGAGCACTAAGAGCCTATAATGTGGGCTGTGCTTCCTACCACTCCTACTTTTGGTCTTGGAATGATAAGCAAGGTAGGGGTAGGTAGAGGGTGGGAGGGGAGGACACCTCAACAAAAGTGGAACTGGAAATAAGTAGCACAGTGGCCCATGATTAGCTCTGCATTACTGGGGCCCTGACTGCTTATTCTTCAAGCATCAGCTTTTCTCCAGGTACTCTTATTTCATCCAACACTCCAAAAACATACAGGCTGGTTAACTGGCTCAGGATGAAGCTGGCTCTAGTTGGAGTGAATGTGATAAGGAAAATATATTTAAAAAAATATGTGACTGATGACCAATCTCTGTAAAGCACTGAATAAATGCATCAGTGCTATATGTGCTATATAAATAAAGACTACGACTACTACTACTACAAATAATAATAATAATAATAATAATAATAATGTAGCTGGGATGATTTGTACATTTAAATATCAGTGTGTGAATACCAGTTTATGGGGTTCTAAACAAAATACAAAAATATGAAGAAACATTTCTATCTAGGAGTGCTCTTTCATTTTAATTTAAATTTAGTTTTTTATATACTCTGTAAAACTAATGGGCACTTCAAAATCATCCAAAAAGCAAAGCATGAAAAACAGTAAATTGGTCTGTAACAATGTCTGAAAGGGTTTGTACCTGAGCTATGCTCCTAAAAGCCAGAAAGAGACCATTAGCTTTTAGGTCTGTTATAATAATGAATTGAAAAAAAAAATTAAGAAACAAATTGAATTCCTTTCTAGTAATGCTGACTGCGTGGAATAAATTTGATGAGTAGGCTCTAGCTCAGGAGTATACATATATACGTATATTTTTGTTCCATACTGTATATTTTTGTAACATACTATCCCTTTGAAGGCTCCCTGCCTGAGTTTATCTGTTACAGGCACATGAAATGACTGCATTAATGGTTGTGCCCATTGGCATTTATACTTTAGATAACCAATTCAAGGTCCATATACTGTAGTTTATAAATCTGCTGTTGGCTGCAGGATGAGGATCCTACCTGTAGAGCACTCTGCCCCCTATATTCACCAGGTTGGAAAAGACACCAAGATTGGTCATATTTTTGGGCCAGGATTGTATGTTTAGGAAACCTAAGAAAGAGAAAAATAACAGAGAGGTGGCATTAGCTTGGAATAAGATTAAATGCAACTATTCAGAATCATCCTGCGCCTAAAGGGGACATTCACTCTTAAATGAACTTTCAGCATCATGCAGAGAGTGATATTCTGAGACAATTTGCCATTGGTTTTTTAGTTTTGATTTGTGCTTTTTAGTTATTTAGCTTTTTATTCAGTAGTTCTCTATTTTCTACAGATGTTATTGATTAACCACATCTTACTGTTATTATAGGGAAGGGCACTCTGACCATGCAAATAATTTTACACACAGGAACCAGAAAGGATATACAGATGAAGCCACTTTGGATTGTACATTTAACTCATCTATCTCATTTATCCCACTTAGCACAGAATATTGTGTCACAGCATCCCATCCAATTAAAGAGTTCACCATTGAAAACAATGGAGCTTTGGTATGCTAAGAAAAGGTTAAATGCATTAAATGAGTTAAGATAACTTTAGATAACACAGTTTCTTCAATTAGCCCTGAGTCATGACGCATTTAACTCACCAATCCCAGTGGCTGCATCTTTATATAAGATGGATTTAACCATCCTTTTTTTGCCCAGATCAAAATCCAGTGCCATATATTTTCCAAAAACACTATATTCTCCTAATTCCACTAATTTATACTTTTAGGGATATTGTTTCTTTACAATGTTCTGATCAGCTTGAATTTGCATTACATTTTCTGGGGTGCAGTTGGTAATAATATGTTTAGAGCTTGCAGAAAGCCCACATTTGTAATAGAGAATGCAGCTGAAGCAAAACAAGAGTCACTTAGTATGGAAAGCAGCCTCCCAATACTTGTTGAAACAGCTTGTAGTGCTGCAACAGAGTATTAAAGTTAGTACAGTATCACTGTTGATTAACCATAGTGAGCTAGGTTCAGATTAAAAATCCTTACCTGTGATCTCTCGCACGGTACGAAAGATGTTTAGTTTCTGAGGGTCTAGCGCAGCTATGCTGTGGTAGGGATCCCTATGACATTAGAAAAACATACCTTTAATATAGGATGGAAGTCCTGCATATGTGGCATTGTAATAAAACATGTTCACTGTGTTAAGCTGATGGGTGAAAACATATTGTTCATTTAAGCTACTGTCACAATCAAAATTTTCAGCCATGTTGCAGTACTGCAAGAGAGAACACTAGAGGGCAAGAAAATATACCGTGTTATATGTAATGCATGCATTTATAGGATGTATTACCATTGTTTATATCATATGAATTGTGAAGCCATATTTAATAAAGTAAATACAAGACGAAGTACAGTAATCTTTGTCAATGTGACAGTTATGGAACCTACTATTCCAGCACCCTTTACCAGCTGTGCTTCTGCAACCAATAGTGTACCAAAGGTGTGTCCCTGCTCTTGTATTTCATTTATATTACACACCTGCTTACATTAATATTTTAATTATACCTTTCCTTTTCAAACTTAACATAATGCACAGTTGTCATGCACAATAATTCTAAGTACAACCAATGAAACACATGTAATGACATAGTGAATGGCTCTCAAATGTGATTACTACCAAAAACGTGCATATTACTGCCTAGTCAACAGCCTGCAGACTGCAAACATATTAACTTTTTATTGTCCAGGTATGTAGATTACAGCAAACAAAACTGTATTATGGTATGGATACATGCCTAGAACAGCGGGTTCCTTCAGTCCAGTATAGCTAAATGCTCTTGAGATTGGTAGGATTACTGGATATCCAACCAAGAAAATATTACTGCACAGCCAAATGAACTCTTCAAGGAAAATATTACTGCACAATTGTGTTCCACAAGCCAATGCTTACTGTATATCCTACTAAGCTCCTCTTGGGAAAAAAATGCATGGCTTCACTACTCTGTTCCATCTAACATGAGTTGACAAGTAGTTGAAAAGTCCACATGACCATCATTTTTTTCCATCCCATTTTAAAAATGTATCTTTGTTTATGAAACTTAGCAAGCATTGCCGTTGTATTTAGATCAGGCAACAAATGGTAACTGCACATACTTTTAAGCTTTATATGGCATCTGTTACTTCATACCCATCTGGAATGAAGATGTTACAATGCAGTCAAACTCACTTGATTATTGCTCATTGCTTTAGCTAGGTAGGGTAATTGACCAATAAATATACTCCCTACTGAGCTTGATAGAAAAGAGGGAAGAGAGAACAATAAAAAACAAGAATGAGCTCTATCCTGAAACAAATATCCTTCCTTTCCTTTTATGTATGTAAACCCTGCGCTCCAAAAATGAGGTTTCAGTCTCTTCCCACAGTTCTATTATTCTGTCAGCAAGGAGTATAGTGGGGCATGGCAGAGTAGCATTAATTAAATTACTATATATAACACTCTATTAGTAGTATTAATTATATTACTATACATAACACTCTTACATAGTGGAAGTTGACAATACCATATTAGCACTTTTAAGAAGGGGGCCATACGGTGATGATTACAACAGACGTCAGCCATCTGTAGAAATTTAATTGAACAACTGAGCATACAGTAGAAGGGAAGATAATTTAGTTGAAATTTTACTTTTTTAAATTTAATGGCAATGGGTGTGTATGGAATGTTCTCCATTTTTCTCCATGACCAACACTGTGTACATTAAAAATAAGAAACAAGTAGTGAAGGGTGAAAGTTGTTGACAGACATGGATACATAAAAAGTTGCTGAACAAAAAAGAAACCCATTGACTTCAATGAATTTTACAAATTTTTGCTTATGTTAAAAGTTATTAGAATCACACTTGTGTCATGTATACCAAACTAGACTACGCCATCATGCCTACAGATTTTCTGTGAAGAAGTAGTTCATGGAAAAGACAGAGAGGATGTTGCTGTGGGCTAGGATTGGCTGTTGGTTATGCAGAACTAATATTTCCCCTTTCGCGCTGTTGCTGAAATGAAAAAAGATCTGATTCTATAAATATGACGTGACATGGTATCAGTGTTTGAATAAAATATCCAAAAATTACACGGCTTCACCATTTTACTCAGCATTTTGTATATGAAAGCAGAAGGGGAGACAGACTTATGAAGTGTATAGAATGCTTTGCTGCTTGAGATTGAGTTCCATTTATTAATTTTCCTTTGTATGTACTTGTAATGGTGGTATGCATTCAGCTTTAAATAGAACGGACCCACGTTGCAGTATTCACAGTTCAGATGTCGACTGCCAGCTCAAATATAGACAGCAACAAACAGTGTGATAGTGTGTTAATATGAAACACAGTTATTAAATACAACTTGTCTGCTAATACTATCTACAAAAATAGTTCTATTTGTTAATGCTCAAAAAAAGAAACAGCTAAATATTTTGAGGCGTTTCGCCACAAAAAAAAAACCCTAGGCTCTAATGTATAGTAAAAAAAAAACTGTTGTGTGGTTTGAAAGATGCTACACCAAAAAAATCCATTGGCTTCAATGCTTTTGGCAAATTCTTGCCTGTTAAGCACATTTTGGGTGAAACAATTCACCCATCGCTACACAAAAATTTAAGGTGTAATTTACCATGCCCTAGGATTCAGGGCGAAAGTGCTAGAGGGGTGTGAAATCACGCCCCTTGGTGCTTATTCAAGAAGCACTTGTATCTGGGGTTATATTTTGTTCTGCATCTGTGCCATATTAAGCTGCAGAACTAAGCAATGGCTGGCAAAAGGTTGCCCTGCCTTTTCTGCATGCCATTCTGGAATGAAAGAACCTGGGTCAAAGGTGCTAAAAGCTGAGCAGAAAGCAAAATTCAAAAAACATGGATTCTACCTGTTTATTGCACTTTGCTCTCTGTGCCATCGTCAGCAAATGTAGTTTCCTTTACTGTATTTATGTAATTGTATAAGAAAATACTGTATATAGATACTTTATTCTCTACATACAGTATACAAGTTGTTCCATTTATTTGAGTTGTTGCCTTTTCCAGAACTGATATGCCTAGTATACACTTTTTTTTTGGTAGATTTAAACTGGAGCACTTTGAGAAAAGTAAAAGAGGTTAATAGGAGAAAGCTAAAGCAACAACATTCTGTTGGAAGGCAGGATTTGCAAGAAGAGCCATAAGTTTATAGAACCAGGCGCTACATATATATGAGCACATATAAGGTATAATATAATTATACATTCTTCTCTCTATTTTTGCTTTAAATGGGAAGGCAATAAAAAAGACAATTGATCCATATCAATTGAGGGATTTATTAAAGAATCCTGAATAGATCCAATCAAACTGGATTTTATTCAGGACAAATAATTCTGAATCCATCAAATTAAGATCAATCAGTTAGGAAAGCATGTTTAAACTTTATTTGGATGAATATCAATATTCATTAAAGCAGCTGGAAACATTACAAAAAAGTTAGTTTTTGATAGTTCAGCTCACTCATTAATATGAGATAATGTATCATTGACAATCATAAAGTAACACTTTTACTTAAAGGCTCAAATTGACCAGATTGATTCCTTGATTTTATGGCTGATAATTCACTGTTTGATCTCTGATAAAAGTCACAAACTACAGTGAATTTATGCCAACCCACACATCTTCCTTATTGGATAAGGCAAACAGTTTCCCTAGTATTCAAGTGTTCCAATGCGGCTATGTACCTTCTTGCTCCTTACCATCCAAGTATTGCTGTCTGCTGACAGAACCTGATTGCTTAATTTTCGTCCCTTATTTTTTTTGATGTGAGGAAATGTCTAGCAAGCAAATATATATTTTCTTGAGGTTATTTACAAGTCTTGGCTATTGCACTTAGGCATTCATTATCATTATCCATTTTGGATACATTTTAAAAAAATATGCATTTGCATAAAACACGAAGAAATTCCTATGAAATTACATTCCATTTCATGCTGCAGCTCAGTTGGCAATGGTTTATAAATCCTTAAAGTTTGACTCTTTTTTTATATCTGATGACAGAGTCAAACTATCTAATATCATAATTTTACAAATGGTCTTTCTCAGAGCATGGATTAAAGCACCCATATATATATTGAATATTTATAAACATGGTCTCCTTTAATAATCTGCCTTTGGGTGTGATGCAGTCCCTTTAGAAATACTGTTAGAAAAAACACCAGTGTGTCTACTGATCTTTAATGAAGAAGTATTGTTTGAAACTTATGAATGGCAGAATATTAATTGTGCAGAGGCACAAAATCCTACACATGAATGTAGAAAAACATGAGGGACATTGTACATGACTCTAATAAAACTTATACTGTATTTCTGAAGGTAAAGCTGAAGGAGAAGGTTATTAAAATAGGGCATATTTGTTGTTAGCATACAAAGGCAGAGCTGAATATTTATGAGTAAATTAGAATTCAGAATCAAAATTAAAAACAAAATTAAAAATATTTACCTTCAGGTAGCACTCTAGCAGCTAATTGTTACAGAACGAACAGACTGCATGAAAATTGGTTTACTCTGCAAGAGTATAGTAAATGCCATTGACTGCTTACAGGAATTAGCAGAAAGGTTACAAAGACTTAAAAAAAAGACATTCTAACCAAAGAAAATGTGTTTGCTTCATTTTCATAGTATATGGGGTTTAGTAAAACAATATTTTCTGTATCCTACAGCATGAGCACATTTTGTCATTCCATTGAGCTCTCTTGCCACTTCCTTTCAGTTTGACCATGTTGTATAGAATCAAATTGACCATCAGGAGCAACATACAATTTCAACTTGCATCATCCATCACTAACTCAGTGAATGGGGTGGGGGGCTCTATGGTAGGAGATTCTACAGAAAAATACTAGTGAAAAATAAGAACTGGATCATGTCAAAACAGAAATAAACAAGAATAGGTGGATAAGTTGGACAAAAGTGAACCTTTTTGGTAAAGGTCAATGAAATGAAAAAAAAACAAACCCCTACAGTCAAACATGGAGCTTTTGTTTTTGACATTTTAGGTTGTTTTGCTGCCATTGGAAATGGATGCCTTGAGTCTATGCATGGGATGATGAAATTCCGATATAGAAAGCTTATTTGTGGTTATATTATCATTAGTGACCAATTATTAATAAAATTATTGAGTGAATCATATTGATGTCAGTATCACTTACCCTGAAAGGGTATATTATGTTCTGGAGAGAATATCAAAGTTAAAGTCTAGGGGAAAACATGGAAAATATTTTTTTCAAACTGTATTCAATCTGTGAAAATGCAAAAATGTAGGAAAGATAAACCTACACAGCAAATTAGCATTATAGAAGAGGCAATTGTCTCATTGAATAGTGATTCAATAATAGGAGAAACTAAGGCATTTCCTAATTCAACTCAAGAAAAGGAGAAAGAGATGACAATGGGGAATTGGGAATACGCATGGCTTGCCTCTTTAATATGGAGGATCAAGAAAAAAAGCAAAGGCCAGCAAGCTATTCAAAAGTCTCCTAAGGTTCTGTGGGTTGTATTAAAAGAACAACCTAAATAATAATTTGTATTTGTTTACTAATGGGATCTTGAGACGTTCGCATGCAGTTGTGAATTTAGTGGATTATTTCCCTTGTGAAAAAAGATTTGTGTACTAAGAATGCACTCAGCGCTTCACTGTAGTCATGCTACTGATGTTGGGATTGCCTCATTCCTCTGTAAGATTTTATGACCTGATAAGCTACGGCACTTGATGTATTGTGCTTATAAAATGGCCTGGTTATCCATATATACAGTATATATATATATTGTGATGTAACAAGCATTACACAGCAAGAGAATAGGATGTTTATACTTGTTTGTTGTAGGATGTGTATACATGTTTCTCATCTACAAATCCCTAATTAGAAGTATACGTATTATACATAGTAGTATAGGGCAACTGGATAACCAGCAATCAACATTGATAAACTTTTGATTTAATGTAAGTAAAATGAATCAGCAAATGCACTGCTAATCAAGGTCATTAATTCATTTTTTTGCTATGGTTCTTTTTTTCCTTTTTGGGTATTGGATAAAATATTTGTGTATATCTCTATAACAGACAAAAATGCTTTATTTGGCAAGCATGTCTTGCCATCAGCATAAATTTAACATCATTGCCAGCCTTGAAGGATCCACACAGGCTGTTTGAATTTTATATAAAACCCTGCATTATTTTGCCCATTAGTTTAGGTTGACTTGCTTGCACCTCTCTCAGCCAGTTGGGGATCCCATCTAACAGAATGAGTTTAGGTGCACATGATATTCATAAAATGAAGACGGTGCTCTCTATTGCCCAAACTGCAATGCCATGGCAAATGGCCTTATTGAGCAATACTACACTGTCATCTTTATCGGAGGAAGGCAAAACAATATATTTACACAGGTTAATTTTTTCATTGAACGCTGGAATCAAATATCTCCAAAAATTCAGTCAAAAGAAGCTTTCAACATTAAATGGGTGAAATACCAATATACACATTCCTAAAAAAATGTTTTTACAATGAAGCAATACATACAGTATATAGTGATGAGCAAAACTTCTCAACAAGTTTCTTTGCTAAAATAAAGCCCATTGACTCTAATGGGTGAAAAAATTTGTTAGACATAGACTTCAATGCATTTTGGCTCATTTTCACCTTTTCATGAATTTTTGGTGAACATGTACCCATGTTGAATATGGAAACACAGTATTTCTCTGTTAGTAAAATAGTCAATACCTTTTCAGCAGCTTTGGTCTAGATTCTTAGTAACACCCTAAAATGTGGATGTTTAAGTACACTGCATTAATCAAGGTCATAAAACACATTGCAACCAGCACTCTCAATCTTGATCTCATGTTTCCCCTCTCTCCCAGGGCTATGATTTTCTCTAATTGTGGCTTTTGTCATCTTTGGAGATGGAACTTGCAGCCTTCTGCCTGGAGCCCCCCATATTCCCATCGGGATCTGTCTGTACCCTCGCACCAACTCCGCCTGTCACACCTTGTTACTTAATTGTAGATCAAAAGCACCTCCCAGCAGAGCCTTGCTAATAACATCTGTCCTTGTGCAGCACTCACAGCATAATGTATGACGAGGTGTGACAGGGGACAATGCAGAGGGGTAACAGCTAAATGAATGTTCCTCCCTAGAGGTACCCTGACGGCAGCGGGAAGCAAGTAATTTTCCTATTATAATAACATATCTGAAATTAAACTTAGTCTGCCAGTTGTTCTGAAACCTTCAAACAGAAATACACAGAAGGTGGGTTTTCTAACCTTCATATGTCATAAAGGAAATGCAGTGGTTTGCTATGTACATGTTAATACAGAAGCAGAATGGCAAAAAGAAATCCACAATGATATATTATTAGGAGGGACAGACAAACCATATATATCTTGGCATCAATGAAAAGCAACCTAGGAGCTACATGTTTACAATGATTTGCAATTTCCCCTCACTTTGGTCACATGAAACAAACAATCCTTAAGCAAAAGATTTTAGCCAGTACTTACACAGAAATAATTCTTCAGTGGAAGCCGTTTTCTACCTTGTTTTCTCCTGTCTACCCACCAAAGCTTATACTAATCCTGGGATTGTAATACAAAAGGTCCAATCTCCATGTAGTATTTTTACATTAATGTAAAGTCTTTTGGGACAAAGACTGGACCCAAGGTTTGCTTATCTGCCATGCAAGTGAAAGAGCTTCCTAACACCAATAGCAAGCAGGCATGCAAAATAATATATATCAATAACAACCATGGGATCCAAATACATGTGTACAGAGGAAACTACTGAAAATTGAAAAAGGACTAAGAAAATTAAGAATGAGATCAGTACTGAAAATGGAAAAATTATACTTTGACTTTGCCATGGAAAATGTATACTGGGGTTAAGATATAAAATAATATAAAATAATATAAATCCCAATGCAGTCTGAAGCATCTAAATCTAACCAGAGCAGGGCGATCACAGATTGCCCATTCATGGATTATTGAGGGAACTAGCCGTGCTAGATCCAAATCTCTGTGTTCATCCCTACCTATTGCTCCTAGAAAAAAATATCTTAAAGCACTGACCCATCAATGCCTGTGACCAGGAAATGCAGATTGCCATTGATCTTCGTACAGTTAATGAATTTGTCTATGTTGCTGGAATCCACCGTCTGTGCTGACTGCAAGGACCCGGTCCCAATCCCGTCACACACTGGAAAAAAGGTTATATCAAAGATACATTAATAAACTTGAAGAAGGATTTGTCTCCGAAACATTTCCTGGGATCTCAATAAAAACAAGTTTTTGCACATTACAATTGTCACGTGAGTGTCATTTGTACATTACCCCTTACCTGTGTTTTAAGATGTTGTACCATGTTAGTCATTGAAAAAATTAAGAAAATGTAAAGTTTCGTGATACCTTTTATTGGTTAACTGAATAAGTAACAACTGCAAGCTTTCAGAGCGCACAAGACCCTTGGTCAGGCACAATACCTGTAACCCATAACTTTGGGGTACAATTTCTGTATAAGAGTGTTTTTTGGCTCATTTTATGTACCACTAACATGATCATTGACCACTAATACAGATTTATCTTTGCTGATTATGTTATTACCTTATTCACGTGGGTTGAAAACATATAATGAACCTAAAAGGTTCTCTATACATAGGGGCAGATTTACTAAAGGTTGAATTTCTAATTAAAAAAAAATTCGAAATTCGACCAGGGAATAGTGGGGGAATAGTGGGGAATTAATACAATTTGAATATCGAATTCAAATTTTTATAGCGCAATTCGATCGATCGAACGATCGAATAGGGAAAATTCGATCGATCAAATATTCAAATCGAATTCGAATTGAATATTCGAACGATTTTTAGTGATCGATCAAATTTTTCAAGTTCGATCTTAGGGAATGATCCCCATTTCAGTAGGTGATCGAATTTAAATTTAAAGGGGAAGTATTCGACCATCAAATTTTTGAATATTCGAATAAAATTAAATTCGAATATTGAATCATTCAAATTTGAATATTCGAATGTGCCTAATTTGCATATTCAAAATTTGAATCTTTTTGAAAATTCGATCGAATATTCAAATCGCTCATATGAATATATGTGAATTAAGTAAATCTACCCCATAATGTACTGAAGCACTGAATCTGGAATCTGGTTTTTGAGGTTAGTTTTTGGTTACAAAATTAATTTAAAAAAAACCCAAAACTTAAATGTTTTGAGATTCATTATACCTGATTTATTTTACTAGAAAACTCAATCAATTTGAGCGATTCATGTTTTTTACCATCGATAAACTCGATCAATTTGAGTTTTCAGGTTGTTAACCCCGAAACCCGAGGTTTTTTATTTTTTTAAATTAGAAACCATCAAGTTCATTAGAGGTTTAAAAATGCTCACATAGCTCTAAAATATGACTGCTATAAATTAATTCTAAGATTTATTAAAAGGTCCAAATAAACAAAGTATAAATGGAAAATAATGAGCTAAAAATCCGAATACCTCTAAAAAACCCTAAAAATACAAGCACTGTATACTTTAACATATTATTAAGGGTTTAAACAGTGATACAGAAACATTATGACTGTATTAAAGTAATATTGTTCTATAAAAAGTTTCCCTTGCTCTCCAGTGTCAGCAGTAATATTGAAATGGAAAAACACCTTCCAGTGGGAATCCCAAGTAATCTGGGTAAATTTGGCTCCATGTCCTTGTTAGTGAAGCTGGAACTATTAAATGCAGTTTTTCTATAATAGAACAGATAAACAGCAGTATATCCCTTTCATTACAGAGTTGTATTTAAAAGACAGAATAACAAAATAATCTCTGTATGTGAGATAACAGCAAGATTACTGAGAAAGTGTTGGCAAGCATGCTTCTTTTTGGTAAATTCTTTTGCATCTATAATTAAAGGGGGCATACACCCACCCACACAATTGTTCAGCCTACTGTTGCAATTTACATTGATTTATGTATTATTTAAATGGCAACATATAAGTAGATTTACATTGCTTATATCATGCATGTGTACCAGGAGCCCCCTGCTGATCTTCACTGGCAGGAGCTGGACATATTCACAAAAGCTTACATTACAGATAAAGGAAGCATCTTCTGAAGCTTCTTTGCTCAGTTCTATAATTCCTACCACACTGAGCTATATAGCAGAAATTAGGGACCCCTTCAAAAAAGCAAAGAAGCAAAATAGAAAAGATTGTACTGCATGCCAGCAACATGGCTGTATGCAGTAAAATCTGCAGCTAAATTTGTGAATAAAAAGCTCTATAGTGCTAAAACAAATACACCAAAAACTCAGTGGTTTACTTGTCTACCTCTCAGTAAACATCATCATATTATGTTATAAGGGATAAAGGGATTATATAGGAAGCCAACAGTAACATGAATAATGCAAAAAAGAACACTCTTTTATAAAGCATGCAGGCTCACTTCTTGCACCCGATGTTACAGCCCATTCTGACAGTTAAACTTCTCTCCCCATGACTGCGCCGATGCAAAGGGGAAGTGTGGTAGGCACCTGAGGTTTCCCCAGAAATGACTCCTAGATTGTCCACCATTTAGATGCCCAGGCCAGAGACCACAGGGAGCCATAATGCACAGCCCTGTACTTGTGTTAAAAGTAGGTTTGCCACCTTTTCTGGATAAAAATACCAGCCTTCCTATATATTTTTATATTTTTTCCCTATTAATAACATTGGGATTAACCATCATTTTACCGGCCACGTGGCTACCCTAGTAGTAAAACTTTTATTTAAAAATCCCCAAATTACTCAAAATTATCCTTTAAAGAGGTGCCTACTGGGCATTCTCACTTCCTCTACTCCTATTGAAATCAATCTGGAATGCTCAGTAGGCACTTCTTTGAAGGCCTTTATAGTGAGAGAGAATGGGAGCTCAGGGGCACACCCTAGACAAGACTCTAGACAAAGAGCTGCAATTCAGCTGTTTGTATCAGAGAAACAATGTAAAGTTGGATGGAGGGAGAAATGTATGTTATTTTTGGGGATGTTTAGATTAAATTTAGAAAGAAAAAAAGGTTTACTTATTCTTTAAGTACTTTGATGTACTTTCCATCATTCTGTAGCAGGGCTTGCATTGGCAATTTCATGTGCACAGATGTTGGGCATAAGGGATGGAATCTTGATAAAAGAGGGCATATACCCAACAATATAATCTACAATTGCTCTCCTAGACACTTTCGCATTTTACATTATTTTTAATTTTTTTTATTTAACAATATTATCAAGTTTTACACTGTTAATATCACACTGTTAATGTCATCTCCTGGTGTTTGTCAGGATTTAGTGTTGCCTGTTGATACACATATACACATTATATATATATATATATATATATATATATATACATATATATATATCAGTTTCATGCAGAACATTGTGCCAAGCAGATTTTTATTTCTGCTAGTCCTGTCTAGAGGACAGAACACACCTTTTGGACAGATGCCGGCACAAGGCTTACACATCTTTATTCCATTTTCTTCCACTTCCATCTTGTTACTGGGGCAGGCTCGTACACAGGAGCTGTCATCCACAACAAAGTTATCTGCAAAACACATTATGGTTAGCTTTATTAACTGAAATAAACTTGCCACACTCCATAAAGAACATTTCCAGTCTAGAGTTAAGAAACAAGGCTGGGATACAAAGACACCAGTTTTCCTACAGTCATAACTGAAATACCAGTTGTTATTAAATGCAAGTATTTTGTAACATATAAATATATATATATAATATATATTTATAATAATGTTATTCTTAGGATATTCAAAATGTGTGGTTGGCTGTTTTTCAGGAAAAAGTAATGCTCTTAGGCAATGATAAATGTATTATCTTTTATTAAATTCTGATATTGTAGTTGTTGTGTTGTGTTGTTACCATCTAAATCATACCTGTGTCTTTACTAATCAGTGATTGATTCAAATCAATCATGCATAAAGTCAAGACAAGTCTGCCTGTGTGCTACCCAGAATTGTAATCCTGCTCTGCCCCTATGTTCTTTTACTTGTGTATAATTTCTTTAATCTGTGTCTTTCTTCCACCTTCTTTTCAAGTGATCTTTGCTTTGGCTTTATGCTCTTTTTTATTTTAGCACATATCATATTAATGTGAGAGGAAATCCATACGAAAAGCATGGACGGCTACAATGGAAGCCTCTTAAATGTCACTGCAGATGTCCTAGAAGGGTCATTGCTTCTGTCTTCTCGTAAATGTTTCAAGAACATTTAATTCCTCAGTGTGGCAATATTTCTAGTGGGGCTCACAAGTATAACCAAGACTGAGCTAATTGTACAGTATTTCTCTAACAACTTGAAAGTTCTAATGGTGACACAGAATCATGTGCCTTGAGAATAGATGGCTGTTGTATGCTTTTCCTTGGACTCACCCTGGCTTAACTACTGCAGAAAAAGGTACCTTTTAATAACTGGCCTCTGAATGGCCAGAATGAAAATCATGGAACCTGTACTGTTATCTGGTATCCTGCAAGAAAACATGACTCACGCGGGCACTTGTTGACACAGAAAGCTCCATAGGTATACTTGGCCTTTGGGTTTTGCTCCAGCTGGAAGGCAGTCGGATTGTAAATATTTGGCTGAGGACACTGGGTGACACAGGAACCGCTGTCGTTAAATTTCATACAGGACTGATAAAGGAGAAAAGGGGGCAGTTATTAAACATAATCCATGGGAAGGCAGGAATCTGAGAAACATATTCCATACTGACACAAAAATACAAGATCTTCTCCTGCTATAACCTACACAGCCCTCCCTTGTGTGTCTGTGTCTGTGTCCCTGTCAAACCCAAGAAGCAGTCCAGCCACCCATGAGCTCAGCTGACAGAGGGAATACAGAGATTTTTTGCATTGGAATTAGAAGGGAGGTGACACAGTTGCTAAGTGTCCTCTACGGAGGAATGTTCTAAAAACTACTGTTTTTCCTTTACAAAAAAGCAGCCAGCAAAAATAAATATTTTGTTGACAGTGGTTGACAGGAGTAGGATGAGGAGCAATGCTGGTGACAGCAGTTAATAGCTGATGCTGCCTGTATTCCCACTGAACACACTAATGATCTGTGCTTTGGAGGGCTGGCCTGCTGCTCTCCTACGCTACCAGTTTAAATTCCAGCTGGGGATCGAAACTACCAATTAAGAAGTGGGTCTGACATTCATTTCTATTGAATCTGCACAGGGGGAGGTTATCAGTTGTAGAAGAGGAAAAAACTAGGTCTCATGCCTCCTGGGGGAGCTTGCACTCCCACCCCCCTCATCTACAGTGAATGATACTTAAAACATTTACCAAGGTCTGAGTGTGGAGGAGAAGCAATGTTTGCTCCCGGGCACGGAAAGTTTCTCTTTGAAGAAATAATGTATTTGATGCAAACTGTTAGAACAATTTCAAGATTCAAATGTTTTTAACATTTTTTTTTAGCTGGTCCATGTAACCCAGGAGGGACTGACTAAGTGGAAGCACATGGCTCTTCCTTATTGGGCTCCACCTGCTGAACAGGTTGGATGCTGCTGTGGAGACATGGCCCCTGATAATGGTGCACAAGACACCAGTATAGAAGAGAGAAAAAGAACCATCCCTTTACTATAAGTTGGGAAACAGGGACAGCGTGAAGGATGTTACTAAAGAGTGATAGACTAGCAACTGTCACAGTACAGTCTAGGACTCTAGGAGTATTGATAAAGTTGAGGTAGCTTGCCCAAGGTAATAATGTCCTTAAAGTGAAGGGACCACAGCAATATAGGGACTTTTCAACAAAATTGCGAGGGCCCAGAGAGGGACATAGTGTAACCATGTTCTTCCTGAGTAGTAGCCAAAGCATTGGTTAAGGCTAAAAGAGGGCTACACTATCTGACAGAATAAGCCATGATACCTGAAGATATTTCCATATCTTAAAATGGATATATACTTTCCATAGTCCTTCATGAGCAGAGGTCCATTTAATACAAAAGTATCCTCAAATGAGAAATGTGCCTGTTCTGCTTACATTTGACTACTTAGTTTCACATGATCATTGCCAAAGGAATGATTTTTTTTTCTAGTTCTATACACAAAAATAGCACTATATTCACCCTTCTAAAGTTTAATGACAGCTTAATACTAATATGTACACATTGCAAAGTAATCCCAACATTTTAGATGACATGGAGATGACTGACATATTATTCTGTATCTGTATTTTTCTTGCATCTGTAATATGTTTCTTGCGTCTGTGATATGGAAATATTTTTTTCCTAAACACTTTTCTGAGACTTTAGCCAGTACATGGCTATAAGTACAAAGTTTTATGAAGTAGGTGGCAGGATTTCGAGGAGAGACCTCTAAATGGCAATTTTTAAATCTCGCCAAAGCCAGAAATCATATGCATTAGCACATAAATATGTTCAAATTCTTATTTGTAAAACTCATAAAATCTGCCAAGGCTAATGCAGGCTGATGTGTAATATGAGCAAGAACGGGAGAAAATATATGAAGGAGCTAAACGAAAAGATACATTGAAAGGAGAATGAATGAGTGGGGAGATTCGGCAAGAGCCTGCATATTAAATCAACATGAGGAGCAGTCTGTGGTGGGTGGAAAGACAAATTGTAGGCAACGTACAAAGCAGTCAGTGTCTTTCGGTCCTGTACAGCCTCCAGCACATTCCCGGTGACAGCAATCACTAACATAAGAACCATAGCATCGGCCATCACATTGTTCTGCACACACAGTCTTCGTCACTAGGAGGAAAGGAAGGCAGATGTGAGCAGGAAGCAGTAATCATAGTAGTATATACTTGTACACAATCCACAAGTCCCTTCATAGTTTCACATTAATTCTGACTGCTAAATTCTGACTGAATTCTATACCCAAAGATGCGTCTATTATGCGAAATGGGCTCATTTAATAAAACAGATGTTAAATGGTACCAGTGCTATGTCTAAGAGCAACCAATCAGCAATTTATACTGAGCAGTATATTAGGGACATTTCTGCTATGGGGTAAGATGACATTTTAAGACCCACATTTTTGGTTTTCAGTAGAATGTTTTATTCTTTCAGTGCTTGAGAATGACAGCTATGGGGAACACAGTTCTGAGGCCCTAGGTTTCTCAAATAACAGGATCACCAATGAATATAGTGACAATGAAAGAAAAAGTACTGAATGTCACTAAACTAAAGGATATTGCAATAGTGCAAATTTTCAATAATAAGAAAGGAGCCCAAGCATTAAAATGTCATTATAAGAACATTTCAAAAAGAGCTATACCCTCCATAAAACTGTCCAACTCAGCCCCCTAAAAAATGACCAAAAATATATACAAATTCAAGGAAATACACTAATTATAATGCTGTTGACAAAAAACAATTATACAGTAAATGCTAGAGAATTTACTAGTAAGGCTCCTGCATGCCAGCACTATATCAGGTATCTTGTTCTTATCTTACTTAAAGAGAGTATTGTTTTATTTTGGCTGTATAATGTAATACTGTAACCAGGTCGGAGAATGTGCTGATGTTGAGTTGTTCTCTGATAGAAATGTTTAATACTTTAAGATTCAGTTGCAGGAGCAAAGAACATGAAGCCATATCAGGTGGGATTCTCACTGGAGGATTCTTTTGCCTTTTAATGGTGTCAGTGTGACCCTGGAGAGATGGGGGAATTGTATCCAGCAATATTTGCTTAAAGGGAAACTGTCATGGGAAAACATGTTTTTTTTTTAAAAACGCATCAGTTAATAGTGCTGCTCCAGTAGACTTCTGCACTGAAATCCATTTCTCAAAAGAGCAAACAGATTTTTTTATATTCAGTTTTGAAATCTGACATGGGGCTAGCCATTTTGTCAATTTCCCAGCTGCCCCTGGTCATGTGACTTGTGCCAGCACTTTAGGAGGGAACTGCTTTCTAGCAGGTTGTTGTTTTTCCTTCTCAATGTAACTGAATAGTCCGCAGTGGGACATGGGTTTTACTATTGAGTGCTGTTCTTAGATCTACCAGGCACCTGTTATCTTGTGTTAGGGAGCTGTTATCTGGTTACCTTCCCATTGTTCTTTTGTTAGGCTGCTGAGTGGGGGAAAGGGAGGGTGTGATATCACTCCAACTTGCAGTACAGTAGTAAAGAGTGATTGAAGTTTATCAGAGCACAAGTCACATGACTTGGGGCAGCTGGGAAATTGACAAAATGTCTAGCCCTATATCAAATTTCAAAATGAAATATAAAAAAATCTGTTTGCTGGTTTGAGAAATGGATTTCAGTGCATAATTCTTCTGGAGCAGCACTATTAACTGATGTATTTTGAAAAAAATGTTTTCCCATGATAGGATCCCTTTAAGAATACAACCTTTATGTTGATGGATAGCTCCCAGAATCCTTTAGCCCTTGATAACATGTTATAGTATGTTGGAATTTGTAGTAAAGTGTGGCGAGCAGTATGTTTATATCACTATTAATATGGGAACATGAATGAACAATAGAGAAAGATCTTTTAATGTGTATATAATGTTCTGATACACAAAGTGGCACTACTGAGGATCTCTAACTGAAAAAAATGTTAACAAGATCGTAAAATATAAAGAGAAAACATGCAGCTAAGATATTTAGCCAGTTTTGGCTCTCTAGTGTTAATGGGCCTTCTGAACAATACAGAATTGGCAGGAACTGAATGTATAACAGATGCTGCATAACAATCAGCCTTGAGATGCCCCACTGCATGTTCAGAAAATGCAGACCATCACTGTACAATAAAATCTTATTCTGCCTTGTAGGACTAAGGGGAATCGAATCCAATGCCATGGTAATGCTCCCCTTCATCCTACGTTGTGACCAGACCTTACTCTGGTGCGGCAAGCGCAATGCAGGAGAACAAATTAAATCAATACAAGGGACTTCAGAACACGCTCTGTTATTAGCACAATACACCGATTTTAATTAAAGAAGTCGCTTGCAAGAAGAGGTCCAGACTACAATGGATTGATTCAGACTGCTTTTTTCTTTTTATAAACTGTACCTTTGAAAGATCTAATAGGTGTCTATAATAAACTGTAATTGCCAAAATCTTGCTGGACTGAATCTGAAACATTCTTTAAAGGTTTATATATATTTTTTTATTTTTTCATCTTATCCTGCCCCAATATATTTGGAAAACGTGTGTGTTGCTTGTCTGCATGTAATAGGGACCTGCAATGAACTTTTTTGCAAGTTTACTTTAATGCAGGGTAAGAGACCCCTTGACATTCCAGGGTGGGGATGGGGGTTCTGCTGTTACATGACTCTACATATAGCTCTTGTTATTATGCTTTTTCTCTTTACTACTACTAAATTACAACCAGAACTAACTGGTGGTGCTAATCAGTACAACCACACATTCTAATGCATCGGAATGGTAGTTTCCTCAAAGATCAGTTCAAGGTAATGTAAAGATTGGCTTTCTCACACACCTTATATCTATGACCTAGTTATGAACTCAAGGGGCCTGACCAAAGGTTGGACCATCAAGGGGTCTTACAATTCTGAAACCATTGCTTTACAGGACTTTTTAAGTGTTTATAAAATGTTCCTCTGTTACGATTTTCCTACAAAGTTATAGGTACTCTACTTCTCTATAATTTCTTTGGTGAAGTTTCATATCAAAGATCCCCTCCCTTAGAGTTTATGAATACTTTCACAGTACAGTATATGACATCTCCCACATGCCAGTTATATATGAGCAATGTTCTTTTACTGGGAAAATGAGTTTGCAGGGAAATATTACAGTTATATTGATTGTATTCAGTTATCCTGTGCAGATGTGTTGAAATGTATCGTAGGCTGTTAAATCTGGTTTCTATTTGTTTTTCATCCTTTGTAACTCATTTAGATGATTGAATATGAATAGGAGTGCAAAGTGTTATGATGTAAAATTAAGACTCCTGTCTGAATTTTCTTTTGTTTTTGGCATTTTTCAAGCTTCTTTTTTTCTGTGTAAAAAACGTGGTAGGTCAATTCATGTGCAGAACTGATGTAAAACTGTGCCAAAAAATGTAAAGACACTAGATCTGTCAATACTTAGTAGGGTTTAGTCATTTGAACCCAAGTATAAAGCACACAGTTGCCTTGGGTTTGTGATGTCAAATACAGGGGACTACAAACTCATGAGCACACAAAGACCCCAAGGCTCCCAAGAGCTGCATTCTACACAATAGAAGCTTTTGATTGATTACAAATGAGCTAGGGAACGTTTAAAAGTGAACACACTAAATTGTTCTTGTTGTTGAAATGTATGAAGCTACTAAGAACTTGTAGAGTAGTAGGCCTCATTTACTATTGGGCTAAAAGGCATGATATAAATAAATCATCTCAAGTCATCATTTTTTCACACAGTGTTTTCAGCTAGAACTCCTTTGTAACTGAGGCAAAACTTGGAACAAAACATTTTGTCAGACAATTATTGGCAAATTGCCTACTATTGTTATAGCTGTGGCAAACGGAAATCGGTTTAGGTTTGTACTTCCCCTACTTGTTCATGATTTATGGAGTGCTAAAATGTTTCCACACAATTACATTGGTTTCATGCAAGTCATCACTGGAATTCTGAATAGGTCCTGGTATTTCAAGTATGCAGAGGCCCAAACAGCCTCCACCAGCCCAATAAATAGTGACTGCCTATGGCATCTTACAGAAGCCCCTCTGGCATTTACTAGAATCCACATATGAACAGCCTGGACCTGGTTGCATGAGTCAATAAAATTGTTGTCTAAATGAATGAACTTACATCTCTGGCAATGCTGATCTGATGGACCCCAGCAGCGTCCCATACATGACTTAGGGCACCTCCCACCTGCAAGGCAAAATGAAGAATTTAATTTTCTAGGCAAGAGGTAACACTACGTATAATGTAATTAAGCTTCATTCATCTTAATATCAGTCTAGCCACTATTCTGAAGAAATTCATTAGCGTTCTGACTGGGTGTAGTAAGAGCAAATGAAAATGTAACAACTTGGACCACATGGAAACTGTCTCTAATAATTTAAGTGGACATTGCCTTACCTGATTTAAAGTATTTAAAGATGAACTAATCTCTAAAGGCATCTGGCTACCTATATTAATGAATAGAACATATCCTAAAACATGTTCAATAAAAATGGATAATGGCAACTCCTTGATTAAGGTTTTTTGCACAATTGTGATTCAAACACCCTTGTGATTTTCATATTTAAGAAACATTTTGCATGGCTTTATCTCCATTAAATAATAAAATGCAATTGGAAACAAATTAAGCATGATTATGTTATTTCCCACTGACTTCTCGGCCAGTTTAAGATTTTTACTTCTTCTTTTCTAGAAAGCTTATGTAATAAATAGTGGAAATCTTGTTTGAAAAGGTGGTTGAAAAAGACAACAATATAACAGTGTTTAAGTTAGGAATGTTGAGAAGTATGATTATAAATGCACTGATGGGGTCATTCTATTGCAAAAGACTGATTCATTCTTATAATGGAGAATCACCCTACAAATATGCTAATTTTCAGATTAAAAGATGTGCACCAGATTCTGGTATTTACCAACAGCAGAATAATCGAACCATTTATAGGAATCAGAAGAAAGTTGATTAAATACTTTATTGTTTTAAGCAATGTTTTCCAGTACAAAAGTAATCATTGCTTGCTTGTGTTTCCTCCAGATACTCTGATTTTCTTCCTCAACCCCAACAACATAAGGCAGTTTAACTGGCTACTGATAAAACTGACCCTACTGTGTGTGAGTGTGATAGGGACCTTAGATTGTAAGCTCTGCTTGGGCTGAACTGATATGAATGATATAGAATGTCTGTAAAGCTCTGTAGAATATGTTGGTACTATATAAATAGAGAGTGATAATAAAAATCAATCATAAAGATTAAAATCAGTCCCTGTTGGAAAATAATTTATTATTCTGGACTGGAGTTATGAAAGTAATAAGATCCCCAGTCAAGACATGTGCCCAACCATGGCTATTTAATTGCATAGGTGATAGTGCTGTTCCTTTGGGCTTAAGGTCAAATAAATGAATCTATGGAGTCACCCCAAAAAATTATTCCAAATCCTATTTTATGATGTTAGTCACACAAAATAAACTTCACTTGCACTATATTAATTATTCAAATCTTCTTTTAACCTTGGACTTCACAATCAAATTGAGCAGCCAGCAGTCATTTTGTCGACACAGTTATTAAAGGAGTGGTTCATCTTCAAGTTAATTTTTAGTATATTGTAGAAGGGCCAATTCTAAGAAACTTTTCAATTGGTCTTCATTATTTATTTTTCATAGTTATTTTAATGATTTGCAATTTTCTTCTGTTTCTTTGCAGCTTTCAAATGGGGGTCACTGACACCATCTAAAAACAAATGCTCTGTAAGGCTACAAATATATTGTTATTGCCACTTTTTGTTACTTATCATTCTATTCAGTCCATCACCTATTCATATTCCAGACTCTTATTCAAATCAATGCAGGGTTGCTATGGTAATTTGTACCCTAGAAACCAAATTGCTAACACTGAAAACTAGAGAGCTGCTGAATAAAAAGCTAAATAACTATAAAACCACAAACAATAAAAAATGAAAACCAATTGCAGATTGTCTCAGAATATCACTCTCTACATTATACTAAAAGTTAACTCAAAGGTGAACAACCCCTTTAAGGAAGCTTTGCATCACACCAAAATCTGATATTTTAACAGTTATGGGTGTTTTAATAAAATAAGAATTTGGGACGTGTGTCTATGTCTTGACATTGGGACAAAGAAATGGATCACAATGATAATCGCCTAGGCATAACAATGTGTATAACACATTAATATTTTAATAACTGTGTCACCTACAATGTACATTATAAAACATAAAAATGTTAATAATAGAACACAACAGCAATTATTTAAAGCTGCAGGTGCTAATAAGGATATTCTATTTTCATAGGTAAAAGATACACATCATATTTGCCATCATTGTTATGCACATATTATTATAGGGGAATCAATGCATAACTTTTATAGTGATTCCTAGTGAGAACTGAATGCAATGAGCCATTAACTCCCGGGGAGATGAAATTTTGTTTCCCTTTTGTCATTTATGGGGTAATCAGCCCATAGGTAACATTCTTCAATGATTCTGATGTGGATTTTAACAATGTATAATTTCCTGTCACTGGGCCATCTGTTTATTTCAATCATGAACTCATTATAGCAACATAATGTAAAATAATTTCTATCTAACAGAATGGATGGGGGGGGAATAGGGAGGTAGAGGTGCGGGGGAGGATCCATCTGGCACAAATAATATAACTTTAATCAGTAATAATGATAATTATTATTAAGAGACTATTGGAGCCCCATGCACAAACCTAATGAGTCTTAATTGATTTATAACAGAGGGAATTAGTAATGACTGCAAAGGAAAACATCAGTTTTCTTTAGATTGGATAAATCTAAATATTCTGGAGAAAGAAATGAGACAAAACTAGATAAACCAGAATCCATATTGCTGCATTAAAGTCATCTTGATGCTGATCAGATTAAAATGATGGTAGAGGGTAGCATCATTTTAATCTGAAACAGCAAGTGAATACCTGAGAAGTGGACTTTAGCTGATCCCTTTAGGCTGAAGTTAAATTGGATATGCAGCATCTTTTAAGACACATTCTCATAAAAATATAACTTATCCATAACTGTAGACGTCCCCATTTTTTTTTATATCTGTGAGCCACATTTAAGTGTTAAAAGAGCTGGGGAGCAACACAAGTATGAAATAATTCATAGGGATGCCAAATAAGGACTGTGATTGGCTATTTGACACCCCCTATATGGACTGGTAGCTTACAGCAGGCTCTGTTTGGCACATTTGTTTTTTTATGAAACCAAAACGTGCCCCAAAGTCTAGAATTCAAAAATACGCAGCTGCTTTGAGGTCACTGAGAGCAACATCTAAGGGGTTGGTGAGCAACATGTTGCTTTCAAGCCACTGGCTGGGGATCACTGTACTACAGTAGAATGTAAGTCACAAGTGCATTATTTTATGAAGGAACTACAGTGTGCAATCCACAGCCACTGTATGTCACCTGCCTAGATCTTGTATTACACTGTTAACTGACACGAACTCTATGACTGTCAACTACAAAACAGTCGTAAAAACAATTCTTTTTCCCCAGCCTCTCCACATCCTCTTACATCATTGACATGAAATACTTGCTTTTGTGTGTTTGGTAAAACATTGTTATCAACTACAAAACAGTCCTCCTAGGTGTCCCAGAGGGCTCTGTACTTTCAGCCTGCAAGGAGGACAAGAGGCTTGGTTTGTCATACCTGCTATGGAGATGTCAGTAGGAAATTTAGATAAAAAATACTAGAATCTGCATATGATGCCTCTGATTGTACTTCTCTAATTGCAGCTTTTGGTCTGTCAATTTACTTTCATAATTCAATAGAGCTCCTGCATTCCATAGACTGTAAGCTTTTTGGGTCAGGGACCACCTTCCAACTTTTCAATTGAAACTACTGGCACTAATGTATTTAGTTTAACTGTTTAATAGGAGACATTTTCTAACTACCCTTTGACTGACTGAGTCATAAAGCCCCTACTGCACTTCAGTGTTCCATTGCAAAGTGGTACTTGAAATCCATTTGCTTTTCATTGTGGGAGGAGCATAAATCTTCTGGAAAGCAGAAGTCCCAGAATCCATCACTTGACAATGGTACAAGATGAGATGGGAGCTGAATGATTCTGGGAGGGGCTGGAAATGATTCCTACAGATCAGAGACAGACTATTATGGCTTCTTCTCAAACTGAGAAATATTGTGTTTCTCTGCAAAAAAAAAATTATATATTTCTATTCATTTTTGGAAGTTTACCTTTATTACATAAGATCAACTGGATGAGTTCATGTCAAAAAGGGGGGAATTTTTTCCCATTAATTCATATTAACTGTGAAGCTGTGAAGCTTTGTAAAGGACTGCATTTGCTTGTTAAGCTATATAAATAATATAATATAGTTCATGTATACAGTATATATTTCTAATAGGACAACTGTATTTAGTATCACAGTGATTGAATATTTAACCACTTTCCATTAGAGACTCTTAAATGCATTGCTAAGTAATTCACTGGAAGGCATTAACCTTGTACAGGCATTAAACTTGGATTTCATTGTTCAGCCAAGAAAAAGTTGATCTTGGTTAAAAAAAAACCTATGGGACATAACAAGATATAGCCCAGCTGAATGAAAATATTATTTTTGTAAAAGAATGGAGGCTGAGTATTAACAAGCTAAGAGATAGCATTGTACATGAGAGCTGCTCAGTCTGGGCCTGCAGGCAATGCTATGCCTGTCCTTGTATAACATTCCCTATTGTAATGCTACATATTCATTGCCTTTTCTTTTGTGCAACAGAGGAAGAGAAAAAAATATAAAGAAATTATTCTCTATCTTAAGCTCTGTGGTACTAATCTTCTGATCTCTCCGGCTGCCGGAAGGTTAATTATCCAACTGTGGAACTTGCTACCTCTACTCTTCTTTTTCTCAATTGTACAACTTTGTGGTGCATGGCACAGTGACTGGGAAAGCACTCAGCCATGTCATACTGGGTTGCTCAGCGGGTCAGACTTTAATATGCTTTCTTGTGTCGCAGAAATGTACTAGATGACTTGAGTTACAGTGAGTATGAGAGTTGCATTAATTTAGCAAGACTTGAGAAAACAAGCATTAATTGGAACATTTG
>CM044447.1:83876455-83893719 GCA_024363595.1 Xenopus borealis | reverse complement strand
AACTAATGTTCTGGGCAGTTTAATGGACATAATAACAAGGGATACAATGTAATGTAATAAACGTGGACTCTTGTAATGAAAGTCAGTCAGCTGTCTTATGCAATTATAGTAATATTTCAGATAGGTGAGGCCTTGATAAACACATGTGATATTTGGGGGGGAAGGCTGAAAACAAGCCTATATTGTTTCTTGAGATTATTCAGAAATGTCATCTAGAGCTGGACCTTATCCAGGGCTCTCTCTTCACATAAAAGGGTGGGTCACCTTTAAGTTAACTTCTAATAAGTTATTGAATTGCCAATTCTCAGCAACTTTTCAGTTCCTCTTCATTATTTATTTTTTATAGTTTTTTGATTATTTGTCTTTTTCTTCTGACTCTTTCCAGCTTTCAAATAGGGGTGAAAACCCCCCCATCTAAAAGCAAATGCTCTGTAAGACTACAGATTTATTTTTATTGCTACTTTTGATTACTCATCTTTCCATTCAGGCCCTCTCCTATTCATATTCCAGTCTCTTGTTTGAATTGATGCATGGTTTCTAGGATAATTTGGATCCCAGCAACCAGATTTCTAAAACTGCAAAACAGGAGAGCTGCTGAATAAATCGTTAAATAACAAAAAAACCCACAACTAATTAAAAATGAAAAACAATTGCAAATAATCCATTATATCACTCTCTCTCCATCATACTAAAAGTTAACCAAAAGCTAACTCAAACTCTCCACCCTCTTGTACAAACAAAGCTTTTATCAAAGATTGGTAAACTGTATGTTAACTAACAACCATAGAAGAAGGCTACATCCCTACTGCACCACTACTAGTTGTCACTCTAAACTGATTTATAAAATTGACTGATAGAACATACCATACATACTACAGCCAACTGCGTAATAGAGTCAGTGATACTAAACAGATGATATGCTGAATATTTATCTCAACCCCCCCCCCCCTAAACCTACAAGCAGTGCAGTTAGTCACTAGTTTCCATATAAAATTTACAGGAAGCAGCATTTGTACAGTTAAATCTTATCAAATTCCTTGCTGTGGCTATTTTGAAACACACATTAATTACAGCACACTACAGTTATATCTTTTACAGTGATGAATGACTTCCTTAACAATACCCAGCATAAACATATAGGTGTGCGACTAAAGAAGTGAATGGATGTCTAACATAATTTTTAAATGGTTTTATCAGTTTGTGTATCTGCTATATCTTTCTGAAAATCATAATACGGTTATGCTTTAAGCAATTTAATCCAGTCTTTTGAAAAATGTAAATAGAGGAGGGAAATGTAGATGCAGACGCCAGCCCGCTAGTTCCTGGGAGTTTACTTTAAAGGAAGAAAATGCTGATTGATGTTGCACTGCCTTACTGGCCTCTAGGAGGAAGGGTTTGTAGGGATTGTTCTGATTTTAGGGCTTTTGTTTTTTTTTTTTATTAAGTTGAAGAAATTACATGGGCTTGGGAAAGAAGCTTCCCATTGTCTGATTTATATGCACATTTGCTTTTATTAGCCACAATGCAAAACAGAATTTCATCCACAGAAACGTATAAGTAAAGTAAAAGTAAATATCCTCAATAAATACTTTTAATATTACTTTTTATTCTATAAAATACTGGGCTATGTTTATTTTATAGATTGTACATGCCTCATGTTGAAAACATCATAGGCTTCAGAAATTTAACAGAAGATATTTTACTCCAGTATAGAGTGATTCAGCTAAAAATTGCAGCTAATAAATGCTACTCATTGGTTTCATTTCAGGAATTAAACATCATTCCTTCTATGTTTCTTTTTGAAGGGGTTGTTTACCTTTGAGTTGTATGATGCAGAGAGCGATACTCTGAGACAACTTGCAATTGGTTATTCATTTTTTATTAATTGTGGTTTTTGAGTTATTTAGCTTTTTATTCAGCAGCTTTACAGTTTGCTAGGCTCCAAATTACCCTAGAAACCATGCATTGATTTGAATAATAGAATGGAGTATGAATGGGAGAGCACCTGAATAGTAAGAAGAGCAATTAAAAGTATAAATAGCAATTCATTTATTTTTTAGATGGGTTAAGTGACCCCCATTTAAAACTTAAAGATGAACCACTCCTCTAACTAAAACTGTATCAGTGGAAACATTTTCAAATATGTTCAAATATATTCAGTGGAGAAGATTTCCGTCACAGTCAATATAATGTCCTTCTTCTAAATTGCCTCTTACATAACTGGAAAACTTAAAAGTAACATGACGTAGGTGAGAGGAAAGAGGTGAGAGGAAATGAAGAGCAGAAGCAATTTCTAAACTGATTTGGGTGACACTTCTAATGTAGCTCTTTTCTCCTGATACCCACTCCACTGCTGTTGAATCTTGTATGTTCTCCACAGCTCATTTCCCAGTTTCACTGACACTGCCCTTAATACAGCCTCTGAGAGCTGAACAAATCCTTATCCATAGCTCTCCCTTTTTTTTATTTTGATTTCCTTTCTGCTTGGCTTTTTTGAACATTGCTGCTCTCCACAAGGACAGCAAATTTAATTTGCCCAAAGTACAGGCAAATCCTGTAGTTTATACAGCTCTGCTGAGACACAGGGAAGAACAGAGGTTCCTGCACTAGCCAACACATCCACAAAAAGGCACTGCCAATAAAGGCCTTAATTTATCCATGTTGGATCCAGCCTGACCAACAATTCAACCTTGATTTAATGGGCACCCCAACTGAGAGACACACACAAGCATTATATATTGCTGTTACTTTGTAATTTTGTAAGTGGCTGAGTTTTTCTGCTTTTTTTCCCCAATGGTTTAGTTATTCGTGGGGTTTAATCTTAAAAGTCAACTTCTGCTTTTAGCTGTTTATAATAGTTCCTGCTTCATGCCTGAGGATTTATTTTTAGAGCACAAGCAAAAGTTCCAGCAATTTGTTTGGAGGTACAAACCTTTGTTTTCAGCAGACCCTGTTTCTTCTCTCACTTAGTTCATGGTATATACAGTATAAACCCTATAAAATCAAAAAGCTGCAGGTTTAGAGCTGGATATCTGTCACTTTATTAACATTTTATTGGCATGCAGGAGTAAGTGGGTTTCACCCACTGTTATGTTTGGGCTATGAGTGTCTCTGGGCAAACTATATTAATTATTAAATGTGATCTATGCTCTTCGCTATCTGCACAGCCAGTCCTATAGTCAGTTACAGGACCTGGTGAGTAACCATGGCCATCATCAGAAATCTTTGAGTCCAATTAAATTAATTTGATGGGGATCCCCAGACACATCACTTGCAAAGCAGGCCTTTTGTAAGAGCCACTGAGCCTAGATATTATCTTGTTTTCTTGAAAGCAAAAGGGCCCAGGAGCTTCCCAGTCAGAGCCCCAGATATTATTGCATGTAAAATTAAATGTAAGAAATGCTGTTGTTGTATATCCCCAGCAACAGCCCCAGTGGGCCCTGCACCCACTAGTCCAACCCTGTATATTCCTCTGGATTAAAAATTGACTAAACCACCTACAGCAGACCCAGCTGATGGCGCGGGGCAATTTAATTGCTAGATATAATGTCCATGTAAAAGTGCAGCAACTTTGTTCTCTGCATCTCTTTGATAAATGAATCATTAAATGCTACGAATAGGTCTTAGTGCTTATTCACGTTTAATTTGGAGGAAGGTGCAGAGTTCAGCGCTGGGAGGTGCAAGGCAGCCCCGACCTATGGCAGACATTAAGGATAGAGTTCTTTAGCACATGTATACTTCAGCACTACCTAATTTGCATATCTGAATGACACACAAGTTAGGGGGCAGGTACAGAACAGGATGGGGGACATCTACACTTCCCACCCCCAGCCAGCTCCTTATGAATACAGAGAGGCCAGAGGGAGGAAGGGCTGTGTTCACCTGAAAATGCAAGTCCTTTCTAATGCTGTTTTCATGTACAGTATATACTGTACAAGGGTTGAGCAGGTGGAGATGTAGATTTAAATTCAATAAATTAGCAGTGTAACAAATGATATCTTGAAACCCACATTAAAAATGTTGAATATAATTTGCAAACGTGTTCACTAAGCAATTTTTCATTAATTAGGTTTGCATTATCATTAACTTAAAAAATACACTAACAATCAAAATATATTCAAGGTCAAAAACTCTCTGCAAATTTTTTTTACCCAAGTGCAATACAAAGGACACGACGGACAGTGACAGGTCCTTTCCTGTACAGTGATGACAAGAGATGTGATATTCATTTTCAAGATTAGTTTTGTTTTCAGATAAAACAGAAATATAAATGCTTTTTTAGCAGCAAATAAGCTTAATTTAACACAATATGTAACTAGTATAAAACAGACACAAAGTCCAAATGTTTGGTGACAAGCAGTTTAATTAATTTCTAGAAATGGTTGTTAGATTGAAAACAAAACCCAAGAAGAATAGTAGGAGCCAAGGAACTAAAGTAGAAAAACTATACATTCCCATTGCAAAATAAATCCACACAATATACCAGACTCAGATCATATTTCACCATGTATTTATTACTAGTGCTAGCCCCCCACTGCATAGGAAACACAGAAAGAGCATTAGAAAAATAGAGAAGGGATACCCTGGGGTGCAAGTGCCTGCAGGTGGGTGGACAGCACTCAATACAAGGCACATATGCTGTAGTTCTCTGTGATACAATAAAAGAAGCTCATATGAACAAAAAGGTCAGTTCAGTATATAAAATATGGCATTTTTAGCCATATTCATTTTAAGGGTTTAGTTCTCCTTTAAAGTACAAAAAAAGGTCTGATTGCAATTTTTATGCATTGCACACTGCATGGTACATTGTAAATGACCCCTAGGGTTTTCATATGACTCTAAAACCCATACAGTATATCACAATAAATTAACCTCACTTTAGGAACTGTATAGGAAGTACCTATAACCATTACCTTAGGCACTAGGGCTCATTTACCAACACTAGGCAAATTTGAACCTAGACAGTAACCCACAGAAAGCCATCTTGTTACGCCTAATGCAGTTATAGGATTGAAAGCAAGCTTTTTATTAGTTGCCATCAGTGTCGGACTGGCCCACCGGGATACCAGGAAAACTCCCGGTGGACCCAGGTGTTAGTGGGCCCTCATGCTGTTAAACATTTATCCTATTTCATGGCCATTCCCTATTTCTATGAGAAAAAGAGGCTAAATAGGTTTGAATAATAGATTATAGCATGTAAAGAAAAGATACTAGGAAAATAGAGGTTGAGTGAGGAGAGGAAGGATAATAGTACTGAGAGTTGGCCCCTGGTCTAAGGTTTTTTGGTAGGCCCTTGGTCTAAGGTTTTTGGTTGGGTCCTTGGTCCAAGGTTTTTTGGTGGGCCCCTGGTCTAAGATTTTTGGGTGGGCCCCTGGTGTCCCAGTCCGACACTGGTTGCTATGGGTTACTGCACTACATCAAATTCACCTAGTCTCCTGTTATTTAAGTCAGACTTACATACACACAGTGAATGGGATAAAGGAGACTGGCTGCTGGAGTATCATCCAAATCACCACATGCTACCCGTAGACCCAATTGAAGCAATAACAGAAGACATACATATTTTTTTTTCATAAGTCCTCAGTTTCTTATACCTTCATTGTAAAAGGCTGCTAATTTCATAGAGCGATATAAATAAATGATGATAATAAATGTTAATTTGCAGCATGCACTCAGGGCTTGGTCTCCAAAATAAAAATGTGAAATAGCCCTAAAAAGCCAAAAATATTTATACTTATGCTACTCACAAAAAAAACCTGTATAGCTCTTAATATGTGCCAATATGAGGGATCACATCAACCGTTTTCCCTATATCCACAGCTCTGGGAATAGAGACAAGAATATCTGGTCAATATACAGTTACAGTTAAGCCCTTAACCAAGAGCACTATCTTCTGCTAGGCTTAGGGGAATCAAGGTTTCACACTAAGGGAGATTTAGCTATAAGAGTTAAAGTATATTGTTTGCACAATCCCTCTACTGGGTCATTAAAGTACAACAAAAGTCTTCAAAAAATAAAATATATTCCTAGCAAAGACAAAACATATTAGATAAACTTGAAATGCCTGCACTAGCTTCTAATACAGTCTACAGACTTGCAGGTCCCTCTCCACTTCATAGTTTATGTTTATGGACATACAGAGAGAGGATTTTCCAATAAATCCTTTTCTCTGAGTACCGTACAGGCAGCACAGCTACCATAGGGTTAATGTTGATTTCCCTCTAGGAGGCAGGATGACTGAAAAAGCTGTAGGCTGTTCCTTCTCTTCTGACATTAGCCCCTCCTACTTTTAATTTCCAAGAAGAAGGAGAGCATCAGAAGGAGAGTATTAAGATAGGTATGGGACTCCCTGTGCTGCCTGGATAGTACTTTGAGAAAATGAGAAAAGTAGCAAATCCCCTTTTCTCATTCATCCCTAGGCAGCACAGGTACCATAGGATTATGTCCCAAAGCAAGAGGGTTGGAGATGAGTCCTGGTTGGAAACAGAGACTGGTAACATGGATCCTGAGGAAAAAATGTAACAATTACAAGATTGTAACACTTAGTGGCCATACAGCAGACCTGGTCCATCAAGGCCTGATTTGCGTGAGCGCACAAGGTACTTAGAGCTTAGGAAGAGGGGGCAGATACTTGTATGCAAGATGGATGGTTTCTTGAATCCATCTGCTATTCAAGGCTTTCCTAGCTTTGTTTAATAATGAGGAGGTCCGACTAGGACAAATAGTGAGTAAGTTTTATGTTTGGATCAAGCCCTGCATATGTAATATTTGAGGGCCCACACCACGTCTAGAGAGCGGATGGCCCGATCTTTGTCACTGAAAGGATATGGGCACAGGGAAGGCAGAACTATCTCTTGTTTGATGTGATAGTCAGATACCACTTTTAGTAGAAAATTTGGCTGCAGTACCATTTTGTCCTCATGGAAAATACAGAGGGGTGACCGACAAGAGAGAGCAGTTATTTTTAGAAACTTGTCTGGAGGATAAAATGGCCACAAGGAAGGCCACCTTGAGGATGATCAGTTTGAGACTGATGGAATGAGTGGGTTTGAAAGTAGGACTAGATTGAGATCCCATGATTGCAAGAGTTGTATTGCCTGTATCAAGGTTCTGACATCAGAAATGTTTGCAGGTTGTGTCTGTAGGAGAATGAATAGAGCTTACACTTGCACTTAAATGGAGCTGGAGCTTGGCCCTTTGTCGAGGCCAGCCTGGGGAAAATCTAAAAGGATGTGTATTGATACAGTTTCAGGGGACATCTGCCTTTGGGAGTAGATAGGGCTCCTGTTTGATGTAGAGGGAGGCGCCAGGGGGTCTCTCAAAGTCTGTCTGGCCATCGCCACTTGTGGGAGATCTGTAGGTAGATCTCCTGATTCAGTTTCCATTCCTTAGGATCTTGTGTTTGGTGGCTATGTGGATGGTCGATATATGTGGGACAGTTTTTTCTGACCATGACATGATCTTGGCTGCTTCCTTCCAGGAAATTCAGCTGTGGGTACCATCTTGATGATTGAGATAGGAAATTATGCCGTTGCGTTGTCTGCTTGAATCTTTAAAGGGTTGTCTTGGAGAAGGTCTGTCCAATGATGTAAAGCAAACCTGATTGCCTGATGTTCTAGAATGTTTATTGGGAGTTGACCATTTTCCGTGGTTCTGTCCTGAAACACACCACCCCAGCCTGACAGGCTGGCGTCTGTGGTGACTGTGAGTGCATGTGGGGTCAAGCAGGGATGTCCGATGGTAAGGTTTTTGGTCTGTATCCACCAGAGTGCTTGAGTCGGATCTTGGAATCGAGGGTAGCGGTGTCTCTGTTCCATCTTTTCAGTAGCTCTAGTTGCAGATGACGCATGTGAAATTGTGAGTAGGGTACCACGTCTATGGAGGATGTCTTTAGGCCTAGACACTGCATGAAGGATGGAAATATCAAAGGCAGATGTTGCCGCTGTAGTGAGCTTTTCTATCTATTCTGGTGTGAGGAAGATACGATGGGTCTGGAGTCTTCCATACCTTTTTGAAAATCTCATCCACTGTTTAATGGATGAGGCATGTCTGAGCTAATGGGGTGATCTAGTAATGCTTGGGTATACTGAATGGGTGCAAATAAAACAACCACTCCAACTCACTGCAAATCAATGTAAAGTGGCAGGCGGTGTCTGAAGAAGTATTTACTTGGTGCAGAAGTCCCTTGGCATCCCACGCCACACAAAATATGGAGAAAAAAGAGGGAGTTCCACAGCACCGGACAACTTTATAAACTAATATCTTTATTTGTCAATGTTAAAAGACATACTGCATTCTGGACTTGACGTGTTTTGGGCGCTTCCGCCCTTAATCATAAGCATAAAAGAAAAGTAGTCAGAGTATCTCTATATATATGTTAATAATAATAATAATAATAATATAGTTAAATTCCACAGTACTACTAATGGTGAATATTTAGTATTGTTTTATTCATCAAATAATGGGACTTCTGCATGTGACATTATACAATCATAAATGGTGAGGAAAAATTAAGAACCACAAATATACAAATCTTTGAGAGAACAGACTGTACATCCGGCATATTGTTTGGAACAAGATTTACACTCCAACAAATAAATAATGCGGTTACTACAACAACGTGCGATTTTTAAATGCTTTACCAGTCACATTAGATTTAAATTCAGAGCGAACTGTAATTTGTTATTTGCTGGAGTGCAAATCTTGTTCCAAACAATACTTCAGACGTACAGTCCATTCTCTAAAAGAGAGTTAGGGAGCATCTAAAAATATCTTAAAATATCTTCTATAGTAAAAGGAGACAATAGATTCTCTATTTCTCTGTAAACATTTTAATTTGTGTAGCAAATATATATATATAGACACTCTGAGTACTATTCTTTCATGCTTATGATTAAGGGCGGAAGCGCCTGAGACACATCAAGCCAAGTATGCTGTTTGTCTTTAAACATTGACAAATAAAGATATTGGTTTTTAAAGTTATCTGGTGCTGCGGAACTCCATCTTCTTTTTCCATAAACTGAATGGGGCCCCATTATCTACTTCATATGGAGAAGTCATCCTGGACATAGTGTAATAGCATACCTCTAGCTGAAAATCTCCCTAGCCAGCATGCTAACCTATAGAGAAAATTAAGAAGAGATGACAAAATTGATCAACCTTCTATGGATCCACTTGACAAAAAAACTAAAGTAGGAGGGGCTAATGTCCGGAAGAGGAGGAACAGTCTACAGCTTTTTCGAACATCCTAGGGAAGTCGACAATAACCCTATGGTATCTGTGCTGCCTAAGGATGGTTGAGAAAAAAGCAATTGCCAAAGAAATTCACCAAAATGTAGATATTAAGCTTTATAGCCATGGTTTGCTTTTTCACCCTCTTTGGTCACAAAAATGAGGCTAGAGTTTGCAATTTTCTCTTAAACATACCACGTCAGAGAGTGGTATTTAGTGAAGAACTTCGAGGCATAGTCTGGGAAACAGATGAATGTCAGCTGTGATTGCTGGCTTCTGCTTCAAAGTGAGCAATGAAAACTATGAACCAGTATTTTTTAATCTTCTTAATCTATTGTACAGGACAGTGCCATAAGTGCAAACAGAGACTGCATGTCCCCAGTTCATTGCCAGCATGCTTAAGGGTTTTCTAACCCCAATTTGACATCTACCAAGTGCACAACATAAGGGAGTCCCAAGCCCAGTAAATTGCTCCCATGGGAGAAGACTAAGATTAATGTGAAAGCAGTGCTTTGACTTCTCAGTTAAAGCTCTTTTTTTCTCTAGCTGCCACGGTGGTCTCATACCTTCTAGTGAATACAATATTTTCTCATGCTTTGTTTTAGACATCATTACAGACCAGTAACTCATTGTAAATATTTCAGGAGAAAAATGTAAGTCTAATATGTAAAGCTCATTTTCCAAACTCACCTCTTTCATACATACAAATGATAATACCTCAACTAAGGAACCCTATGTAGAGTTACATATCATTGCTATTCTTAAAGGGAAAATAAAACAAGAAAAAAAAACTACAGTATTTGAGCAAGGATATATTTTTTTACTTAATTTTATCTTATTTGAAGGGAGACAGTGAGCAAACTGCAAATAAAAGGCAGCTTGGCACCTGCTGGAATCAGGTCGGGAGTAGGAATCAAAATACAGTAGAACTTTAACATTCCAAGTACACAGAGGCACAACTCAGAACAAGAATGGGATCTATTTGGTCCTGTTTGTTTCACACTTTATATGTGGCTGGCTTTCATCTCATGTTCTCTACTGCAATATATGGGCATTTGATCTGTAAATACTTATCAATACTACGGTATTTAATCAGCCTAGCAAATCACCACCTAGGGCTAGGGTTAGTACATCCCTTCCTTCTATTCCAGGGGTCCTCAAACCTTTTTACCTGTGAGCCACAATCAAATGTAAAATTGGTTGGAGAGCACCATAAGCATGCAAAAGTTCATGGGGGTGCCAAATATGAACTGTGATTGGCTATAAGTAACCCCTATGTGGACTGGCAGCCTACATGAGGTTATGTTTGGCAGAACACATAGTTTTTCTGAAACTAAAGCTTTCATTCCAGCGAGGAATTTAAAAAGAAGTACCTGCTTTGAGGCAACTGGGAGCAACATCCAATGAGTTGGGGAGCAACATGTTGCTTGCAGCCACTAGTTGGGGATGATTGCTCTATTCCCTAAATTGTTCTACAAACACTACATAGGTTTTTCACATGATTTTGAAAATGTATGATAATACTGGGGAGTGGATGTATACATCTACACTACAAGTTCATTGAAGTGAAAGGGTTGAGATGGTCTTACTACTCAGTGGGTGAACGTTTCTGTAGTCCCAAGCAATGAAGCTATAATATACTGTATAACATACTGTGCATAATGGGCAGAGGCATATATGCCTCTAATGGGCAGATGTACATATACCAGATGAAGCCACTTGGATTTGTGTGTTAAAAGTGTTATGATTTGAGATTAACTGAAGACACTATGTTATCTAAAGTCATCTTAACTCATTTAATGCATTTAACCTTTTCATTAGCATACCAAAACACCATTGTTCACAATGATGAACACTTTAATTAGATGGGATGCTGTGACACAATTTTCTGTGTTAAATAGGATACTTTGGATATCTGGGTTTAGTTATTCTGTGTTAAACACACAAACCAAAGTGGCTTAATTTGTATATCTCTTGCTGTAATACTGCTAAAATTATTATTTTTAGTGGTTTAGAAATTAGAAATTGCTACAAATTGCTCATCCGTCTCACCAATCCCTGCCCCCACGGACTTAAAATTTCATGTCCCCAATCACATGTTCACAACATTAGGATCAGTTTAATCAGTAACCAATTAACCTGTCTGTATGTTTTTAGAGATGAGGAGAAATCTCACACAAACTCAATGGATGTAGTACCCTCATTAAGACTGAACCCTGGTTCAGCCAACAAGGCTACCCACTGTTCTACCAAGATGTCCTAATTAAACATTGATTGGTATAATCAGCAAATGACAGCAGAATATGCAAAAGAAGAGAGACAATATAATGTGTACACGCATAACATGTGTGAAAAAATAAGGCTCTGAGTATTAAAAATACATTTAAATAGAGCAGAGTGGAAGGGCAAGCAGTTCTCCTCTGCGGTCACAGTTTATGTTTCTTTGATTTACAAACACCAGATATTGGCAAAAAGCTTAAATAATACATTGTAAATCACTCATCACATCATTATACAGTGCACCAGGCAGCCAGAATAGTGACACAAAGGATGAACAGGTAGCGGTTGTTAAGAGAAGACAAGGGACCTTTCACATTATCAGGCCTTTATGTCAGACAAATCAGTGGATATATTCTAGCTGTGAATCCCCTATTATCCCCTATGTACAACATCATCAACCTTCCAAAGACAAGACAAATGGTAAAGTTCGGTGTCTCGCCTGTGATTGCTTTTTCTGTGACTAATTGGATCTGAAAAGCTGTGGGCTCAACTGCAAACATCTATTTGACAAGTGAACAGTTTGCAGAGAATGTTCCTGCTATAATATGACATGCATTTGCAGATAATAAATTAGTCTTAATATCATGTTTTATTCTCCTTCTTGCAGCATGTTTGCCATCTGCAGCTACCTTACACATCGGCATCTATTATCTGCTCCCTGCAGCATAGGAAACAGATCTTTTTTTCTCTTTTTTATCTACAGAGATTTGGCAGGTCTGGAATAAGTTTGTATTGTTTTGATAAAGGTGTGCAATTTGTAGACATTGGGAAAAAGGTGCCATAGGGATCTTACAGTAAACACCCAACTGTAATTTGCAAAATAACAACCAGAGTGACCAGAGCTTTCCAGTTTTTTTATTTCTACCTACAATATGTTGTGATCACTGTAATAACTGCAATATTTGTTCAGGTATAATATAAATAAATAAATGCCTTACATCAGTCAGTTAGTTTACATTCTGCATTCAAACAGCAGTAGACCTGTAAATTCTACTTTACTTACTGGTTGGTTCCAATGGGTTACTAGAACTTACAAATGTAAATACATTTCCCTACACTAATATATGTATTACTGCCAGATGGCCATTTCTCCATGGTCACTTAAAACTCCAATAGACTGCAAGCTCACACTGGCAAGGTTGCTGGTAGCTTTCCAATTATAACAATTACAAAATGCCAAAGTGGCCAATCAACAAAGATGTGGGGTTCCTGCTTGTTTGCTGGATGAAAATCTTGCTAATATATAAAAATATTTATTTTGCCATTCCTTAACCTTCTCTTATTATAAAACATCAACAATGTTTGGAGTTCTATTGTCCAGTTATCTAGCTAGAATCGATCACTATTTTAAAGGATCATTAACTTATATAGCCTGGTCTATTTAATCATTCTCCAGAATCCATGCAAAAGACTTACAAATGGTATATGCCTCTGCCTTTTATGCATTGTACTGTACAGAGACAGCCATACAGGTAATGTAATAGCCCTTTGTATTTTGAAGCATAATAAATTCATTTTCTCCTTATTCAAATGAACAGTGTTTAATTGACGACACTCATATGATGGAGAACATTAAGCAGATGCTCATGACTATGGTTTATTTGTATGACTGCAGCTTTCTACATCACTTTACTATCTAGTTACATTCAGCCTCAAAGGACTAAAAGGTTTGTGAGGCACCAGCAGAAACACTCAGCTAAAGAGGCAATAGTAACTGAACATAAGTGCCATTAAACAATGTTATTAGCCATATCAACCAGATAGGAGGGTCATTGTCAACTTATATGGACAATAATACCTGCAAAAGAATATCACTTCATGAGCGTCCTCCTGGGTTATTAACTCTAATTATAAGCACCTTCGTGTGAGGAAATCATATACTGAGGCAGCCAGCTGTGGGACATGATTGTCTCTAAAGGCCCCGTGGCCTAATTACCTTTGCTGATTTAGCTGTGTAAGCCAAAGAAAGTCTCTTATCTTTTCATTACACCTGCTTATGCTTCTGTTTCAAAACTTTTCCTATTGTAGATGTACAATACATTTGATGTGCTGCTTTATGGTGGGAGTTATGATGAGAGTTTGCTTTTAAACCTCAGGATACAGGTCAGATTCAAAAGCAAATGGTTATGATCCATATGGCCCCCCTCAATTCACTGATTGGTTACTGGCCAATTAGAGAGCTGCACAGCAGGAAGTAGAGTTCTAGCTATTATGTTAGACATCCAGTTACTCCAGATTTTATACTGTACATTACAGTTTTGGCTAACTAAATATATTGAAAACATTTTTTATTTGTTTACCCAGTTTTTATTTTTATACTGAGAAATTCCTTTAACATATAGATGGTATATATATTAACAATCAGTGGCCATTGTGCACTTGGTGCTTGGGGATAAAAGTAAGGGGGTTTATACCAAATAGTACAAACAACCCCTTGCCTGTGATGCAAAGTTCTTAGTTAAATTTGTTTTCACTAGTAGAGCAGGCTAGCCATTCCTGTTAATACATAAAAATGTAAATAACTTGTGAACTAGTATAAGGAACTGGAAAACCCTGGATTGTTATTACACTTTCCTTTCAAATGACTTGCCAGTTTATATCTGCAAACACAGCAATGTACTCTAATTACATTGTGGTCCTTCGTGCGGCCCTTTTTGGGTCTTTCCAGTCACGTCAAATTTCTTCTTTGTATAAATGGCAGGTGCAGGAAGAAGATGGGAATGATTATTGGTATCTCTACGTACATCTTTAGGATGGAACTGGTAAAGATCCTGATCTACTATACTAGATAGAATTATAATTAAGCATGGTTTAAAGCGTGTAGAACTCTAGAAGCTAATATATAGTTATAAATAAATATATAAATATATATATATATATATATATATATATATATATACACACGTATAATTCCATGAATCAGTTTGTTTGACATATTTATATAGTTCACTCTTAATAGCAAATTTTATGGGTTTTTGTGCTCAGTTTTTTTTAACACAGACTACTTGAAGCTGAGATTTGCAACCGGTGAATCTGTGAGCCAAGAGCTATAACATGGCTGATACTCCCCCAAAGAAGTGCTCGTCGGCACTTCAAGAAAAAAATTGTATATGCAAATGTCTATTATTCGTGTTCTTATTTTAGAATTTGCTTATCAAAAAGTTGCAGTGGCAGCTGGAGAAAGAGGAACGTGTGGAATTCTGAATGTATGGTTGCATAACATATTGCTATGATAATAAAGCTTTTTCAAGCTAAGTACTTGAGACATTGATACTAAGGGAATATAAGATCTAAAGCAATATAAAAATGTGTGCAAAATGTTCTCTATATTCTATTCCATTTATTCTTAAAACAATCCTTTCTCCACCCCCTTCCTCAGATATATATGTATGTATGCTATATTCTCTCTAAGTCTATTTTCCTAATTACATTAATAACACTCATTATAAAGATAGCCTCTTCTCATATGCTCTGCTTTTTAACTTTTGACCATGGACATTAACTCATTTCAAATGCAGTTTATGCATTGGGGTCAAGACACTCTTTTTATATTCTGTATATGTGCTGTTGAGGCTTTTCAGACTACCAACTACAGTTTCTCAAGTCTTTGACATGACACAGTTCTCTCTCGTAATACTTAAAGCGGTTAAGCGGTTAAAACGTTATTCAATTAGTCAATTCTAAGCAACTTTTTAATTGGTTTTCGTAATTTATTTTTTATAATTATTTGCCTTTTTCTTCTGATTCTTAGCAGCTTTCAAAACTCAAAAACTTCAATAATAAAAATTTAAAAAATATTGCAAATTGTTTTATAATGTTACTCTCTACAACATACTAAAAGTTATCTCAAAGGTGAACAACCCCTTTAATACTTAATGGACCCTTTCCTCTTCCTAAGCATAATCCAGCCAATGTTCCAGAATTAATAGACACAGCAGAGTGGCAGCTTTAATACTGATCTAGCCAAATCTAGAAAAAAATGGGCATACCAGCTTTACATTGCAGATATATGTCAATATCTAGTAAAGGACACACCAAACATACCTTGGTATAAGCAGAGGAAATCAGAAAATGGATGAAATTAGAAAATTTCAACTGGCAATACAAAGAAGAAAATATATGGTGATAAAAAGAAAACCAGGTAAGAACACCAAGAACCCAAGTGTGAAAAGCTGAAGAATGTAGAAAAAAGGGACTGAGAAAACAGTAAAATTGAAATGTGCAGAGAAAATAAATAGATGATGGAGTAAATTTTCATAATTGTACAATTGTGTTCATTGTGCTGAATGCAATGCTCTGCTTGGCTGCAATGATACTGAAGATGCGGGGACAAAACTGCATTATGTGTAAAACATGGTCCAAAAAAGCCCTTTGCACATTGAACTTGTGGTTGGAAATAAGCCCATACATCTGATTATTATATATAGTTTATGTGGGAGGTATTTACTATACACCCAGGCAGAAGTGCAAGATCAATAAGGGGTGCAAGCGTGCACTACTCTCTAACATTCACATAACTGAATGACACACAAGTCAGGGGATGGGTGGGTAGAAAGAGGTGCCTCCCACCACTTATGAATCCAACATTGGTGAATGCAGGCAGCACTGTATTCATTGAGGCAGCTGCAGACTTCTGTGCTTCTAAAAGGAATTCAGAGACTGGTAGAACAGGAAAAACAGTGTGCCAAATGCAAAAAAATATAAAATTGTAGACTTTTTTGAACTTTGCACACTGCCTCTGAAATCATTAACTGTAGTCTAGAATAAACTTATGGTGGATATAAACTTACATTCTGCATTGCTGGCCATTGGGACCAATGTAGCATTCGGAGTGCGTACAATATCTTGCCAGTGGATAGTGTCAGCATAGCAAAGGAACTTATTTTGTCCAAGGTATACTCCTCCATTCAGGATCTCTGTAACAAGAAAAAAAGCACATATATTACTCACTATAGATTTACTGTTTTGAGCACAATTTTTATATTTTCCTACAGTGCTAAAGCTTCTCAGGCCTTCTTGGTATAAGGCTTTCACTGCACCCACACAGCATTTATAGCAATAAATTGCACTACAAGTGAATTAACCTTCTGATATATATATATGGGAGAAACACTGTCCTCAGCTACAATCACTGTTATTTATGTGCAGAGTGAGGAAAATCATTTACTCATACAAATCTTGACCAAAGAGAACCATTTTGGTATGTGAGCATTATGCTGGTAGCATCATTAATAACGAAAATGAAACGTTTTTAATATTTTTTTTAAATGTTGGTGTCAACTGTCAAGACTTGATAATTGTATTTTTGTATTCATTTTTATGTCAAGGATTTGACACACTCATTTATACACACTTCAGTTTCAGGCTTCATTTATTAAGTTATTAATTCAAATTTTTGGTTTTGTTTCTATTAAGATAATGAGACACAAAGATTTGTGCCAGCAAAGCTTTTAAAGCAAGTCAAAAAGAAAAGGAAAATACAGAGTCGCTTTGCTACCCCACATTCTAAGGTTGTCTCATGTAGTAACTCCTTGTTTGACACTCCCCTTTGACACAAGGTGACATGTACTGTCTCCAAATCTAAAGAAATGGTAGAAACTGTAGAAATTCACCCTGCTGGTTACATTCTATTGAAAGCTGAAGGATCTGGAGAATACAGACAATTAGGGCAGCAAACCACCTAAGACCAACCCGAATGCTTTCACTGCAGACATTATTGGGAATGTATAATATACATTTAATAAGTAATAGTT
>CM044447.1:83859024-83874853 GCA_024363595.1 Xenopus borealis | reverse complement strand
TTTTATAAGAAACCTGACTGACTGAATTTCTAGCCTAATTCTATTTTAGACTTCCCTTGTCCTTTAACTGTAATCATCCACAAGGACCATGCATACCTGAAGTGGACCAGTTTGCCTCTGTAACGATTTATCATGATGTTTTAGGAGGGTCTTGGGAGCATTTTTCCAAAAAGGGTTAAGGGGTTGGTTGTCTTGTTCTTTAAAAACAGGTGAAAAAAGGCCCCTTATAGCTGAGATTTAAGGTAATGTCCCACTTTAAAGAAGCAAAAAAAGTGGGAAAACATATATAAAAGTTAAGGATAAGGCAGGCAGTTGTACATGGCCCTATCCAGGATTGTAAGTACATTCAGGGCCGGATTTACATAGTGGTCACCGCTAGGCCCGCTGAAGTTTATCGCCCCTGTCATCTCCCTTTTATCTGCTCAAATTTTCATCATCGGGCCCGGGCCTAGGTGGCCTCTCCACACATCCGGGCCCGAGTACATTGTTTACTAACCCTGAACTCAAGTCTGACTCAGGATTAATAATATTCTATCTGAGGGTGCCCACTGTAAAGACTGTTTGTAGGAGAAACATTCTCACACATACAGTACATTACCAAAAATAAGATCTCCTGCTGGACTTTAAAGATTTGTCTCTACTACCACTAGGGCGCAGATTGTCATTTAACCCAATATCTATCAACAACAGAGCCAAACAATAGGCAGCTGGGCTAGCAGCAGGGGGTAATAAAGCTGTGTTCATAACATGGTACAGGCCTATGAGGGGGCCACTGAAGAGAAACAAAAATGACAGATAAACTGATGATATATGTTAGAAAGATACTTTTTGATAATATAAAAAAATACTATCAACAGAGATTGAACATCCCCTTTAACTTTGAATGCATACAACTAATATGCTGCCTGCTTATTATTCAGCATATCAAAATCAAGTGGTTAAAACCCCTGACCATTTCTATAATCCATGTTATATTTAATCAGGGCATATTAATATTCTAGTTGCTAGAGAGTCATATTAATTTCCGTGTAATGTAAATTAAAGCTGCCTTAGATCAATAATAATAATAATACAAGAAATCTGGTTACTTTTTATTGCTTAGCATATCGCTCATAAGCTGTTTTGCAGTCTTATAATATTAATCTAAACACTGCTCAGCCCGATTCCAGGAAACATATGATTGAGGATCTTGAGCTTTACCCATTGAAAAGAGGCTTAAAATAGGAGAATTCCTTAAATACTTCATATATCATCTGGCAAACAGCACATTCTAGATTAGTATTTACAGACTAATCATTCTAAGAAAGGTGATCAGTAATTCAAAAATTGTCCATCTGTCTAACACGCCCCTATAAACATCAAATAAGATGGTAGTGACTGTATTCTATGTAAATTTGCATTTGTTTTATAAGAAGCAGATAACTAAGCTGGATAAAGGTTTTGAAGCAGATATGCTACAGTAGGTCAGACTCCTGCAGCCAATAATTCCCATTATATTGAATTTAGATCTCACTATATATTAAGGCCCTTGTAAAGATCAAACAAGTATAACTTTTGACTGAGTAAAGGTCTAGCTGGTGTTATGGAAAAAAATATCCAATGCCAGCACCTACACATCACCCCTAGTGTCAGTATTGGTCAAGTTAGTCAATATGCATGCGTCAAGCAATTTGTACCCATGCCTTTTGCATGCTATAATTAGGTTAAGTATATACACAGCTTATTGTCGCATCTGCTTTCTCTCTCTCTGCTCACTGTTACTTAGGGGCAGATTTATCAAGGGTCAAATTTCGAAAGTTAAAAACCCTTGAATTCGAGCCTCGAAATTTTCCCGAAGTAAAATCCGACGAAATCGAATATCAAATTCGTAGGATTTTACCGTTATTCGATATATCTAACGATCGAATAGTGATTATCCGATTTCATGAAAAAAATTGTACTAAACATCCGATTTGATGAAAAAATGGTATGGACAGAATTGGCCCAGACAACTATGTTCAACAAAGCTATATGTTTACAGAGTTGGGGGAGGGCAAGCAGGTGTACCCTTTCCAGGCCCCTACATTATTATAATTAACATGTATTTTTAGAGTGTCATCATACTGTGCATTGCTGTAACATATTGCATTTTTTAGCAGAGAAATCAGACCACATAATGGGATCCTGTCCTTACTGTCGGCCCTATTCCACATAGTAGGGAATGAGCTGCCCTAAGCCAACCTGCAGCCATTTCCCAAGGTAGAAGTGCTAAGTTTGGTGCATGCGTCACTAGGCTGATAAAACTGACTACAGTCCTTTCTGGTGCTACAGTTGTTAAATTAGGTGACATTATTGTTTCTTCTGAATGAATACGAAAAAGGACCATAGTGGTGAAGTATTTTGTCAGTTAACCAAGTATAACCTTCAGCTCCTTAAAATACTACGAAGCACAGAAGTCTATGCTTGACTAGTCAGCCTTTGAACCCATCTTTCCTTTTGTGCAGTGGATCTCTGAGAAGTGAGGTTGTGCAGTGAGGTTGTGCTTATATAAAATGTCAGGCTTGTATTAGGGGAGGACAAAAAGCTCAATGTGCTGTAATAATCAAAATGAGGAATTTAACCTTCTATATTTCAGCTCAGTGACCACTCTGCAAAGCCCATGCAAGCGGAAGCCGCATTTCAAGGTATAAGAAGCTTCTGACCCGACTGACAATTGAAAAGCAGGAATTACGTGGTCCATTAGCTGGGAGGCAGTCATAACAGGAGAAAAATCCTCAATGACATCTGGGTTTAGTGATATTTACACATCCATGTTAGCTCCCAAATCAGTTACGGATACAGCAAGCCTGAAGGCATACAATAAACCTAGATATTTAAAGAATCATAGCAAAAGGGCTCATATTCAAGTACATTCAGGATTGTTGATCAATGATCATCTGCATGTGTATTATCATGTTATTTCTGTTCCCATCTAAAATGGTATGGATTTATATGGTACTGGTTATTTACAAATTAACCAGTACCATAGAAAGTAGAAAGATTCTGAGCTATTTAAACTGGAACTTGGATGTAATAATAAAAATATCTGGTCTGCTTTAACTACCATGTGCAGGAACAATACTGGTTTGCTTTAAATATTGTGTGCAGGAACAGTACTTTTAAAGATTTTAGGACTGCAATTGGCCCACAAACCCCGCCCCCCCACTCCAGTTGTGAGCCTCTCCACCCCAGTTGCGAGAACCAGCCTGACCCCCTCCAAAATGCAACTGCATGCGCACATTGTACCTTTTCCTTCCAGCAACTGGAGGCAGTGAGCACCGGCAATCATCTATCAAGAAGGGGTCCTGGGTCAACACAGCCCATGGGTTTTTTCCCGGTTTTATTGTAACACAATTGCAGCTACCACAAATCAGTATGTAGACACAAAAACACTGGAATAACACACTGCATTGGGGATGAATAAAATTATGCAGATTTGCATCCAGAAATTGCATCTGTAAGTAAATGCCTTTTTAAATCTGGTTTCATCAATCTCTGATGTAATGCAGGATTTATGCATAAAGATTATGTTCATTTTTAAAGCTCTTTGGAAAAAAAACCATCTGGGGGTACAAATCTAAAAGAAACAAATTACTTTTCTTCAGAGCACAATGCCAACAAAGTTCCTGCTGCCCCAGAAGCTTGAGATATACACATATACATTACATCATGCTAAGACTTCCAAGATAGTGTGTGCACATCAATAATATCTTCTAAGGAGCCAGGCATCTGAATTGCATAAGCCTACAAACTTCATATGGGATCAGTATTGAATACATAAGGTGGCATGCCTATCCATTGAGAAAGCAAGGAATTTTTTTTACCAACCAAACACTTCAAACTCATCCCTACTGTACATTCTCATAGTTGTATAATGCTCAAATAAACATATATCTTAACCATGTAAGTCATGGACCCACAAAGCAAGCAAAGGGAAGAGCACACAAAAAGCACAATTATGCTACAATAAAAGGCCTCAAGCAATAAGGCAGAGACTTTAAACACATGTACAGATAGCACCAGCCCCCTTTCCAATAGGCCACTGTCCATAATGTGAGGGCTTAGTACCAGCCATTCCAATAAATCATCCATAGTTCATGGCTTCCATTAAAATGCCCATAATCCATGGCATTATACAGTCCATAAAGAATCTTGAGTAAGGTTCCATGGTAAAACTGCTCATACAAGAGGCTTCCTGAGATGTACTCCTGCTGAAATAATGTTGTACTGTATATTCTGTATTCTTACCATGGTATATACTACAATCAGTTAATAACCATATACGGTTATTAACACTTGGTATAATGTATATACTATAGATTCTATGATTCAGCTCCTTCACCAAACCTTTTAAATCTGTCATACGTTATAAGATTTTTTAGACATGATATTCTATTTATTCTCAGTTTGTCTCTATTTTGCAGTTGAGAAACTGATTTATTCTCAATGCACGTGAATATATTTATGCTGTTAAGCCACACATTATTGGTTTATAAACAGGCAACAGATGGAATATGCAAAGATCTGCCTCTGTACCTCTGATACATCAGCCCAGATGTGACTAGCAGGCCCATTTTGTGATGTTGTCCCTAGACTAGCTAATCTGAAAAAGGCACACATGCACAAAAAAGTCTGACTTTGAATTGTTCCCCTGCCAGGGAGGGGTGAGCACAAAAAAATACACCGAGGTAAACAGCAGAGTCTTAATTCCTGCAGCGAAGATGGAAATGCTGCTTTCATTGTGTCTCTTGCCAAGGATGAAATGGAACTGAGAATAATGAACTGCAACGGAGCAAGTGTCAGCCTGATATTAATAGGAGGCTCCATTAATACAGACAACAGAAGGAGACAGGTCGTAGGAGTCAGGATATAACCTCTTAATGTGCAAAGCACAGGCAGTGCATCTCAACAACACCGAGTGGATTGCAAATTGTGCTGGACAGTGACACTTCTTACCTTAGCTGTGCTAGGACCTCATAGCAGATCGATTCCTAAATATAACATCAAAGTCTATTCAGCCCCATTACTTATGGAATGAATCTAAGTGAGAATGTAGCCTACATGCAACAGCTGGCTAAACAAAATCACTCTAGTTATACGGCAGATACAACATGCATTAAATTTGCAACAAAATATAGACATAGTTACAAACTGGAATATATTTTGCCAGAAAAAAATCAGGGTATATCCAGCTAAGCGCCTCTATGAATGGGTGATAAGGCAATGCATGTACATAGCCCTTACTCAAAGTTGTATTGGTAATACACACATATATATGAGCTGACCGGACAATGTTACATCTGTACAGTGTCAACTGGCAAGATACTAGTCCTAGTAGAGAAAAGAAAAGAAACAGAGCATGCTGCTGTAAAATGTTTATGGGGTTCAGGCAAAACTCATTTAAATCAATTCCTTCTGTAAAAGAAAATAATTTTACAGTAATGAATGCATACTTGCAGAGCTAACTAAAGATGAATTATAATCATTAGGAAGCCCCATGCCACTAAGGCTATGCCCCATTATTATGAAGTTGGTCCTGTCACCTGTGCCATCTGCCAATACATGTTCTGCAAACCCCCGGGGTAGATCTACAGCAGAGCTTCACTGAGTGTGTCAGTGGGATGAGGAAAGATACAATCACTCTATGTTCCTGCCATCTGGGCTTCTGTCTCCAAAGGCCTAAAATAAAGCTATAGAAAAAATAGCTGAAAGGTTTTCTGGGCACGTCCAAGCCTTTGGAACAGCTACTGTGCATCAGACTTAGTATGTGTAAATGTGAGCTGACGATCTAATAGCCGTCCAAAACTGGCACAGCTCAATCAATGGCTTCATGCAGGGGATCACTCATTGCAATAAAAAAATCTCACAAATGTCTGTGTATGTTTAAAAAAGAATGGTTTAAGAGCACACTAATAAACCAACCTGCCATTTGCCAATAGGGTTGCCACCTTTTCTTGAAAAAAATACCGGCCTTCCTATACATTTATCTTTTTTCCTATTTATATCATTGGGATCAACCATCAAAAATACCAGCCAGGCCGGCAAAATATCGGCCAGATGTCAACCCTATCTGCCAACAGCTATGCAACTACAACTTCCTGCATTTCCCCCCACCCAGTGAAAAGTAAATGCACTTGAGAAAACCGCCCAAACAAACGGTTTTAATGTTAGCATATATACAATATTATAAACGCTTTACTATATATTCCAATGCAGGTCAATATTTAGAAGAGAGTTTCCAATACTATTCCTTGGAGAATCCAAAACAGCATATGGGGGACCCTCCTCACCTTTATCAGTAACTGCTATATAGAACCAACATATTTAAAAAGATTTTTCAAGGGAAAAAATGAAATCTCTGCATAAACATTTCCAACCAAAGGGAAAAAAACATCACAAGACTATGTAATGAGCACTCTGGTTGTCATCATTCAGGTTTCACCTTTGGATCAGCTTTATTCAATTATGAACAGGTTTGATTTACCATTATTACTGAGGACAATTCAATTCCATTTATCATCTGGAGGTAATGCATACTACTAGGGCAATAACAAGATTTAAGCTGTGAAAATATAATAAATTTCCAAAACATAATGCCTTTGAGACTTGCGGCATGTGTTATAATCTGCTCCTGTATATCTTGTAATAGGCAAGGCCTTTACTTCCTCCTGTGTCTTTCACACACGCCACTTAATCTTTGCAACTGTTTCCCGTTTGTTCAATTAATGCAATTTAAATTTGGACAGCCCTGTATATACAAGTAACACAATAAAAATAAAGATATTCACGTACGTGTATATTTTTCAGAATAGCTCAGTTGACAATACAGCCTTTGTAGTTTAATTGAACTCAAGTCTGAATTTGTGGGAAGGTCACAAAGGCCTGGTCCCAGTCTCATTTTAATTTTTTTCTGAAAAACTGGGGACGCGCAGCACTTTAAATGTCCTACGCGCCTAATCTCCAGTGCTCCAGTGGGAACATGTGCATGCACACATGCTCATGTGCAGGGGTGGGGGTGATACCTGGGACTGTTTAAACCATTTATTGCATTTCCAAAATTATAATGTGACAGCCTCAATTCGGGTTCCTGTTGTACTACTGTAACCTTAGTATAAGGAATAACAACTTAGTATTGTCCTTTGGAGAAAGCTCAATCTTGCTTCATACACAGGTTATTGGTTCACTATTAATATTTCTAATGAATTATTAAATATATAAATTAATCGTATTGAAGTAATTTACTGTTAAATGTGCGTTAAATGAGATACTTTTTGCCATTTTGAAGGTAATTTAATTTAGATCTCACGCACCGCCTATAAAAATACATTGGCAAGGTAAACTTCAACAAATATATAGTAGAGTGTGCAGCCATTGCTTTTTTGCTTTTTTGTATACATGAGAATAGTAATGGACATGCTAAATTAAAAGAATGGAGCTCTGACAGAACTAGGAATGCAGGGAGGTACAGGGTTTACCTTGATACTTGACACCTGGGCCCACTAGGAGTTTTCCTGGTCCGACACTGCTTTATAGGTTACAATCAGTAAATGGATACAGTTCTGGTGTGGCAGCAGCCTAAAAGGGTTTGTTTGAAGAGCATTTACCTGGTGAGTTATTGGGCTAGTCATTGGGGCAAGGCAATGCTTTCTTTTGGCCAAGTGGAGATTGAAGCCGGCATGGCAGGTGGCCCGTTCATTCTAGTATAGTAGGCAAGCATTTCTGAGTTCATACAATAAACACAAAATAAGAAAATTGAAGGAAAAAAAGCAGTCTTTTAGATTAACTCTCTCTTGCCGGTATTCACACAGTCTGTCAACTGTATTCAAAAAGTCTCCAAAAACTGTATATAGATCAGCACAAGCTGAAAAGATGGTATATTGCCCGTAACATTAGCAGATCTCCCTCTCCTTCTGGGTCAGCTCTTGTGTTCCATTGGAGAGACATACAAATCCAGAACAGTGTAACACTATTTATTAGGTCAACAAATTTGCACTCACATTTGTTTGAAGTCTATTACACATAGATGTATAGAGATAGAGATGTACAGAGAGAGCCACGAGGGAACTATACATGCCAGCAAGCTCCCTCCATAGGAGCTAAACAACCTGTGAAATGGATACATCTATGTGTGATTGACTTCAAATAAATCAGCATTGCAATGGGGGTCACAACAAATGCTCTGTAAGACTACAAATTTATTGTTATTGCTACTTTTTATTACTGATCTTGCTATTCAGGCCCTCTCCTATTCATCTTGCAATCTCTCAGTCAAATCATGGACCCTATCAACCAGAATGCTGAAAATGCAAACTGGAGAATGTAGAATCTTGACCCCCTCATGCAGAAGTCTATGGTTGTAGGCTGTAGAACTGCTTAGCATAAGCATAGAATCCTAGGATACTCTAGGGGGTATATTTAGCAAAGATTGAAGTTAAGAGTGAAGGTCCGCTACTAGAGGGAAATTCCGCAGCTCTCAATTCATTTCTATGGGATTTTTGAAGGCGTACTTCACTTCACCCATTGATAAATACGCCTTTCAAAATCCCATAGAAATGAATTGAGAGCTGCGGAATTTCACTCTAGTGGCGGAACTTCACTCTTTGATAAATTTACCCCTAGGATACTCTCTGGACTGCTGTAGAGGATGCCCTCTAGTTTCAGCAGTGCTGCATAGCAATAAACATAAACAAGGCATAATAAATGTGTCCTTAAATGAGCTGTTACTAAACACTACAGAGACCTGTTGAATAAAAAGCTAAATTATTTAAAAAACAGAAATAATAAATAAAATTGCAAATTGCCTCAGAATCTCACCCTCTACATCAAACTAAAAGTTAATTTAATGGTGAACAACCCCTTTAATGGAAATCCAGAGCATGCATGTGCACTGAATTACAAGGAAAAATGGGGAATACCAGCAAGAAAATGCCACGTGAATATAGAATTACTGTACCATTATCTTTGTACAAGCTAAATAGGCATGTACTATAAAGTACAGGTGTAAATTGTTTGCAAAAGTGAATATATTCTCCTCAGATTATTATACAGAGTATACATCACTCCCATCAGTCCCAGCTTTAATGGAGATTACAGTGTAGAGTCCCTATAATATTTACATTCATACCTTGACATAACTTTTATTAACCTTCTTTTATGTTTTTGGAGTATGGGAGTATGGAAGATAACCAGAGTACCAGAAGGAAACCTACACATAAATCACATTGCTGGGAAGAAGCTGCAAATTTAGAGCAATACAATGAAACTCCAGGAATCTCATTTTGCATTCGGTTTGTAAAAGTCAAAATTACTGGTGCACATTAATCCCGCCTGTAGTACCAAACATTGCTGACAGCTGGAGGGCCCCAGACAGAACAACATTCTTGCCCTAAGATACTGATAAGTAACTTTCAGTAACTAACAGCATATTATACATGGGTGGCAGCTCTCTGTCAGACTTCAAATGCAGCGCTGGGTGCCGGCAATGAGCAGACCAACAGAAGGACTTGTTCTAATGATAAAACAGCCTGCTTCATTACACATTCCGTTTATTCTGCTCTCCTCGGGTGGAAGAGATTCACCTACAGGGATAATTATCCTTTTAGAGTCAGGAAATGGTTGTCGGCAGAAGAGAATAAACAGTGTATTAGCAATGTCTTAAGGGTGAACCAAAATTAAAATGCTGTCTTAAGCGGCTATGCATATGTTATGTTTTTATCTGCAAAGATTATCTATATCATTTCTCTGTATAACTTGCATTTACATACACAGATATGCTCCACTATCAACCTAAGCTACAAACTTGTTTCATAAATTCATGAATACACAACCGCCTAGGCCACTAAACATGGCTCTTTTCAATCTACCTGGCTCTGGTTAGGACCGGTTATGGCTGTAGGAATAAGCAAAGAATTAGGCATGCTGGGGGGGGCATTGAATTAGAGAGGGTCCAGAGCAACAAAGGGCAACTAAGCTGGTAAAAGGTATGGAAAATCTTAGCTATGAGGAAAGACTGGCCAAATTGGGGATGTTCACACTGGAGAAAGGCATTTAAGGGGGGATATAATAACTATGTATAAATATACAAGGGAATCTCTCTAATGCTTTATTTATTAGTAGGTCTTCCCAGTTGACACAAGGTCACCCATTCCGATTAGAAGACAAGAGGTTCCGCTTAAATATTCTGAAGAGGTTTTTTTTACAGTGAAAGCTGAGAAGATGTGGAATTCTCTCCCTGAATCAGTCATACAGGCTGATACATTAGATAGCTTTGAGAAGGGGTTGGATGGCTTTTTAACTAGTGAGTGAATACAGGGTTGTGAAAGATACTGTAGCTCATAGTACAAGTCGAGCCAGGGACTAGAGCGATTGCCATTTTGGAGCCTGGAAGGATTATTTCCCCCTCTGAGTCAAATTGGAGAGGCTTCAGATGGGGGTTTTTTTTGTCTTCTTCTGGATCAACTAGCAGTTAGGCAGATTCAAATAGAGTCAAACGTTTGAACTTGATGGGCATTTGTCTTTTTTTCAACCTAACTTACTATCTTGGTAGACCAGTTGACTGACAATTCCACTAAAGACATCAGCACATTACTTTGAAATTTCCAGGTCAGCAGGAAGAAAAACACTTTTGATTGCCCCCCTCTATTTACCTAAATGACAATCACTTGCCTCTGTTTTCTGGAACCACAATTTAAGCACCATAAGCTGCTGTACTGCCTTCATACATTCATAAGGATCCTGCAAGTGCACTTGTGGGTTATAAGGTCAATGGATGGGCAATTAAAATTATTTTGTTACTTACCCACCAAGCTGTTGCAGGGTGTCTTTCCCTGGTCTAGCAGTGTCATTGCCATTGAATGCACTGGAAACTGGTATGGATGCAAAGTAGGACAAATGGATGCACGTTTAGCTTTCAAGTTCAGTGGCGCGTAAAGTGCTCCTCCATATGAAACAATGTTATACATTAAACTTCTACTTTAAATGTGGAGGTTGTCATTGGTCAATATCTATGGGCTCCAAAATATGCATATGTAGAGATTACATATTACTGTAGCATTCACAAACTTTTTCCTGTTTTGTTGTGTGTCTTTGATCTGTTGCCTCTCTATTCTGTGAATGGAGTGAATTGTCTATGAGCAGAAAAGGATAGAAACAATACAGAAAAGCTTTGGGCAAAATACTGTTTTGGTTTTTTTTTTGTATCAGAGATTTTTTTTTTAGTCAAAATTTCAATTTGTATGGCTGAAACCTGAAGGTATACATGTTTTTCTTGGCTGTGGACAAACAGAGGGGATTATGGCCCTTATTTACCATTTCAGGGCTAGCTGATAACAGCAAAAACCTGCAATTTAAAACACCATATATCATGCAGTTGTACCTAAACTGTTTTGTTGTCAGTTCCAATGTACTGTTTGTACCCACAAGTGGGAGGCAAAGCAAAGCTTGCAGTGCTTAAGTTTAGCCTGTGCTTTATAGCTGACTGGGGAAAGTTTGGAGCTGCCTTTGCACATTCATGGCACTATGTGCAGGGCCCAACTGCTCAACACACGGGGTTGTTGAGGTGGTAAAAGGGGTTAACTGTATGGTTGAACAGGACTGAATAAAGGGCTTATAGCTGCTTATATCAATGTGTTAGCAGCTCCTCTGCTTTGTATTTGCTCATTGCTCACTGTAAACAGTAATACCATTTGCTTAGTGTATTTTAGAAATCAGCCGATGCAGAGACCTTAATCCCTCCTCCATGTCAACCATCCGAATGGCCCATTTCCAACTGTTTATTCATCCACAGAACCAATTTCATTATTCTATCTTTCCCAGAGATGCCATGTCCTTAACTTCTGAACCTCTCTTAAAGGGGCAGGTTTGCTGTTGAACATATGAATATTTGTATTGCTTTATTCTATATTTATTCTGCTATCTGACTTTACTGGCATTTCAGTCTTCAGCCTTTTGCACTCTGGAAGATACAGTCCCAGTATGTTATTGGTGACTAGTCAGCAAACTAGGATGTTTTTAATCATGTTTTGTCCTTGTGTTGAAAGAATCCTGATCTCTAAGTGTTTGACTGCACCTTGCAGTAGCTACACTTTTTGGTGCCTTAAAGTGATATTGGCACTAAAAAACTCCTTTCTAAAATGAATGTACTACACACTAAAAGTTACCTATAGGTCATGTTGATCGTTGTTTGCTGAGGTTTATTTTTTTAAGTATTTGTTAGTTATAGTTTCTACACTTAACTGTTTTACCAACCTGACTGTCCCATCTAAGCCTGTCAATTAGAGTTTCTTAAACTAACGGACTCCTGCTGCACAAATATGGTGAATTCCCGCGATTCGCCGCTGGCGAATAAATTCACGAAACGCCAGCGAAAATTCACCTGGCGAAAATTCGCTGACAAAACGAGTCGCGCGTCGAAAATGACATGACGCGTCGAAGTTGGCGCAACGCAAATGTTGTCTGGTTGTCAAAAAGGATAATTATTTCACTGAGAACCAGAACTAAGAAACAGGATGATTATGGTAACTGATGTGCCTGATACAGGAGATATTGAGGGGAGACTGTGCATTGTGCATTCTTCCATGTTTGGTGTAGGAATTATGTTGCATCACACATTGTCTCCAGGGAAAACATACTGTATCTGCTAATCTAATACCAACAACCACCTTTGAGAAGGACTGCTCACTTAAAAATTCATTGCGCAGGGCTACAGTGATATCTATTGAGCTGTCTCAGGCATATTTTAAGTGCAGTCATGGTGCATTTTACTCCAAAATAGAAAATAGCATTACTGAAATTACTAAAATAGTTCAAAGAGAGGGTTTCTCACATGTAGCCCCAGTCATAGAGTATGTGATAACAGATCACAAAGATAAAAGTAATATGAGCCTATAGATAAGCAGATACAAAGCTGGACCTTTTATCAGGACATAAAAAGGGGCCTAATGTGTTTCGTACCTGAACAAGCACTTACTCATAGACTGTAGCCTCAAGTGCATCCCGTATATATAAATAATAAGGCGCTGTCCATGGTACTGAAACCAACACACCCTTCTGTAACTGGTTTAACAGAAACTATTGCCACTTTAAAATGTCTGTAAGATCTCACATTCATTTCATTCTAAGAAACCATTGTCTGTTCTTCTCAATAATGCCCATAGAAGAAAGTAGTAGATAGTGGTGTTTCTAGATAGCACTAACAGAAACATCTAATTTTCTCATTTGATGTTTAGAGAAATGCCATTTCCTGGAATATTCTAGGAAATGATGACAATTTAGAGGTGTTGAGAACTTTAAGTTTACTTTTAGTGCGCTGAATGAATGGCACACTTGCACCATGCAATGTAGACAAAGCATGTGATGTCCTTACTGTCACACAGGAGCATTTTAGCACATCTTAGATCTTCATTACATCTAAAGCTGTAACACCACAATTTAACAACAATTCCCTCGCATGGATGCAGGAGCATTTCTAACTCATTAGTGCTCAATCACTGAGCAATTGCATCTGGGTCATAGCTGTGCTCAGCACCTCACACTGGAATGACACTGAAGTTAGAGGACAGGTTGGGCCTCTGCGTTCTTGAAATGTCATTGGCCTATTTTGACTTTCAGTCCAGGGCTGTGCATCCATACTGGGAATTACAAAAATATTTTGCCACTGGCATCCTCTGGTTCTATTTACCAAAAACTCAAGTTAGGGGCATGAAGGGTAAAACTGGAGGAGAAAGTATAGCAATCACTGCTATTTTCTTTATCAGAACCCTTAAAAACATATCTGCCCTGGCTGAATGTTAACACCAGATAAAATATGCAGTCGAAAGGTTCCTGACATGTCTTATAGGGCCACAAATTGAGCTGCCAGTAAAAAAATGTGTCACAAAAACTGCTGCACACAAATGAGACATGATAAATGATCCCCTACTGTGTCTTTCATATTAGCAATCATTCATCTTGCAATGACACATTCCTGACTCATGCATTGTTATAAAAATTAATCAGAGTCTCAGTCAGAAAGCATGACAGGACTGCTGAAAGTCCATTCTTTAAGCCCTTTAAAGGAGAAGGAAAGGCTAAAGTTAAGTAAGCGTTATCGGAACGGCCAATATAAATACACCAGAAAACCCTCAAAGTAATGCTAATCTGAGTCCTCTGTCAAAAGAAACACTGAATTTCTTTCCTTCTATTGTGTATACATGGACTTCTGTAACAGACTTCCTCTTTTACCATAAACCTCCAGGGCTAGGCCTTGAGCATGCTCAGTTTGCTCCTCCCTTTTCTTCCTCCCTCCTCCCCTACCTTCTCTGATCTGAGCCCACAGCTATGAGTTAGCAGGGAGAGACTCAAGCAGGAAGTGATGTCACACGAAGCTAATATGGCAGCTGTTATCCTGAACAAACAGAGAGAGCTTCTAGAGCTGTTTACTCAGGTATGGTAAAACTACTGCAGAATAAATATAGCATTATAACTTGCACTATGGTGGCTAATCTATTGGCAATAAACAGCTTTGGTAGCTTTCCTTCTCCTTTAAATTGAAGTACTGTACATAACAGTGCTGTGGAACATATACATAATAAATTATTGCAAAAGCTTTGCAGTTGCAAATGAAAAATACATTTAATGAAGGTGTAAAAAGGGACATTATGCTAACCCCTTGGGCTTTAGAAAAAAAAAATACACTGTACATCCAGTGGCTGTTGCGGGACAAATCTCATTCATTAAATCCACTTGCATCAAAAGGTGGTTGTTAGACCCTTGCACTTCTGTATAGCTGTGATTGTGCCACTGCCTTTCTCCTGCCTCTGAATTAAGCACACGTCAGCACTATAAGAGATGAATAGTAATGATTGTGCACCATACATGCAATACACCCAAGACTTTAGAGAGAAGGATAGTTACATAAGATAAAAAGACCCATAATTTATCCTCATAATAACAAATCAAAGTGTGTTCTCAGTTTATACCCTCACCATATATTCTAGTGCAAGCAGTTTGCCATGTAAATTCTTATTTGGTTTATTTAACAATAGTGTTTTTCAGGGTAACCACACTGCAGATTATTAATTCCCATCCCCCACAGGACCTTCACAAAGTGCATCAGGACCCACTACATTCCTGAAATGAATATTAATCTCTTTAAGAGGAATCATATAAGGGCTACAAACTTTAGCTTTGGAAATATCAATCATACCATACAAGCCTGCTGTTTTTTCCCCAGAAGGATTTTAATCCATTGCAACAACTACCACAAAAAAAAAGCTTTTTATAAAGTGTGAACATAAATAAACATGATAATAATTTCCACCGAAGCTTAATTTTAATCTGCAGAGCAAAGTACAGAGAAGTGCATAGCCGACACTGTCCCTTTAATCTCAATCATTTTTGAATGGCAATATCAATTCCTCATTAAATTCATTGACTGAATCTATAACAACCTGAATGCATGCGTAGTTTCCATTTTACAGCTCTGTCCTATATAACATTTCCTGAGTTCAAATATTAAAGGATGCTTTGAAGTTATTTTGGACTCTCATGATTTTACATTCAGCTAAATAAAGGCATGGATGTTGAAAAATATTAATTATGATGTGTGGCAGCCATTAGTAGCCAGATGCTAAGTTTCAAATTACTTTTTTGAAAATATCATGTTATTTGTCTAAAGACACCCAGACTGCCTATCTCTCTTTGTTAAACTAAATAGCTCAGTCTAGCCTGTCCACTTTCATAAACCAAGGAATCTGTAAACAAATACAAAAAACGCCATTAACAGCGAGGGGGAAAAAATCTTATTACACAATATCCAATTGAAAGATATTTG
>CM044447.1:83774920-83795142 GCA_024363595.1 Xenopus borealis | reverse complement strand
TAATTATACCTTTTTATGGATCCCTAGTAAGACATCATCTGGAGTATACAGTGCAGTTTTGGACTCCAGCCCAAGAGGTAAATGAGCTGGAGAGAGTGAAGGGATGTACAACTAAACTGGCTAGAGGGATGGAAGACTTGAATTATGAGGGTAGACTGTCCAGGTTGGGGGTTTTTTCTCTGGAAAAAAGACAATATAGACAAATATCAGGGGACCTTTTTCCCCATACAGAGTATCACCGCACCAGAGGCCACCCCTTCAGACTAGAAGAAAAGGACTTTCATTTGAAGCAGCGTAGGTGGTTCTTCACAGTGAGGACAGTAATGTTGTGGAATGCACTGCCACGTGATGTTGTGATCGCTGATTCTGTTGATGCTTTTAAGAGGGGCTTGGATGATTTTTTGGACATATAATATCAAAGGCTACTGTGATACTAAACTCTACAGTAAGGGGCAGATTTACGAAAGGTTGAATTTGAGGGTTAAAAAAACCCTCAAATTTGACCATCAAATTTTATTAGAATTAAAATCCATCTAATTCAAATATCGAATTTGAAGGATTTTAATGCTATTTGACCAATTGAACGACCGAATAGAAAAAATTCGATCGAACGAGAAAACCATTCGATCAAATTTGTTTTTTCAATCAAAAAAACAAAAAAAAATGCTATGGGAGCTTCCCATAGGGAAGTAAAGCAATTTGGTAAATTTAATCTGGCGAACTAGAATATAAATAAAAATTTAAAGGGCAAGTATTTGGACTGTCGAATATTCGAATAGATTTTTATTCGATCTATTCGAATCGTGCGATTCGATCGAATTTTCAAAATTCGATGGTCGAAGTGGCGACAAAAATTATTCAAAAATTCAACTCTTTTTGAAAATTCGATCGAATTTCAAATCATTCACACGAATTTGGCCCCTTAGTATAGCTATGGACATATATGGTTTGTGTGGAGGGGTGTGTGTGTGTGTGGATGCTGGGCTTTAATTTGGAGGGGTTGAACTTGATGGACTTCATCTTTTATCAACCCAATTTAACTATCTAACTATGTTCTAGAAAACAAGTCCCTCAGCTATCAGCTAGATGAAATTAATTTGCTTATCTGTTATTACCAAAGTTTTTCTGGGTGGTTTACTGGCAGCTCTGGCTGGCCTCTTTATACCAGGAGCTTGTTGCTTATGAGAACTAGTGGGGGTTGCAAGAGATTTCCAGTACTTTACATGTGATATGCTTCTTGACATAATAGGGAAAGTGAGCTTTTTATCAGTAGTTTTTTAAACTTTAAAGCACTACTTCTTATAATTTCATAGCCGTAGAGATTATAATTAGTGCTGAACAAATATTTTTCTTTGCGTGTCACCTCAAAAATTACCATAGACTTGAATGGGTATCGCACAACAACAACAAAAAATCGATGCCAATAGACTTTAATGAATTTTCACAGTTTCACAAAATTTTGGTGAAGCAAAATGGGTCAGATTTGCCCATCACTAATTATATTATTCTAGATTCTTTATATCATCATATTACTTCATCCCAAAAGAGAGCTTTCTTTCCATTTCAAAATATTATAAAATGTTCATCCTCCTTACACCTCCTCCTATTTATTCCACTATTAATTTTATCTTTTCTTTCATTCATTTATTGCTTATAATTGTGTTCTCCTAAGTTGATAAGGTCTGCTGCCAACCTGAGAACCTCCAAACCAATCAGCAAACTGTCATTAACAGTGATATCATATTACAAAACGAAACCAATCAGCAAACTCTCAGTAACAGTGATATTATATTACCAAAAAACACCAGGAAATGTTATTGCCTGTGGTTTAGGCATATAAGCTCATTTGCCCAACGTTATAAAGAAAATCTATAGACTCCCTATAGTTTCCGCCTACTATAACTAAAACATCACATGTGGCAGAATGTATGCATCAGGCAGTTTGAAACCCACCAAAATATATTGACCAGAGTTATGTAGTACTGTAGTGTTGCTAGATACTGGACCCTGCAATAAGACTTGAGATGTCAGCACCCTTCTCCATCTTGATCTCTGTTATACATGCTCTAAAAGGTCAGTGTATCCCGGGAGTAGGTAGAGAAAGGTCAGGCTGCAGGATTACAATAAACCTGTAAAGCATAAAGAGCACTACTCTATAAACTAAGACTTAACTCAGATTTTTCTTGAAGTGACTGGTCTATAATCATGTGTGTCAATAGGAAAAGTAGTGTCAGCTGTTCTGTAGGATTTATGTGTCGTAACAGATACTGTTTAGAACAGTACTTCTTGTTGCAGGAAGATCAGAGCAGTTACTACTTTACTTTAGAGGCATCTGATCTAGCTGTAAGTGGTAATTACAGGTGTGTGCTTTCCTCTGTGATATCTCCGTCTATATTTAAGGAACATTATCTGTCATTTGTAAATGGACTTTGATTCTTGTGTTTTCCAGCATGTGTTCTAGTAGGGGTGTAAACAAACTGTTTCCTGAGTGAGCCCAATCTGGCTTGAAGCTGTGAGTCAGAAGATGCTGAGTGGGCGAGTGCTATGGATTTGTACTCACAGAACTGAAAACATTTAATATAATAGGCTGTCTGCGAGCCATAGTATCCAACTGTTTGGAAACAACCTCATGTTTACATCTATGGCTGAAAACAAAGCTAGAAAGACAAAACAGTTCCAGTCATTACTCATGTGTTACTGCTGTGATTTCATTGAGAAGATACTGTACACCAGGACAATTACTTTCATTCATTCTAGCTCTAATACAATGAAAGCCAAGAGGACTACTTGTATGAGGAGGATGCCCTGGTAACAGTTTAGACCTTTTCATCCAATTAATTTAACAGCAGTACTGTTGAACTACCCACTATAAGCTTCAAGACAAAATTTGAGATACTCAGGACAAGAACAATGTAATGTTAAATGGGACTGACCTTAATAAAATATCCATGACCACAAATAGGCATTAAACCTCTGTTTGTCTCAATTTAACTGGTTGTCAGGCTTCCCATCAAATATTAGCCCAACAGATTGTGATCCTAAGGCAAAGAACCTAAATTCTACATTTCTGAGTTCTATGTCATTCTCTTGGGATCTTGATCTGCATGCAGCTGGTGCAGCCTGCAGTTAAAGCATTGATTCTAGATACAATAATTGTATTGTTCAAGAACTCTTAAAATTGGCTCAATTTCTTACTTTTATTGGACAAGGGTAATCCATTACATATGACTTAATTTGCAATTCCTTATCAGATACTACATACTTATAGGCACAACTTAATGGTGCAGTTAATCAAGTCTTTACTTTCAATTTTTAGCTTGTCGGTTGTTGCTAGCAACACTGCACTACTGCAATAGCACCCATGTTAGTAGATCAGCCCAAATGTAAATAAATCCCACATAAGACATTCCTCTGCTAAGAGGTTCATAGGACGTTTATTTCACATTCTTTGTATATAATACTACAAGCACTGTCATACCAACTCACTTGAAAAGATATATGAAGAACGTTTCATCATCATTCGTGGAAAATAATTAATGACACTCAAAAATTCTTTGGGAGGAATGAATCCATGGCAACAGTCTCAACCAATAAGATACCTTCCTGTATATGTGTTTGTACTTTCAACCACTGTTGTGACAGGGTAGAAAGGTGCCTGAGCCTTTACTGATTGGCTGACTACCCCAGCCAGATTTACATAGACTTACATCAGCATCAGTTTTCACCGTCAGATTCATGTCCTTCGATATTTCATTTCAGTCATTTTGTTCTCCCATCTTGAGCCAAACAATACGTTAATTACCCGGTGAAGCATTATAATTACTTTAACGGCTTTGCTCTTGCTTATAATTATTGTACCAAACATTTTCTTTTTCATATGCACCAATCTATACCTATTATACTGTCACTGTGAAGACACATTAACATTATAATACTGTATAATTAACTGATGAGCAATTAAATTATTCCAGTAGTGTTGGTTCTCTTCCCTGGCAGCCACACATTGGTTCTGCTATCACCCTCCCTCTTTCCTGTGATTGCCTTTAAGCAAGAATTTTCCTCCCTTTAAAGCAGGAAGCTTCAAATAATCTTTTCTTTGTAAAGGGTCTGAAATGTGTTTAAGTGTTTTCTGCTTGTTTATTTAATATTCCTCAGACTTGACTTCAAAGTTCTTTCAGCACAAACGCACCATAAGCAATAGCAAATCACTTGTATGAAGCTGTGCAGGCTGTCGTTACCACTTTGCTTACAAAGGGTAGAAGAAAGGAAGGCTGCCGTATACACAAGTGCATGAGAGCTTTCCTCCTGTGGGATTCATGTGCTGCTACCAAAAAGATGGTGTGAGATCCTTTTTGAGTGTGTTGTTTTGTATATTTTGAGGGCACACATCTATCTCCTTCTGTCTACTTTTAAAGGAGGAAGTTTTATGCTTTTGTCACATTTTCCGATCCAGGGAAACAGTTGATTATGCTTTTTAAGGGCATCTATGCATATGAGCATATTTATACTCCATTGCTCTATTCCCCATTGCACTGTGGTTGCATTAAATATATAACGTCAATTAAATCCTTTCCGTCTAGAAATTAATTTTTCATATCAAAAACCAGACATCTCTTCTGCCTTTTTGTGTGCCAAGTTCTCACCCCAGGTGTCATCTGTGAACAGAGAACCACATTTTTATTAAGTTGTAAATTGCCCTGTGATCCACTCATAATTAGATTTTTGTCTTGTTGGCACTGATATAGGAGTCAATAGACTGTGCATTGCATTGTTTGCATTTTTGATGCATATTTCCATTTTTTTTACCAACAATGCAGAATTATTTTTCAGAATTCCAGTGTAAAGTGGCCGAGGGGGAAATTTCAATTGTTTCTTCAAATTTAATGCGATCGTGCATGTACATGTTCACAAATCAAGTTGTAACTAACATTTTTAGAGTGGGAGCTGCATCATTTCCAGCATTAGTGAATAGTGATAATACCATCAGCGACTTTGTTCACGAAACTGTGGTGAAAAATTTGCTGTGCCAAAAAAGTCTGCAAGACAAAAAAGTAGCTGCAAGAAAAAACACTTTGACTTTAATGCATCTGGCTTAAGAAAAAAAATTGTGTGTGTAAAAAATTGGTGTCCGTGAAAAAAAAGTTGTCTATTGACTTCAATGAATTTTGCAAGTTTTTCAGTGAATCAAGATGGGACAGATTTGCTCATCACTATTAGTGCATAATACTTTTGACTTATGGGATCCAGGAATTATGGTCATGCTTAGGGTGCAATTAGCTCAGCACTTCCCCAAAATCATAATTGGTGTTTAGCACAACTATATGGAAGTGGAAAAAGATGCAGAGAGGTTTTGTTTGGAAGCAAATATCTTAATAAATTACATCAATAAAAACATCATATTTATTGAATCTATTTTAGCATGAAAATGCTGACCCTTTTTTCAGTGACTCTAGGGCAGTGATTCCAAACCAATGGCTCATTAGCATACCAACATGTTACTTACTGACCCTATGGATGTTGTTCCCAGTGGTCTCCAATCAGGTACTTATTTCTGAAATCCTGGTTTGATGCCAAATGTCATCTGAATAAAAAAAACAACAGGTGTACTGCCAAACAAAGCCTCCTGTAGGCTGCCAGGCCACATATGGGCTACCAAATGGCTAAACACAACACTTACTTTGTGCCACCCAACAGGTCCGGACTGAGAATTAAAATAGGCCCTGTCATTTCATGAACACTGAGGCCCAACTAGCCCACACAGAGGCCCAAACAGCCCCCACCAGCCCACTAAATACTGACTTTCTATGGCACCTTATAGCAGCCCCTCTGGCATTTGCCAGAACCCACAGATTTCCAGTCCAGGCCTGCCACCCAGGATTTTTTTATGCTTGCATTGCTTCCACACTCAAGGTGATTCTCCTAGGACAAGTCTGTCTCTAATGCCTAATGTCAGAACTGATTACTAGATTCCTGTTTATTGTATGCAGATGGTACTGTAGTTATCCCACCATATATTGGGCATGGATAGTTCTGAGACTCTTCAGCTCTTACTTATTATATTTTATCAACAGTTATTGGTTAACTACATAAATTATTGCTAAATCACAAATGAAAAGGCCGACCTTAGCCAGCTATAGTCACTACAAGAGGTGCTGTAAGATACTGACACAGAAAAAGTCAAAGCCTTCTATTCTGTTAAGAATAAAGATAGTTTTACATTCATATCTACATTAGCAATTTTAATAGCCCCTCTATAGCTATTATGTTTTGTGCCTCATATTACTTCATTAAAGTATTCTTAATTATGCATTGTTCTAGCAATACAACTGGCTTGTTGATGTGTCAATTCAATCCCTCTGGTCACAGAAACGGTTAATGTTCCCTGTAATTCAGCGATGAGGCAGACTAGCAGTGAAGTTGGTAAATAAATTGAAGAGGCCGCTATATTGCTGACAAGTTTTCCCTCTGTTCATTACTTTAGACGTGTCGGGAGATCAGAAATATCCGTTTCCATGTTATCTAAGTGATGGAAATGCTGCCTGCATCCTATCAATGCTTCTCAATTGGCTGCAATCTTCTTAGGGTAATTACCTCTGAGTTACATTAGAAGCAAACCGTAATTACAAATCGCAAACCCGCTGTGAGTGTTAAGTCTTTATGAGGTGGGATGTGCATGTAAGCAACAAGCCTGGGGACGTCCTCTCTCTACTCAAACTGCTCTCCTAGTGCCTATAAACTATCCAGGCTCTGAGAGAAGTCTCCAGAACTTGTACACTTGTAAGGAATTTGCATGCTACCAGGTATTCTCCTTTTACTGATCAATAGTGAGTCCTATGACCATAGTCTTCCTCGAAGCAATCAGGTTTAAAATCTACTTGTTAACTACTGTACATCTTAATATTCAAAAAGTTCAGAATCTAACTATAAAAAAATTATCAAGATTTTTGGCACAAAACTAATTTTCAGAAGCTAAAAAAGGATTTGCATTACTGTATGGATGCAGGCTCAGCACTAAGCAGAAAGGCCCAACACCCAAACAATCCCTAACTATTGCCTGAAAATACCTACACTAAGATCTGAGTTGCCTTGTCTGTGAGTCACAGTGACCACAACTTTATTGACATATAGTGGGTGTATCACCTGGTTGTCCTTGCAAGCAAAAAACCCACACACCAACCACAACAACAGTTCTGGGCTTTAAAAGGGGAAACATGTGGCAAGGGTACACCTAAAAAAACAGCTAACCACTTGACATTAAAACCACATTATAACTTAGGTTTATTCACCATATATAAAAATGACTTTATGTACAAAAATTACAAACAAGCGTAATTGACAGGAGTTACTATTGTAGTGAATTAAACTGGGTGAAGCTGTGCTCCAGGAATGGCTGAGGAAGAGGTGTGAGTACCGTTTCCTCCAGTCTAAAAAGAGGCCAGCTAGCCTTCCCAAGAACCAACAGAATGAAACAATAACTGAGATAAACTGAATAAACCTCCCAGCAGTCCAAGTTAACCATATCCCTGGTTTGAAATAACCGGAATTGGCCAGAGTAGGTAAAAAGAAGGATGTTATAATAAAGATCACGGGTTCGATTCTGACCAGCACTCCATCTGCATGGAGATTGTATCAGTTCTTCCTAGGTTTCTGTGTTTATTTTACAACAACTAAAAAAACATGGTGGCAGGCTAAATAGTTGAAACCCAATTGCCCCTGGTGTACATCATACAAGTTCTCATCTAAACAAATAACATACAGTACCACAGTTTGTGTAGACTAAAACATAGAGTGTATATTATTCACTACTATGCAGGCCTCGTTTGAAGGGAAAGTGTAAATAGAAAGGTCATTTTCCCTTTTTTAAAGTTCCAGTGACCCTATGGCCCCAACAGCCTCATTCATCTTCTCATTTGGACTTTCCTCCACACTTCCCATATTTGTTTTACTTTTCTGGTTGAAGATGAAAATTATATCAATTAATTGCTGTTTGATTAGCATGTAATTACATCATGACTCAGAATGGGTTTTAAACAAAGCCAGCTCTATCTGCTTCTTAGCAGCACGATAGATGTTTGACTAATATTTCACAAAATTTGGTAAATATGTTGTGATTTGGATGCAGCTTTAATCACATCCTTTCTGTGCTGCCGGAGCTGTGAAATTGTGTTATGCTCTTATTTAGCAGCTAAAATAAAGCGCATTCATCTTCTCTCTGTGAAAGAAGATGAATAAATATAAAGAACTAGTTTAATTTTTATGGTTACTTGAACAGACTGGAGTCAAATATTTGAAGGGCAGAGTAAGCAGCAGTGTTTAATGGCATGGAAGTAAACACAACCAGACAAATAACGAATAAATGCTGTTTTTCAGGTACTTAACTATTAAATCAGTCTGCACTGAGAATTGGCTTTAGTGGGAGCAACTTTAAGGCCAAGCCTTAAATATATACCAACCAATCAGAACCTTGCTTTATTTCTAACTGCAATAAACCATTCTCACAGGTTAGTACAGGCTAAATAAATATAAAATTATAATGCCCTTTGTAACAATTACAAACTGTATATTAACTGATATTGTCTATCTTAGTATAAACAATCCAAAAAAGGCCTATTGGTCTAACCCAGGTGAAACATATCTTCAAATAGCTTTAAGAAACTGTACTGTCCTATTAAGCCTGGAACAAAAAGTAAAACAGGAAGTGAAAAATACAAAGGAAAATTGGTTCCCCAAACACTGTTTTTGCCTAAGGCCCACAAAATGCTATTTCAAATATCTTAAGCTCAATTATATTGTATGTGTTTATAATTATATTTGCAGGTCTTGTTAAAGGTCCCAGATAAAGAATGGAACACTGAACATGCCCTGCAGATATATGTTTATTAAAGTCATTTAAAAAATCCATGAGCATACAGATCTTTTCGCAGAAAATTTAGTGCATAATATTTTCCTCTGCTGTAATGCACGAGGACATTAAAAGTAATAGAAATGTCATAAGCATATAAAAGCATGACGCTGCAGGCTTGTAGTGGGTTCATTATCTGTTATATTACTAGCTTTGAAAGCAAAAATAAATAACATGGTTAAACCCTCTATGCTTATATACAATTATGTTACACAATACTGCTATAAATATATAGTGTACATGTTATATTAAGCAATGTTACATATTGATATCATTTTAAAAAACAAATGCTGCATTGTGGAAGGATGCATTTTGAGCAAAGAAAAGCAGGTGTACAGAATCGTACATGAGACACCATGCTTTAGAGTCCATTGTGTTAACATATTTGTAAGCCTAGTTATTTCTGGCTCATTGGTGTTGGTCAATGGGTGCAAGTGTAGGGAGCTGTCGAGGATATATTTGATCATTAGATTTAATGATGAGATTTAAACATAGAGATGTTTTACTGCTGAATCCCTGCCTTGCTGGTTAGTACTGACTATGCAAAGAAAGCCAAGGGTCTCTGGGGTGATATATTCTTCAGGGGTTATAAAAACAAGCAGTATCTGAATGAGTTAAATAGCCACTCTTATTTTGTGTACGTTGGATCTTTGCAAAGTCTGAGAATATTCACTAAATTAGCTGACAAGCACACACATATATCGTAGTCATTGTAGCAAACAGGCAACAAGCTGAGTGTAGAACACTGCAGAGGTATGTGAACTGATCAATAGCAGATATGTTCCAGGCTGCATGGGAAGAGCAGAGGCACAGAGCACTAATAATCCTACACTTCTCTTTTACTTGAGTTACATCTATATCCATATGATGGAACCTGGGCTACCATTAGAAACCCATTTTTTTTTTTACAGAGACCTTGTATGACTGAAGTAGTTTGCCACCATGTCCTATTGAAAAACAGTAAATACTGGTGTGCAGGGACCCTACAGTTGTAGGACTGTAACCTCCTGGTGGCTACACAGGCTGGGATGCTGGGAAAAAACCTGGTGGGCCCCACTGACCTAGAACTGCTTTGAACATTGTAGCTCAAGGAGAAAGGAAAAAGTATTTGGTGCACAGGGCAGGGTGGCTGACTAATGGGAGACTTTGACTAGTGGAGAAGTTACCTACTGGGGTCGCAAGCTCCTGATGTGCCAGCCTGATTGGTCCCTGGACACCCCAGTCTAAACTGGGTCACTTGCTTGTACCTGGGGTTTTCCAGATGAGGAGTCTTTTTGTAATTTGGATCTCCATACCTTAAGTCTAATAAAAATCATTTTAAACATTAATTAAAAACCAACAGGATTGTTCTTTCTCCAAGCAGGAATTGTTTTTTCTTAAAGGGAAAAAAGGAAATCATTTTTAAAAAGTTCAGTTATTTGATTAAAATGAAGTCTCTGGTCTTTCTGTAATTTAGAGTTTTTGGACAATGAGGTTCCAGATAATATATTCCAGACCCGTATATATTTTCTGATACCTCTGTCAGCCATAACTGCAATGTAGATATACAAGATGAGTTCATGCACTGTATGTCATAGGTATGTCAGGATCAGTCCAGGACTTGACCCCTTCTTCCCTAGGTTCTGGACACTGCAATTACCATGAGAGCCACTGGGCGCTCTTAGGGCTGATGCTGAACTCTTGCGTTTGATGTTATGTTTTGCATTTCTGTCTGTTTGTCTCCTCCCTGGTCTCCTCCCACCTCATTCCCCTCATGTGTGTCCTATTCCCAATTGCCTGCCTTTATATAACACGCCCTGAGCTTGAGTCATTAGTTGTTTCCTGTTATTTGTGGATGACCAGCCAACCTTGTATTTTTGTTCCTGATATACCTTGTAAATGTGATACCTTGTTCCAAGTTCTTGTTCCTGAATTGTTTTCATCTTTCCGCACCAACCTGGTAAAGACTTATTTGAACTTTTCCTGTATTATCTACAATCACCATTAAGCCTGCTTAATTCACCATGCCTGCGGCTACATCCTGGGGCTTCCACCATATCCACTCCCCATGGAGTGGCTCCCTTCCATCACAGTGGTTCCCACCGCTGTGATCATAACCAGGTAATCATCTCAAAAGAATTCCCTGATCATTAGTGATGGGCGAATTTATTCGCCAGGGGCGAATTTGCGCCGAATTCCCGCGATTCGCCGCTGGCGAATAAATTCGCAAAACGGCAGCAAAAATTCGCCGCAGAAAAATTCGCCCACAAAAACGAGTCGCGCGTCGTTTTTGACGCGACGCGCCGAAAACGACGCAACGTGCGCTGAAACCGACGCAACGTGCGCTGAAACCGACGCAACGCGACGCGATTGACGCGACGCGTGTCGGAAACGACGCGACACGCGTCAAAGACTACGCGCGACTCTCTGGAAATTAGCGAATTTTTCGGCGAAGCGAAACGCGGGAGTTTCGCCCATCACTACTGATCATTTCCCAACTAGTGGTGACTTGGCTATGCTCTAAATTTTCTTACCTATAGAAAGCCGTTCTCCTTGAGTACAGAAAGACACAAAAACAACCAATGTAGAGCAAGTAAAACCCTTGGCACCTAAAAGGTACCAATATCAAGGCTACTCTTACCCCTGTAACTACTAAGCATTCTATGTAAGACATAGGGGATAAAGAATGCTGGAGCTAAGATATACATGTTATACATAAGTTACAGTATATACAGTATATTTGGGGCATCTGTTACCTAGAAAGCAATAATTCCAGTATAATTGCAGCTGTAAGGGGAGATGTTTCTGATGCAATTGTGTTAGGAGCATATCTCCCTTGATTTTTTTTTAGACTTTCTGCAAGAGACCCATTGATTGCTAACAACTGGTCTAATCGTTTGCTTGGGTGCATACATGTAGTACACAAAGCAAGAATTCCTGCAATAGGATTAAGTTATGCTGTCATTATAATTATTTAGTTTGAAAACTACCTACCAAATGCAGTACCCCATTTAGAAATAATTCTAATAGATGTGACAGGGACATATGCATTACAAAACCTTTCCCATTGTTTAGCCAGTTTTCAGTATAGTGTTCCTTTAAACCTTTAACTATATGGGACTGTAGAAATTGAGGAGAAACTTTGAGAACAGACAGCAAGAAAACATTGGCAGGATTCCGTCAGTGGAACAAAAGCATAAAAGCCCTCAATTCCATCCAGCTCCAGCCACTCACCCTAATCTCCAAGTTACAAGGGCAGCCTTGGAATGCTGAACACAATAGGGAAATTAATCACTAGTCCTGCTGACGGGCTCTGACTGGTACCTTTGTTCCAAGTTCGCTTTGCTTGTAAGGCTCTAATCACTTTAAATTCAGCTCATCCATCAGAGTAGAGAACCACCTGTGTGCACAAAAGGATGCCATCATCATCATCTGCCTCCTGATGGAATCAACCCCTTCCATACCAGCAAAGTATATAGGGTCAGAGTCTTGCTTTAGCAAAACAATTTGTATAGGAGAAACCCTAGATAAACTGACTTTAAATCTTAAGCCATCAGGCAATGCAGTAATTTCACTCATTCCCTTTATACATCACCATGTACTCCCACTGTATTATTCACCCCCATCCTGCTACAAGTCCCTGTTCATTGCAGAAACTTGCCATTTATCTTTGTCTGTGCTGCCTTTTGACCTGCCTGCTACAATAATTACAATTTAATAAGTGAAATCAGACCACTGAAAATAATTTTTTCATTCTGGCATAATAAAAAGCAAAGCGTTTCCATTTCCAGCTGCGAATTGAACGTCTTATAGCTGAGGGATGTGAAATAACAGTGAAGAATGTTTGATGGAAGCAGCGTACGATCATTTTGAAACAAGTATCCATTTTCATTCCACAGCAATAGCAGAAGTGCTGTATGAGATCAAGTCAACAGATGGCAGTGATGGGTTCTTTGGGTTAAACTGAGCTAAAGTCGTGTCTCTTCAAATGAGTCTTTAATATTCCCCCGGTAACCTACCCCTTGTTTTCAGACTTTATGTGATCAGTGTTAGAAATAGAGTCTCACACTGCCAGCCAAGGTCTTGTTTTTCTTCACCTTGTGAAGCCACTCCAATGCCATCAGCACACCACAAAAGTCTGAGATTGAAGTCAAGTAAGTATGGGGAATTTACTGTTCCAGGATGCTACACTTATCTTTTTTTTTTGTTCTTCACTATTCAAAGTCCAGAGCTTAAAAAAGCTTTTAAGGAAACTTTCATGCTCTGGAAGGTTCAGAAGAAAAAGTATGAAACCTGCATTTTAACACTGAGCAGCATGACATCCCATCAGTTATGTATTGTATGTCCAGTTCATGGAAGTCAATACAAATGTACAATGGGAAAGTGAGAAATGCCCTGTACATTTATAATACATTTTTCTGAAAAGGTGAGGCAAGGTTTGAAAATGTTAGGTAGGATTCTATGTATATTGTCAGTGTGATATTAAATATATTTAATAATGTAATCCTTTCACAAAAGAATGGCAGATATATTGCTATAGCTCACTCCTTTAATTGTTATTATATAAAGTCATGAGTACAATAAATTGGCTTGATATAGGCCATGGAACACTGATGTGAATGCTATTCAATTTTAGGGATGCTAAAAAAATGGCCTGTCCTGTTGAATGGAAACTTAATTCCATGGACAATTCCATGGAAATAGTGTTTGTATTTAAAATCTACACCCATCACTATCACTTGAGAAATCAGGAACACTTTTAATAAAGGCTAGTTGCTGGTCAGTGCATTCTTCCTAACTGGACTTTATTGGATCTCAGCATCTCAGATTCTTCACATGATCTGGTAACCTTAATTTACCATGGAATTGCCTGAAGTCCTAAGTCCTTAGTCGAGAGCACTGCCCGGAAATAATATAAAAAAGAGTGGTCCAATTGGAGACCCACATGCTGGAGGTGATCTTCCAAGAGGTTGGCCAAGTGGTCCATTTCTTCTTCTTCATCTGATTATGATCATTAAATACAATATGTTATTAAAATATTTTGGACACCTGCCTATCCAACAAGTTAGTTCTGCCTTTGCTGCTATATCAGCTCTACTCTACAAGAAATCATTTCCACTAAATGTGTACATTTCATCCATTTAAGAACAAGAGTATTAGTAAAGTTACTACTTATGTTGGGTGAGCAGGTCTGGTGTACATGCAGTGTTCAAATTCATTTTACAGGTGTTCTGTTGGGTTGAGGTCAGGGCTCTGTGCAAATCCATCAAACTTTTCCCCAAACTATTGTCATAAAGTAGGAAGCATGGATTTGTATGCTGTGGTGTTAAGCTTTGGTTTAAAATAGTTTTAGACAATTACTCATTCTCTACTCACTCTCTCTAAAGGTGGCACTATGCATTTAGACAGGTAGCATTTTCTTGGCATCCGCCAAACCCAAACATGTCCATCAGACTACTAGGTAGTGAAGTTCATCAGTGTGGAGATCTTGTTTCCACTACTTAAATAACATCAAGCTCCTTTTCTAACAAATGACATTGTGCAATATGATGTTAGATTTGTGTACAGTTGCCTCCTGACTTATTGGTCTTACACTAGTGTCCAGGGAAAATGTTGAACTCAGCAGTGTAATAATGTGTATTATATTATAGATACATATATTAAGTATACAATTAAATACACAAAAATATGATATGAAAGAATTACACTCATTTGGCAGCTTTTTAGCAAATTTGGAGGCATTTTTATGATGAGCTATAATTATAGCAACCTCATAACTGTAGAGTGTTTTGCATTGTATAGCTGTAATGGTAAAACTATGACAATTGGCTGTAATTATGAGTCTGTCTGCTATTTTGTTGACATATCCCGTTCACCATGTTACCTTCTCAAAACTGGCATCAACACCTCAGGCATTATGCCATGATTTTTGAGCTGCATAAACCACATGGCCAAAAGTATGTGGATGCCTGCCTGTCCAATATCTCATTCCAAAATTAAGGGCATTAATATGAAGCTAGTCCACTCTTTTCAGCTAATTCAGCCTTTACCCTCTGTTCGTCTTGGAAAGCTTTCCACTAGATTGTTTGATGGGATTTGCTTCTATTTGCTTCTATTCATACATAAGAGGCTGTGCACTGATGTTAAAGGCTAAGGTATGGCTTGCATCAGGTGTTCAGTTGGCTGTGGGTCAATGATCTGGAAAGGCCAATCCCTGCAAATCATTTCTGTATGGAAATAGAGGCATTATGATGCTAAAAAAGGAAAGAACCTTCCCCAAACTGTTGCCACAAAGTAGGCTGCATGGAGTTCTCAAGCAGGTAATTGTATTATGTATTAGCACTTGAGTTTGCAATGATGGGTGTGCCTTAAATAGATAATGCCAAATAACTAGGGAGTGTTCAAATACTTTTGGTTGTGTAGTTTATTTTACTGCCATGTGCTTTTGCAGAAGTTTGGTTTAAGGCGCATGCTATTATAGCTGTAACCATGAATTCGCCGGTGTGCCAATAGCCATGCTGTTCCCATTGAAAAAGAATTCATAGAATTAAAAAAAAAAATTTCAAACAAGTTTTATTAAACATCAATTTTTTTTATAATATACATTGGGGGGCATATACTTCGAAATTCGACCAAACTAAATCAATTCAAAGTAGAAACAGAGCATTTTCAATCGAACAGGTCAGTTTTCGTTTGAATTAGCGCATTCGATCGCACGATTTCCCCCCCAAAAAACTTCGACTTCTCAAACTTCAGCCAAAGACTCCATAAAGGTTATAGGACCCTATAGGCTAAAACAGCAATTTGGCAAGTTTAAGGTGGTGAAGGGTTGAAGTCAAAGTTTTTAAAGAGACAGTACTTCAATATTATCGCCTTTTTTCAATTTAAATTGAATTTTAGCCTATTCAAAGTACCCAAAAATTACTTCGACATTTACATTTTTTTATTCAGATTTTCATTTCGGGTTCCATGTTATAATTTTCAGTTGCATTAAATATTATAACAGGTTTCAATACAGAGTGTGCATTTGATCATAATCACATTATATCTATAATGCACCCCTTCAGGCATGAGCAATAGGAAGTAGGGTTGGGTCATAGGAGTATTGGGCTTAGCTAGTAGCTCGCAGGGGGCCCAAGTATCAATATAGTTTGCTTTGAATTTGTGCTATAGCCCCCTCACAGTACATACAGTATTGCTTCTGAGCTTTTTATGTACTTCTACTATTGTAGGAGGTAGGGTTTTTTCCAGTTTGCTGCTATCGCTATATGAGCTTCTATTAAAATATAGTCCATTAGTTTTTTTGATGATTTTGAGAAACCCTTTGCTGGCCTATTTAAGAAAAATAAAGGGGCTTTATTAGTATTTATCAGTTTTTAATATGACTCCCAAATGTCAGTGTAAATCCCTAATCTCAGTTTTGTTATTGAATACTGTTACAATTTTTATAAGAAACTGCTGCATGCTGCATATTCACAATTCTCTCCCCGAGGCCTCTCCATCCCACAGAGGAAGCTAACGGAATAAAAAAAAAACATCCCCATCTTTGTATATTCTGCATTTTCATATGCAATCAGTGTCAGCAATTTAGCCGTTTAGAAAACACATCACACCATTTCCTTTAGAATCCCCCTAAAGACTTGAGCTTTGAAAAACCCAAAGAATAGCTTTTTTTGCTTTAGTATTTGTTGATTTTTTTTAGGAAGGAGGTGGTGATTATAGCACCACGTGGCAACACACAAACTTATTTCATGGCAGGGAACATGAAAAGAATGTTCAACATACAGAAATATCTACGGAATCTGTGCTTTGGTTTATCCTTACTGCTCATTATTTCTGAAAAGTCAATATACAAGGTTTGGGAAGATCTTGGACAACATCCACTCATGAGCAAAGAGTATTATACACATACACATACGTACACTTATCAGTACCAATATTGGAATGACATACTTTATACTAGCAAAACATCAAATCATTGTTCAATTTCAAATCTTATTTACAAACTGAGAAGATACAGAGCCAACCCAGTGATGGACTAAATCTATAATTCCAAAATTTTGGCTATTACCAAATATGCAGTAAATCAAATAATAAATTAATAATGGCATTGTGATATTACCTGCTTTAACATTGCTTCCTAATAAAACCTGGACCTTTGTATCTGGATATAGGTTTGATGACTCTCAGTTATCATTCAGAGATGGCTCTGATGAGTTGGGACAATTTAAAGTTACTATTTCCACAAAATCTCTGGTCATCATGAATCTTTTTTTTTACTGCAAGTGATAACTGCTACCAGGGCACTATGCATTGTCTAGCTATGGGGAAGTTGAAGGGTTCCCTTTATTTGAAAGGAATGCAGTTAAAGGATTCCTATATTGATAAGGCTGATAGCAGAGAAACTATTTTTGTAAAGCAACAATAAAGCATGTTTTACATGAAAGGATAGCCTTCAGTTAAGAGGAAAACATGTCGAAATATGAGCAAGAATTGTATATTTATTGTGTAATAGTACAAAGATGCACACAGGAAGATATTTAAGGATAAAACAACTGATATGGACACTAAAATACAACACAACCACAATGCTAATCTAAAATTCACCCCAGGGCTATATTATTTGTTTGTTCATTACATACTGTAACAATATAATGTAGAGGCCACCACCTTACTCCTATGCACACATTCAGGTAGTTAAGTGTCGTCTATTGCACTTGATATTGAGGGGGAGAAAAGCTCACTGGATGTCAAGATAACTGAACCCAGACAAAGATATAATCAAAAAGTAATTGAACTGATGTCAGCAGCACAGAATCAAGGAAAACACCAGCAATGAGCAGCTGCTTCAAGAATGCAGACATCTTGAGGCAGTGCCAGGAATATGAGCATGTTCCATAAGGTTATCATATATATAGCTGAACAAACATGTGCTTGTTTATGTAAGTTCCTCATATGCTTACAAATTAAAACTTACCCAGGATCACGTTAACCTTTTTGCCATAGAGAAGGTATCTATAACATACAGTGTAATATGAAATACATAACAAATGCACAGTTGCTGTGTTAGCAAATGATTTGCTTAAAAGCATTAAGCAAAAAAAGATTCTCTCTTGCGGCTGACACATTACAATGAGAAATGGATTTATTAGGTTTAAACACTCTTCGAGAGCCACGGTGACGTTCCTACCTTTTACCTCTGGGAAGGCAGAAGCGATTTAGACTTAGCTTAAATGATATGTGTAATGAGTTTTGTAGTTTCATTTCATCCTTAATTAGACAGAGATCACAGTGAAAAGGCTGTTTTGCTACATTTACTGCTTATGGAAGACATGGAACCTGCTGGATTATTAGCACATGAATGAGTACCCTATTGTATATCACCCTCACTGTGTATTTCTGGTATTTCTCCCACAAAGGTTTTCTTTAACCAAAGGGATACAACTTAGGTGGCATGGATTTAGCAGTCTCTGTGAAGTGTAGCTCATGTGTCATTTGAGTTGACAATATCTCCCTCAGTTTCCTTTGTTTTCATGAGCCAGGGTTCAGAAGCAAATGGCTCATGTCAGCCTATGACAAGCAGGGAGCCAACAGTATCTCTGTCTTCCTCTCCTAAAATCAGCTACGCAGACAGAAAAACCTGCAACATCACATTAGCTGTGCATCACAGATCCTACCAACCCTCCAAGATCAAAAAGGACTTGGGGATTAGTAACTGTGTTCTCTCACCCAGTCTCTAACTGTGGACAATTTTTTGACAATATACTGTAGAATCAAGAAATCTGGTTTTGTGCATAACTAACACTAGTGCCATTTTCCTATCATGATGCTTCATTTGTGAAGCACTTTTGTAAGTGTTCAACTTATTGTTTCATCCATTAGGGTGTTTGTGTTCCCCAACTGAGGGCTTGGTAACAATACACAAGACTCTCTAAGAAAATGTTTGTGTGTACTGTTAAATTACTGCTGTTAGAAATTAGATCCTACTCATTGTTTAATATATGATGTCTACACAAAAGACCACTAGGCCTACAGAATACATATTTAATGCATTGAGAATGTAGCTTCATAAGGAATTTGTTACCCGGAGAAAGCTGAGATTGCGTCCAGGCTCGATGCTGGTGATCTCCAAGTTTCCCATAACCACTTCACAATTTTCATAATACTTGCGTAAAGCTTTGTATTGCTGCTCCAAATCTGACAAGGAACTCAGCTTGTTGTCTGTGCCAGCACACACTGCAATAGAGAATAAAAGGGGCATGAGAACAAATACCAGATCTCTACCGTCTGCCTAACTTTCAGGGGTGCTCTATACAACCTATACAACCTTTCAGATTATTTTAATGTAATATATTTTACAAAATTTACATCATCCGTATTACGCTGCATAACAGTGTACGTTTGTCCTAGCCCAGTAACCCCTAAAGGCCAATGAGAGATTATTTATATTATTCTTATGTCACTAGACCAGTAAAAAAACAAAAATTAATTATTTTATAGCACCACTATTCAACAATGTAATACACTTATGTGGATTATTTCTATCAGCATTATGACAGATTTATCCCAAGCTACAGAGATAGCTCTGCTTTTGTTAATCCCTTTTCTTATTGTGAGTGAAGAAAATGTTCCATTGACCCAGACAAATACTGGAAAACTTAGTACAGCACCGGGTTAATGTTATTCCTAATCCTTTCCCAAGGGGAATCTCAGTTACTTCAAGGCACACTGAGGCCACGAGTTTTATTTCTGGCAATCTCTAAAAGGTCAAACTGATTAACTTTTTATTATTGCTGAAGAATCTATCAGTGCTTTGCAGACAAAATAATACTAATATTATTAGTTTTATATAATTATAAACAAATATTTGATCATAGTAAATATATAATAATATAATCATATCAATTATTTTTTATACTATTTTTGTACCATAAAAACACAGCTTGCTACTATTCCTAAAAGAAATCTTTACAGAAGTATTATTTAGTAAAGCCTAGTAAAAAAACTGAAAAGATGAAACTGAAAGATGATAGATAGATTGCAGTGTCAACCACTGTAACATGCAGCACTTATTTGTTTTTTGTAAATGACCCTCCCACTTAGATTGTAAGCTCTACAGGGCAGGGACTTTAATTTTTTTGTCTCTTTGACAATTAATTAGCTCTTAATATTGACTATAACTGTACTTTGTATTTATTATTGTAATGACCTCTGTTTGTTCTATTAATTTATTGTTGTGCCCTACAGTACCATGTACATGGATAAAAAATACCTATAATTAATTATTATATATATACATATTTGTATATATATGTACATTATATATATATATATATATATA
>CM044447.1:83744510-83771548 GCA_024363595.1 Xenopus borealis | reverse complement strand
CTACAGCCAACCAGTAACCCAAAAAAATGAAAAATGGTTAAGAAATCATAAATTCTGCTAGGGTATGTAACAGAAAATAAGACAAATAGGGTTGTTTTGCCTCCAATATGGATCCATGCAGCATAGTTAGGATCAAGTACAAGGTATTGTTTTATTATTACAGAGATAAAGAAAATCAGTTTAAAAAAATTTGAATTATTCACATAAAATCAAGTCTGTGGAAGATGGCCTTCCCATGATTTGCATATTTCTGGATAACAAGTTTCTGAATAGGAAAAGGAATCCTGCACCTACATGCATAGATACAAACAATGCAAATAATTTTGGTTAATATGATCTATTCTTCGGCATGAGTGTTAAACTGAACTGTCACTTCACCTGTCCTTCCCCTTAAAAGGCTTGTGGTTGCTACCCATTTGGAATAGTAGGTGTTTTACTGGCCAGTACAAGAAGTCATGGTAAAAACAACCAACATTCCATAATCCTCATGTACATCTTTTTTCTTCCTGCCCAATAGCATTCGCCCAATCTCAAAGAGAACAATATCACATAAAAAGTTTCAATAAAACATTCTAAGTGTGTTTAAGTCAGAAGTTAAATATTGATTGAGACCTCAAGCACCTAGTTCTAGCACCCTTAAACATATTCCTTCTGCTAACAATGCCCCAGCATATCTTACATTTCCCAAATATCACTTTCATACAGTGATTTGAACCAATAGAGAAAACTATCAGACATACAAATTATTTCATAAACTAAACAAGTCCATGTTTCCTCAGTTGGTTGTCATTGTGGGCTGAATTTTTTTTAAACTTTTACTTTGAATTTGTTCCAAACTAAAGCTTGAAAACCACAGCTGGGACCTAAAGGGGGACTATTATCACAAATAATTAGATCATTTGTAATTGAAGATTAAAAACAAATGCAGTATGAAATGGTCAGAGTCTATAATTCCACAAACAGGAGATGAAAGGCATAGGTGTATGAATGTAGTGTGATGGAGAACATAGTGGTCATTGAAGACATTCAGGGTTCAAGGTTGTCATTATGTAAAATTTTGCTTCACCTGTTACGCCACTCATGTCACATGTTATTCCTTTCTCTGTATCATTCTTTTGCTCTGTCTTTCAGGTTGCTTAACACTCTTAATAGAATGGACTTGACAAGTAATTAAGGGAATAGATTTGCACACCTCATACAATGCCAATGAAGTGATCCGCCATCTGTGCCATCAGCTGTTCTTCCTTGAGGTCTTCCCATATACCCAAAACTTGTGTTTGTTAGGGGGAAGGGGGCAGCAGCATGCGATCTGCCATGGGCATTAATATGGCATGTATGCTGCATAAGCAATCACCCTCCTGCCCACACCTTGAGCAGGCCTACACTTACAGCCATCATCCTCTTTATTTACATGAAATTAATGTTATTCCATGTACGGGCAATCAAAATCATTATAATCCATGTGACCTACTGTGGTCCAGAACTCTAACACAAGGCAGCTGTCTCAAGCACATATTTATTAGCAAATGGTTGTTTTGCCCAAGCTCTTTCCTATACGCTAAACAGTGTTGGTCTGGGATGCCAGGGGCCCACCAGAAAACCTTAGCCCAACTTTCCAAATTATTATTCCTTCTCTCCTCACTTAACCTCTTTATTCTCCTATTCTTTTAGATCTACTTACTATACTCTATTCTTCCATTATTAAGCCTCTTTTTCCACATAAAGAAATAGGGAATGAACATGAAATAGGCCAAATTGTTAGAAGCAAGAGGGCCCACTGACACCTGGGCCCACCGGGAGTTTTCCTGGTATCCCTGTGGGCCAATCCAACACTGACGCTAAAATATTGTACTGTGTCTTTCTGTTTTTTGCAAATTTGCATTGTGAATAAATTTTTTGCATATGGCTGGAAAAATGAGTCTTTGTGTGAGGTTGTTGTGTGTGAAAATAGTTGACATTAACTTAAATTCGCAATTTGCCAAACTACTTTGCAAATATTTTCTCCACTATTTGCACACTCTTATTCAGCTTTATAAATATAACCAGGCACAGGGCAAATATATTCACTGTGCGCGCAGTTTATAAATGAGCCCCAGTGTGTTTGTGTATATATACATATACCATCAAGAGAAAGTTCTCATTTAGCATCCAGCTAAAATCTTCAAACCATGGTAGATTTTGGAAAGTTTCACAGCAAGACTTTGAGCTTACTCTCTTTTCATCATATCAACTGTGGTCATTTTAACATACGTATAGACAAAAAAGCTAAGACTGAGAAAATTCTACCAGTAAAGATCTATTACACACAATTGAGTGGACCAGCAATACAAAGAGATTGCTGATGCCAAATATATCTGTAAGATATATTTTTATACAGGGTCAGACTGCACAATAGAGGGGCCATAGGGTTACAAACTTCATGGCTTCCGCACGCATGTGTGAACACTGGCATGCACCACACATGAGATGAAGCCGGCATGTGGTGTGCTCTGCATGCATGTGCATGGTCAGAAACGGACTGGAGGGCCTGGGGCTCACTAAGACTGCTGTCCTAGGGTCCCCCTCCAGCGAATGTGTGCATGTGCTCATGCACACAATATTTTTGCCGACAGGAAGAAGCCTCTGCATCATGGTTCTCTGTACAGGCAAGGCCCAAAAGAGCTGGTGTCCTGATGTCCCAGCCGGCCCAGTCCAACCCTGCACACGATGAAACCCTAGTATTGTTATGGGGGCTGGAAGACCAGGTGTCTGGGCTGACGGGGGTTCATGAGGGCCGGGGCCCACGGGGATTTTTCCCTAGTGTCCCATTGGCCCAGTCCAACCATATTTATACTGTACCTCATGCAACTACCAAATGAACATTTTTTAAATTCACTAGATGGATGTTAAAGGGCTGTATTCAGATTGGCAAACTTGAATATAACTCAGACAGCTAGTAGTGTGCCCAAGTAAAAATATGTGAATGTCTGGATACTAAACTTTTTAAAGCAATGAACCACTCTCCTATGGTTTTTAACCTTTACATTCATAATAAACAACCTATCCTTTTGCGCAGAACCTATGCCCACTGTTTTAACTTTTAATATTAATATTTGCTGGTGTATTTCAAGTTATTTAAAGAGATAAAATAGGCCCTCAGAGTGTTTAGCAAAAACAAACTACAGGTAACTTGTTATCCATAAATCTCTGAAGTATGGAAAGGCCATCTACCATGGACTGCATTTTATCTAAATGATACACATTTTAAAAATAATTTATTTTTTCTTGATAATAATGAAACAATAACTTGTACTTGATCCGATGATATAATGAATCCTTCTTGGTAGCAAAACAAGCCTATTTTTATTATTTGTATTTCATGTTTACATGACTTTCTGGTTGACGTAAAGTATGAAGATACACATTACGGAAAGATCAATTATTTATAAAACACCAGGCATTCTGGATAACCGCTTCCATACCTGAATGTACCCAGTGCTTAAAGTGGCTGATAATATCACCACATATTGGGCTAAAATTTTAGAGAAGTTCTTACAGATTTGTAATAAGGTGCAGATATACAGAAACCTTGCTTCTACAATAAAAAGCCCCTGAGCCTTTTAATCCATGGTTATGCCTTACTGCTTTGTCTTTATTTTGCTTATTAAGATAAAAACCTGCCTAAACATGGGAATTATCTGCAAAAGGCTTGGTTTTTATTCTCGCTTCATATTCTAATTACATTTCTAGCCAGCAAGGAGGATGGTTCAGTGTTTCACTGTGTACATGGATACACATTCTGAAAATGCCTCTGTAATATGCAATTCCATGCATTCCTGATGACAGGAATACCTTGTGGGAATAATACTTCAAACAGATTAATCCTTATCTGCTTTTGATATTACTACTCATTACAAACCTGGAGCTGGGTAAACAAATTGCACATTCATGTCAAGCAAATTATGACTACAAGACTGCTGAAAAGAAAGCATAGCTCAGATTTTATTAAAAGCACTGTAAACCCAAAGACAACATTTTGCATAATTCAAGCATTATATTTCCAATATATATGACTTACAAATTTTCAATGATGTCATATAATTCCTTTCTGTTCTGCTGGTTATGACTAATCATACTAGTGAACCAATGCCGCAGTAGTCAGCTCCATTTCTCACAATGTATTGCAGATTTCTGTTATAATATTTATTCACAGGTAATGCGAGACATTTTTGGGAATTGAAGTCTTTTTGGAGGAGAACTGACAACATTGTGTCAATGGTATGGAACTATACTTATAAAAACATTTACACAAATATTTTAAAATGATTTAAAATGTGAAATCAATTTACCCTTGAATTTTGCTTAGAAAGAACTTTTCTATCATTAGTCTAACGTTTATATTTTAAGGTGTAAACTTATTTGATATACGCTATAATATTAATATATTATTACACTATTATTATTAATAACTGTCTTAAACTGTCTTAACTGTCTTTAAAGGTATTAAAATCTCCAGAAACAATGTATTTTAATTATCATAAGTACATGGTTACCCTCCATCCTGTGCTTTAGGGCTATGGCATTTTCAGTCTGCAAATTTCCCTTTACAGTGTCACAGAAATTGGACCAATGGGAGATTGATTTCTTTTTTTATCTGACCCTAGCTAACGTAATTACTTAGGAATTATTGTATAATCACTCATTCCCACTCAGTCTTTTATGCTCTATTATATTATGACAGGGAAGTCTATTTGATGACACACTGGAAAAGTAATAACCACTGTCGGTTTCAAAAACTAATCCCACTAATGCCTAGTCTCGTTTAACATTTTGTTGACAGAGCTGGTGGAAAAACACAAAGCTGAAGTGTCATATGCAACAGGGAAATTGCATAACTGTCCCATTACCGAAAATGTAACCCACAGTGCTAGTTTAGTTAAGACTAAAATCCCTCATACATGTCTCCTGCACACATCCATTCCCTAACTGTGACATCTGTGACTGTATTCTTAGCAAGAGGGGTGGTAATAAACAGCAATCTGTTCTGGAGCAATGTCTGCAGGTTTTGCATCAAATCTGGATACCAGAAGGGAACATTAAGGCAAATAAAGCCATGTTGGAAAAGTACAGACATCATCAAAGATGCAAAGAAGCATTAGTGACCCTATTGACACATATCAGATGGAAAAACAAGAAGAGGATTTCTAAAAGGCTAAAGTGTATGAAAGCAAGCCAGAGGGAAAACCTGTAGGGATCATGCACCTTGCAACGAGAAGATGCTAGTTCTGTAGACTCTCATTCTGAAAGAAATTACCTTTAAGTATCTGAACTGGACCTTACTGGTATGTTGTTCAAGGGTAAAGTGATATTTACAACCCCTGAGCAGTTGTTATAAACATATGATGAAGGGAATATGACTGCTTTGTGCTTTGCATGCAAATGTGTCATGGAAACTCTTAACTAAACTGGTCCTGACTAGGCTAGTTATGCTTAAGGTCATATGCAATTAAACATTCAGTTGCTGTGCAATGACAAAATCTAGCTAAACTAACATAGCATTGCAAAACCCAGAATTATCTATTTGGTTCTTATTTTGCTATAATGCAAGAATTTACATTATTCTGCTTGTCATGTGATGCAGGTACAGTGTATGTCTAAAGAAACAGCATTATACATTAAAGAACTAACTGACTCTTGTGTAATGCTGACCCATCTACCTGTAATGGATCTTCTATTGCTGACTTCTGCCTTTTTTCTTCAACTCTTGCTACCTTGCCTTGAACCTTGGTCTGAAATTTTGACTGCCACCTGCCTTTGACTTCTGGCTTATCCTTTGGCCACTCATCCATAAACTCTATATCTGTTCCACCTGTAGAGTCATAAATAAACTTATTATAAAAACTTCCTTCCGTAAAAAAAGTTATTCGTATATTTGTATATAAATATATATATATATTTACAGTATGTTGTGGTCCTTTCACATTTATCTTAAGTAAGATAAAATGTAAGGCTTGAACTCAACATTGTTTGAGTGGCGTGAAACTAGAATTTTACGGACAATTTTATATTATTGCTAATAATATATAATATCAAGAGTGTTGATTATTTAAATGAGTTGTTTTCTTTAATTGGTCTGTCCTTCATTGAGAAATATGCATCTTGTTTGTAGAAAAGGTACAAAGCCTACTTTAATAGAGTTATCCTGGATCAGGGACAAGGGATCCATTACTCTTACAGCTCACTGGCAGAAAAGGAGCTGTCACAAGCTAATTAGCACATGCACTAATTGCAAACATCATTTTTTGATGTTGCCTTGAGCCCATGCAGACCATGTTGGTCTTCTGTTATTCCGCTAGGGAAATAAGAAGTTACACCAACTGAGAAAAAAGATGGCTCTACAATGAGCACTGAGAAAGGAGATTAAACTGTTTCATCTTGCAAATTACTGCAAAACTAAACAGAGAATAAAAAACATTCTTACCAAGAAATTTTTAGAGTTTAAAAAGAATATATTTCATGCCAGATTTCAAGAATAAAGGTCACAGTGTTTCAGCTTTTCTTTTTGTATTACACTTGCAGATTTTTCCATATGCTTCTGGCAAGAGATATTCAAACAGAACAGTGTGCTGTACATTCGTAATCCCCAAAATTATTCTTTGCAGAGCCCACTGAAATGTACAATATGATTTCACTGTACATTGCTTAACAAACTAAAAATGGTGGAAGACATTTGTAGAGAATGAATGACAGCAGAATGCTATTTACTGTTGTGAATTTGACAGTGCACGCTGACATCTATTATGCACCAGATGCTATACCAGGAGATGAGTGTAGGGAAGGATCTCAAGTGAGATGGAGATAAATAAATGCAATTTAGGTGTAATACTGTACATAGTACAAAAAAGTTATGGTACCTTATTTAGCAGCAGTAAGGCTTCCTTGGACCTGATATTAATATTTTCTCCATTTACCTCTGTGGTGCTTTCCAACTACTGGATTTAGCAACCAGGCATTTTGGAAATGCTCAAGGGAAATTAAAAATGGCTGCTAAAACCCTGTATATTAAAAGACGCAAGTTAACCTGCTATTAAATAATGAGCAAGCATAAAACAATGGCAAAACTCAGACAACCATTTGCTTTTCCAGAGAAAGCTGAACTTGTCTTTAAAATATATGCAGTAAATCATATAATTTGTAAATTATCATAGCAGTTGTAAGATTATAAACAGAACCTCCCCATCTGCACAATCAATTTACAGTAAGTGAAGCCTAGAGTTTAAGAACCATTCAGTATATTATATTGTATTGAAGAATTTATCTGGATTATGTTGGCCAGCAGGGCACATGGGAATATATATATATATATATATATATATATTTTTTTTTTTTTTTGTTTTGGCATCAGTGTTACAGTTTATTTACCATAACCATTTGTGTCCAGGAGGAAAAAGCAAATAAGTGAAAAAATTATTTGAAACCCATACCTATGAACAATTAGCAAAATAGGTTGCTGGTTTACTTTTTCCTCTTCTTGCTCTCAAGTCATTTTATGAAAGAAAAAAGGGGTTAAGAATTCCCAGTTGGCCATATTAACTCTGTTGCTACGTAGATGTGCCAATTGAAAAACCGCTAGATAATTCCTCATTTTCCTATTAAATTTAAGGCGATGAAAAGAGATTTCTGTTTCATTAATTCCATAGTTAAATGCATTTTTTTGTTTAGTGCTTTCAGCTGTGTAGGGCCCATTTATTCTTGCCGCACATTCCGAAAAGTTTCACTTATATCATAAGATTAAAGTATACTAAATAATGAATGACTCTAATTATTGAAAATCTGATACATAGCAAAGGAGACTGTGGATGGGGTAATCCCTGGGATTATAGCATGACACAGCGCCGTCTGCTTACTAATAGAGCAGCACTGAGAAATTGGCTTTGAAATGGGAACTTCTAACTTGACACATCCTACCTGTATAATATACTGTATATAAAGCATAATTTTAAAAACGGGCACACTTAGAGTTTGTATGATATGCAAACAGGAGATTTTATTTTGGTCCTAAACCAGGTCCTTTGTCAGGAATATGGATTTTCTAATATTTGGATATCCAGAAAGCTCTGAATTATGGGAAATTCATCTCCCATAGACTCCATTTTAATAAAATAATTCACATTTTTAAAAATGATTTCTCTTCCCTCTCTATTAATAAAACAGAACCTTGTACTTGATCCAAAATAATGTATAATGTATCCTTATTGGAAGCAATAGAATTCTATTGGGTTTAATTAATGTTTAAATAATTTTTAGTAGCCTTAAGGTATGAAGATCCAAATTACAGAAAGATCCCATATCTGAAAAACCCTAGGTCCCCGGCATTCTGTATAACAGGTAACATACCTGTACTACAATATCTTTACATTATTATTACAATATCAGAGGGCCTCAGTGCTAACAGCTATCAATGCAGTATTTTTCATCCTATTCCTTGATTATGTCAAGCTGTTGTAGGGTAAATTGTTAATTGTTTAATGCAAATGTGTAATTAATGGTTAATGTAGGTATTTCTAGGTGAACCATTAGGGGGAGCTAGAGTGTAGCTGTTGCTAGGGAAAGTCTCCAGTGGGCGGAGTGGAGGAAAGAAGGTCATAAAAGGGAAGGTTACAATCAGGAGTTTTGGAGATGCGTGATGGGAAGGAAGGAGAGCAACAGGCTCAGTGGCAGTTGAGTTGTCTCCCTGGGAAGTTGCTGAATTTAGATAGTAAGAGGGCTACTGGTAATTATTACACTCTAGCTAGTGTAAGGCAGTTACTTGACTAGCATGGGCAGCTGCAGCCCCTACAAGGAGGTAGAGGGCATAGTGTGGCTAGCGGGAAACCAGCCAGTCAAGGTCTAAGTGGAGAGGCTAAGCTGAACAGAGCCGGCCAGGACCCAGGAGGGGTGCCTGTGAAGCAAGTACCCCCTGACAGCATGCAGTCACAGTGAGACTTAAAGGTGAAAAGACCAGGGAGTAGAGCCCTGTAATATACTGCTTTTCTATGGAAGACAATGACCAATAAAGGCCCTGCCTGGTGTGTCTCAATCAGGTTCTTCCCCACCAGAAGGATCTTCACAAGGTAATAACAGGTTAAGATCTTGACCCTTTGGGGCCCACGTTACAAAGCCTCTGTCTAGTTTTCAGTAAACTCAGCTGTTTAGGTATAAAACCATTTATTCTATTGAACAGGAAACTAATGGCTTCCACCATCCAAACATCAATGTTTTTTATGAGCCCAAAACTAGTGATGGGCGAATTTATTCGCCAGGGCCGAATTCGCGGCGAATTCCCGCGATTCGCCGCTGGCGAATAAATTCGCAAATCACCAGCGAAATTTCGCTTGGCGAAAATTCGGCGAAAAAACGAGTTGCGCGACGTTTTTTGACGCGACGCGACGAAAGCGATGCAATGCGATTTGACGCGACGTGACGCGATTTGACGCGACGCGCGTCAAAAAGCGTCCCGCGACTCGTTTCGCGAATTTTTCGCCGATAATTTTTCGCCGAAGCGGATCTCGGGAGATTCGCCCATCACTACACAAAACAAATTAGATCTAAATACCACTCTAATAAAAAAGCAATAGTATAATTGAGTTCCATAAATTATTTTCAGTTTTAACCAAATCCCTACAATTCAGGCTTAATACCAAAAACTTTGCATTTATTTCTAACATCTGCCTTCACTACATGTTCTGCCTGCAAATCATGTTCCTTCTCAAGATGTTTCATTAGGAAATCAGAAGTCTGAAATAGTTTCAGGGGTTCCTCTGATGACACACTGGAGCCCTCAGCTCTTCAAAGCTGGGAAAACTTCAAGGGAACACACACTGTGCTGCACAAACCCAAAGGAAGTAGCGATAGAAAAAGTTGTAAATGATGCGTGAGAGGTTACAATAAACACAACACAATAACCACAGCAATGTATGATTACTGACTGCTGTTACTACTGGGATTACATGAATCAATACACCCCCCTTCAGAAATCAATTCTGTTTGGTCTGCCGGACTAAATCTCTTTGGAAGGTGGAATTAGTGCACTTTCTTGAACTTAAATTTATGTTTAGTCATAGAATTAATTCCACATATATATACTGTATATAGGTTAAATGGCTTCTAAAGAAACTGACAGTATTATGTGGGAACTGGTGTGTGTGTTTGGGCAAGAGTAGTCCAGCATAATAAAATATCCCTATATGGAACAAAATCATATTTCTTTGCTACAAATATAGACCCCTCACAGATCAATTATATGTGCATTTGCTTGCCATAAGCTAATAAAGGATCACAAAGGTATAAAAAAAAACTACCCATCTATGTGATTTCTGTTCATCTTATTATATGAGGCATCCACCTCCAAAAACACATGATATATGTCTTGTGGCAGATTTTTTTGCTCCCTGCCCAGTCCAACAGCTATCGCTCTTTGCTCTTAGCTCTTACTAATGTTTCTTATAATCATCTGCAGTGTCTTCTTCCATCTCCATGCATTTATCTGCTCATTTGTATCCCTGATTTATGGACATACTCTGTCTACAATGACAAACCCATAAATTCAGGGGACAGTTCAGTCACGGCCTCTGCTCACAGATGTGTGTGCCACCCATGGAACGTGAATGGAACTTATGAATCGCCATTCCACAGCTCAATTCTGAATAAAAGAGTTTGTACATTGGAAATTTAGTCATTCAGAACTGGGTAAGACGGCTTGCACTTGTGGTGGGGCGGTGGGCTTGTTGTCACAGTATTTGATCTTGCATCATAATCATAGTCACTAATTTCTTCTTTCTGAGTGTTTACCTCTTCATTGTTTTGAGAAGTTTGGAATGTTTTAGTTTGTGAAGAATAACCTACAGTATAGTTACCAAAAAATATTTAATCTAGACCAATATATCTCAACCATGTGTGATTGATTTTCAGAAAGGCTGGGGAATTATAGAACATTATCAAAATGCAATAAGACAAGTATAAAATGCCTAAATGTCTATACTGTATGTGATTTACAGGTCTATTTTCCATATATTGCTTTTAATAAATGAGATTTAAATCTTTATCTCATAGCCCTTGGAAAAATGTATTTGCTCCCTGGCAAACGGTTGTCCACCCTTTTTTATTCTGTGAGTTCATCTTATAGTTGAGACTTTCTCTCCCTGGGTCAGCATAAGGCACACATCTAATCATTCAAAGTTATCTATTGCTCTGTTCTCTAGTCTGAAACAAAATGCAGAATCACAGTTGTGTATCAATTCTCCCCCCTTCAGTTGCTGTCTTCTCTTCTGCCTGGCTAAGGAACAAATCTCAGTGCTCAGTAATAGACTGTGTTTAAAAAGACAGTCCTATCTTTAGGATGACACTGCCTATGTCACATTTTTTATGTATTTTCACTTATTCGCTTTTTACTTCCACAAGAGAGTAAGAACTACTATGGGCACCAAGGATACAAACCACCATCACCTTCCTGACAGAATTCATAAACATTCTTCTCATGTCCCAAGCGATGTCATTGTAGCCTTTAGAGCCCCACATAACATACATATTATGACAGAGCTACTACTATAAGTGCCACTAATCTATAATGAGTAAAATAATTTAACAGAATTAGACAAAAGCCTTCACTCTTGACTAATAGCTGAGCTTGAAAATCATAACTCTACCTGTTATGTTTTTAAGTGTCTGTTAGAGCTACTGCTAACTAAGAGCTCTTTTCAATCAAAAGGTTGGGAAAACCATAATAAAGGAAATATTGTTGCAAATGTATTCTTCTTTATTTATATTGTACTAATACCTTCATGCATCTCTTTATAGATAACGTTCTCTGTCCCTGGACATCTTATACTGTAATATCCCATGCTAATTCTTTCCTAATCATAGCCCAGGACAGACATTCACTGCCTTTGTTCTACTGTAAAAAGCCAAACTGTGGTATATTCATACTTTTGTATGCTTAACTCGAATTATCCATAGCAAAGGCAAGAGCTCATAGATTTTCAGACGGTGGAACCCAGGCCCAAAACTGCCTATTAATAAGTTATTTGTGAGGAATACTTGTTTTCTTGCAGCTGGATGGTCAGAAAGGGTGATTTTTAATACTAATACATAATTGCTGTCCTATTTATTCAGATATCTTTTGTATAAGTGATAATTTTTATATATCTTGTTACAATTCAAATGGGTCCCCTCCCCATACCAAAAACCAATAACCATGCCAATGACTACTAGGGGCCGATTTACAAAATTCACATGTATTCATGTGAATAAAATCGAATTAGATCGAATTCAATGGAATATTTAATCGTAGGATCTATTTGATTGGTCGAATATGCAAATTAGGCATATTCGATCATCGAATAGTGAATGATCGAATAGATTTGAATGATCGAATATTCGATCATTCGATTAGCGAATAAAATAAAAAATTTAAAATATTCTACTGCCTACTTCACCAGATTGGACCTACGAAATTTCAATAGAAGCCTATGGGAACCCTCCCATAGGCTTCTGAGTCTAAGTCCTGATCAAATAGGATTCGAATGATCGAAGTCTTCGATCGTTCGAATCGTACGAATCATTTGAATGATCGAATGATTTATTTGACTGATCAAATAAATTGCTCGACTGATTGAATACATTTGCATTCGATAGTCGAATGATCGAATATCGAATAAAAGGTAGCCTAAAACTATTCGATTAGCATTCGACAATCAAATGCTAATCGAATATAGAATTTGGTCGAGCTAATTATGGGGAATAATAGTAAATTTCCCCCCTAGTGTTCCATGTTGTTGTTTATTATAAAACATTTATGCCATTGCGAGACCTAGAAAATGATTGGATATTACTCTCTTCTGCAATGTAGTAGTTAACCATGATGCTTGTATTTGGCAAACACCTATCCTGACACATTATGTCCTTGAATCCAATCACACCTTCCTGCAAGATGACAGTGAAGTTTAGCGCATGTAATCTGATAATAATGAGAGTGCAAAGATATTAGACAGACCCTCCCCTGAGCCCAATACAGCTTCCAACACAACAGACGGTGAGAAGTATGACACTGGGACGATGGACATAGCTTGGAAAGGGCTGGGACAGATGTCACAAATCTTGGCCCAGCTCTTTTTGTGATGTCCAGCATATGAGCCCTAATGTCAAGCAGCTTGATTGGCCCTGGCAGGTAAAAATATCTGAAATGGCAAGGCAAATAATAGAATAGAAACAAATAAAAAGATATATGATAACTATAGAGGCATGAGGAAATAAAAAGAAGAAACCTTCTGATCAAAATCATATTCTGGTGGGATGAACAACATGGAAAGTGAAGTAGAACAAAGACTATATAAAAGTAAAGAAGAACAAAGAATATATAAGAAAAAAAAGGATGGAGTGACAGGAAAGATGATATATGAAAAAACACATGCAATAGTCTAAACATATATTCTAGCACACATTAACACAACATATATTTATTTATTGACGTCTTTAATTAATTTTATCTACACTAAGTAGATCATCACTCACACAGGAACAGAAAACATTGAACAGTTCAGACGGATCAGCACAAACAGACACAAAATATCTCAATAACAGAAGGTTTCGTAATAACAGAATGGGATTGAAAGGACCAAATTAGTATGCATGGAGCTCTGTAAAGAATCAGGCATAAATGACCCACTCATGAAGGTTATGTAATGTTTGCAAAACATAACATATGTGTATCAACATTTTTACGTGTCTATTCCTAGTGTATCCCATGTATTTCATGCATACAGTACTAATTATATATTAACGCCTTATCATTTGTCTTTGTCAATCATTTGTCACCCTTCTCTGCTTTATCTGTTAGAATAAATCATACAAACAATTCCTTCCAGTTTCTTGCCACTTTTTCCCCATCCAATATTGCCTACCCATGTATTAAGTTCCAGTAAAATAATGATTAACCTGGCATTATGTCATGTCTGAAATAAAGGATTGTGAATTTAAAAAAGAACAGTACAGAGCTATGAATTGTCTTAAGGTTGTACTATCTGATTAAAATATAGCTAGACAGGTCATCTTTTTTATTTATTCAGTCTTTATTATCATATGCCTTATAATATAATATACATGCAATTAAACAAATATTCTGTTAAAAGGAAATATCAATTTGGTTTTTGTTTTCCAGTTCTTGCATCAAGAGCAATGGCATCAACCAACACCTATTAAGTAATTTTCCACATTGCAACACACAAGATCACAAAAAGTAATCAGGGACAATGTTTAAAACTGACTGCAAATCTGATGGGTATGTCTGAATGACTTATTATCCTGAGACTTAAATCTGTTCATTGTGTTTTGAGGGATATTTCAAGCTCCTATAGTCAATTACAGTTTCTCTAGCTGTTCCTTATACAATCTTGACACCACTGGATGGAACCAGATGTCTGGCATCCCAGGCAGAACTCCTACTTACCTGTCTACACAGATAAGATGGGAATGGCCATGGTTTCCAAACCCTGGTGTGGGTGAGTGATATCATCATATTGCATTTTGACACCAAATTCTAAATAAAAAGATGCTAAGGGTCCCAGCTTTATTTATTTATCAAAAGTAACTCAAATGACTATGAAGATTCTCAATCATCCAGGTCATGGTATATTTATCAAAAGTAAATCCCAGCTTTATTTTGGGAGTTCCTAGGTGTGCTCTAAATTGCAGTGTTAGACTGATCTTCTGGTTCCTGACTCTCCTGCCTGCCCTGACCTGTTCCTCAAATTACTATATGACCTTGGTTTATTCCACAAACACATGCACACAGGTAAATATAATCCTGCAGTTATCAGAATCTGACTGGTTTGGGCTAACACACTGTAGCAGATTGGCCATTTTGTCCAAATGTTAATTTAAAGCAGTAGATGATTATTGAAAAAGGAAAAAAAACAACAAAGAGAAACCTAAACTTCTCTAGAAAGAGAGACGTCTACAAATACATGGTCTAAACCAGTCATTTCTAGCACAAGATGGCAATGGCGTAACAACTGCTACTGATTGGCTGCTATCATATATCTACTTATATCAAATTAGGCATTTGATATCACACACAATGATAATACAAAATGCAAATCTAATTTTTGTTATTTGCACAGAAAGCAGCATAATGTCTAATAAATTTAAAATGAGAGTTGTTTGGACTATGATTAAACATATTCAGTTATATAGTTTCATACGTAAAGGCTAATTAATGATTGACCATTAAAATGTATAGGCATGAGAAAGGAAAGCTTAGATCAGTGACTGTCACGAAGTATCCCAGACATGTCCTGTCCCGGCACGTTGCTCTGGCTAGAGATTTATCGGTGATGGGAATTGTAGCATGAAGGGGAATCTTGCAGTGTGGCCTGGCAGGAGCCTCGGCAATGGGCATGCAGTTAATGGGAAGTTTGCGGCTGACTGATGCTAGGATTTAAATGTTCTGTAAAATTACCGCCATGATTTCAATGTCATTGGGATGTGTTTTTATGATTATGAGCCCTGGCTGCCTTTTAATAACGTTTGGTTTAACACCTCAGTGTGTGTGCTGCAGAACGCTGAGTGTCGAGGGTAGGAGAGCAAGCTTTTAACTCTTTCTCTGGCAAAGGAACCTGAGATAGCATTGGTGTCAGTGCTAGAATAAAACAAAGTATGTTAGGAACTAGTGTACACAATTTTAACTGTTTCAAAACAAATACTTTGCCTTTGTTCCTTTATATTCATTATCTTTCACTGCATTGCTAAGGGAGGCACAAGAATCTACTGTTATGAGCAGTGATACGTGCAGATTGTATTATAGGCTAGTGGTGTCAGACTGCATTCCATAAGGGAAGCTGTGTTGGTTTCTAAATACTGATCCGGTTTAGCACGTGTCACCGTGATTGTCTTATTCATGGGGCCACCTGGGTGAAGAAAGCGAAACCTTTCCAAATGTCACACTATTGTCTGCTTACCCACAGAGACATTAACAATGCAGTTTAAGTGAGACGGGCGTATACCAAGCAAATTGTATTTTAGCATTACTGTCAGTTTAGATTTTCATATTTGCCACTTCATTAGTAGCTACTCATGGGAGAAGATCTATAACTATATACATATATCTGAAAGGTCTGCACTTCTAGGGCATATTTAGAGTCCTATACATCCTAGTGTGTTCTGTATTTTAACAACGTCAGTACAATTATTAAACAAATGGAAAATTGCATTTGTTTTACCTGCTGTTGATCACATACACTTCACTTTATATTGTGTTGCCTGTGCCACATATTTGGTTGCACCAAAAATAATAATTTTAGGTTTAAGCCTAATGCTCTGCAAAGGTTCTGGCAAAATACTAACTTTAATACTAATTTTAATCCTATTCTACATGTAAAAATGCTTATATTTGCAGGGTGTACCCTGAATTGCCTGTGTTGGGCAGTTTTTGATACAAGTGGCGGCAAATGTAGTCACATCGGGGAACACTCATCCCATTCCCCCTTCTACCTTTAAGCATGTTATTGGATGGCAAACCCCCAATGTGGACTCTTGCACCCCTTAGTAGTCTTGTAGTTCTGCCCAGGAGGTTGTACATGACCGTGCTATCACAAGCAAGCACTTTCTCATCTGCTTTAAGGAGTTCGGACTTAGTTCAGTCAAAAACTAACAGTTTAGTGGAAGTAAAATCCTGGGTTTGGTGAATCTCTTTAATTCTGACTTAACTGTTAAGCCTTGAGGGCAATTTTGTATACTTTTTTTATTGTTGTTCATTAAAGCCAACATTCCTTACAGCAACTGCTAAACCACTGCAGGATTCCTTTTAAATAATTTCCTGAAAAAGAAGTAACACAATAAATTGAACAACACCAGCATCTTGAAATTAAAAGCCCCATCATCCTCAAATAGCCACACGCTGTCCAAACCATACCAGAAACTTTAACAAGTCTTAAAGGCTCAGCCTAGTAATGAAGATGTTAAGGAAAAAGAAGCTCTGTTAGGGGGCCAATCCATCTTTCGCTGTCAGGTGCCACTGAAAAAAAAATGATCTCTTTCCAATTACACTGAATAAATCAAATCTTTATCTCACTTTTTCCTGTGTTTCTGTTACATTTGCCTTTCATTTAAACAGTCAGATTCAGCTTCTGGGGAGAATATCAATCCCAATGTATTCTTTTTTTTTCTAATAAATTACCCAATCTAATATTACACCTTTATTGCTGGTTTTCTGAAGCAGAAAATGATTAATGTGTAACTGAATTTTTCTTATCTGATTGTTTTCTCCACTTTCTAAATTTCTTTTGACTTTGTCATAAACTGGTCACATACATTGCAACCAGTGAAGTCATCCAGTTGGGCCACATTCATCCCAGAGGACTGTCATGGCAATCAGATAGTATGTTTGGGCCATTAAGCTGAATCATTCTGTATGTTGGGGAGGAAGCATTTTGGATATTAGTGATATCATAATAGCCAGTACACAATATACCAAAACAGAAACAAGTTGGACTCATTTTCTACACTGTTGTGTCTGTGATTGGACAGTTCTGAGAATAAGCCTGTTGCCTAAAACATATTCTGGATCCATTATATGGAAACATATTATCCAGAAAGCTCCACATTATGGAAATGCCATCTTCCATATTAATTAAACAGGGCTAATTTTTTAAAAAATTATTTCCTTTTTCTCTGTAATAATAAAACAGTACTGTGTACTTGAGCCAAACTTGAGCCAAACAAAGATATGATCCTATTAGGATTATTCAATGTTCCAATGGTGTTTTCGTGGACTTTGTGTAAATACATACAAATTACAGAAATACCTCTTTATCTGGAAAACCCCAGGTATTCAGCATTTTGGATAACAGGTCCATATGTGTACCTTTTCCAGTGGAGTTAGATATTTGTTTCATTCCCCAGTTACCACTTATGTCCACTGCTCCATATCCCTGGTTTCTGTATGTGTTTAAATGATACAATTATTTTAAAGGGAAAACAATCTTTCTTAATTGTTTTATAACATTTTTTAGGACACTGCTGTTTCAAAATCATGTTCTTGCTAATTGGAAATGGAGGTTGTGTGTTTGCTTGTCTATCCCTTGCTTTATTAAATCAATAAATGAATATAATAGGTACACGTTTTGAGCTTTATTAATTGTGATTTGTTTTTCATTACCACATAATTGGCAATCACAAAACATCTGATGTGAGGAAAAGCTTTCCATTGTATTCTGGAGGGTGGTATCCCTGCAACCACAGATTTGTAGGGTATTCGGTATTATGTGGCAATTTAGATTATGTTAATATATTATATATTTTTATATTATAAGTAGTGATGGGCGAATCTCCCGAGATTCGCTTCACCGAAAAATTCGCGAATTTCCAGAGAAATTAGCGAATTGTCGAAAAATTAGCGAAACGAGTCGCTTTTGACGCGCGTCGCGTCAACTTTGGCGCGTTGTGTCGCGCGTCGCGTCAAAAACGATGCGCAACTCGTTTTTTCGGCAAATTTTCACCAAGCAAAATTTTTGCCACACATAAATGTAGAAAAAATAATGTATCTCCTCACACAAGTATAAAACTTTTCTACTGCCTAAAACGGCAGCTTTTATTCACAGGCTGTGCAACATTTTGGGGTGTACAAACAATAGTTTCAACTACTACATGGCCAAGACTGGAATAGGGTACAAGACTTGCTTGCTGTGTGCTTGAGGATGAACCCATGGACCTGCAAACCACAAATACTTTCAGCAAACTATTTTGGGAGCAAAACAGGTGCACAAAATATTAGTTGTACAGTATTTGACTTTGGATTATATGTTTCTTTTATGTAAAAACACCTCAGTCATGAAGAAAGAATGACTGACCTACAGTTATTGAATAGCGCTGGTAATGAAGGGCGGCTATTTCAAGGAATCCATCCAGCTGGTTTAACTAGTTAAATCGTTCAATGCTAATACTCCAATGAGAGTGGAGCACATGACACTGTTAATATAGCATTATCAACATACAACAGTTGCTACTGCTATAGTGAAGAACACACAAATTTGGCTTGCAATGTGAGTGTTTTAAAAGAGAAAATTGCGAGTGAGAGAGCATCGGATTCTATCTTGGCTTTTTAGGGACCAATGCTTGAACCAATGTAAATGGTTATACTTATTATTCTAATTATTTGTGTCTGTAGGTTCCATGTGCCTCTTCCATGTAGCAATTTGTGACAATATACACTTGCTACCCTCTCTGTACTAATAAAATATAATAAAAATAACGAATAGAGCAATGCCCATACAAGTAATGCTGTATTAACATACACATACTTTATATTTTGCAGTACAGGTATAAGATCCATTATCTGAAACCCATAGATTCCATTTTATCCAAATAATCCATGTTTTTAAAAGTGATAATAAAGAAACAGTACCTAGTTGATCCAAACTAATATATAATTAATCCTCATTGGAAGCAAAATCATGCTTTTTGGTTTATTTAATGTTTACATTATTTTCTAGTAGACTTAGGGCTTGAAGATCCACATTATGGAAAGATCAATTTTCCAGAAAACCCCAGGTTCCAAGCATTCTGGATAACCAGTTCTATACCTGTATTCCAGTCTACATTGGTTTTACGAACACATGGCCACACCTAGATATAGATACTATAGCCCTAGATATGGATAATATAGCATATTATTACATCAGTCTGAAACAGTAAGCTGAACTCAAGAGAGGACTAATATTTCAGTCTGAGGACAATGCCTTATCTTATGGACAGATGGGCTGCCAGACAGTGTTATTACATGAAGCACTGTGTGCTGCACAACTACAGGAGAGTGCCACACTCCTAGACAATGTGCAGGTGAGCACCTCCTCTCCTGAAATAATGTTTGTCTTCTGAAATGTGTCTCAGGTGTGATATAACTTCAACATTTGATGACTGCAGGCCAGATGGTCCTCATTCTGGTGCTTTCCAGATAAATCAGGGCTGTCTTTGATACTCTGCCTGAAGCCTTTATTCACAAGACAGGCAGTTAAGGGGAACACAAGCAGCCCTGAGGTGTGTATTCATAGTCACTTGGCTTCCACTATGTCTGTGATATATTAACTGCTCCAGAAGTTTCCCAGCTGTTCCAGCATATAAGTAATGGCAACAGAGAGCCCATATTTAACCTTCCTACTGCAGGCAGTATGCTTCGAATCTTGTCAATGTTCTCTACATTAATCTCTGCTGGAATCTCCATCTTTAAGGCTTTTTTAATTGGACATCTTGTCTCTCTGAATAAGGGATTCCAGCAACCATGCCTCCAGCTGGAGTTAAACTATGATTCCTGCCATCTCCAATGACATTAATTCACTGACCATAGGCATCAATTAGCACACAATACTATATACTCTCTAAAAATCTTTTCTATGTACAGTATAGTGGTTGGAAAAGCTATGCCCCAGCTCGGGATTCATTTTTGAAAAAGTGGTTCTAGAAAAGAAAACAAGTTAAATAATTTGCCTAGAATGACTTACCAGTGGGGTTTCCTGTGATACATGGCAACTTTCTTACCTAATTTAGCATTTGATTGGCAGATCCTTGGTTTGAAATGTACAAATGGAGCTGAAACCACTCTACTAATAGTGGCCCCAATAGGGCTGACAAAATAGCATGTTTATGAAAGACACTTATTTTAATGGCTGCAGAAGTTTATACATAGTCAGGACCTGTTAAAGTTGCCAAACAATTATACTTCCTAAGAGTTTCAGATAAAATTATTGGAGTTTTACTCTCTGCTGCAAGTGTGATATTGATGTTTTGAGCAACCAATCACAAACCAATCCAAAAATCAATAGGAAGTAAGCCCCTCGGGAAGGTGAGAGAAATTCACTTGTTTTTATGGGTCAGGGAACTGTTGGTTTTTCCAGGAATTTAATCAAGTATGCTAAATTTATTTAGAGCAGAGACAGCCAGAGTCAATTCTCCTAAACTGCTCAAGATTTTTAATAAAGAAGGAGGTCACGATTTCTAATGAAGGGTTAATCTTAGATATTGGGTTCTTTTATATTTGAAAAGGCATGGCATTTTTATTTATTTGCCAGGATTAATGGGAAACTATTATTAAAAAAGAAAGAAAGTGAGAGATAGATGAAAAAAAATTGTGTCTGCAAAAATGTGTTGCACTGAAATGGTTGTAGTGGTACACCCATCACAAACCAAAGTGGTGCAACCAACACACATCGTAATGGTATAACTACTCTTTCCTCATTATTTATGAAAGCTCCTGACTTTATGTTACCATATACTGTATGTTGTGTCATATTTTAAAAGATAGAAAAACATACGGGTATGGTATTACATTTTGTACTTTTTATTTTCAAAAAGGTTCTGATTAGGGATGAACTACATATTTTTTTGGAATTTTAACAACAAAAAAAGGCCCATAGACAAAAATGTATAGTTAAAAAAATGCTGCATGGTTGGAAAAATGTCGCTGGGAAAACAAAAAGCATTGACCAATTTGTTTGCTTTTTCACAGATTTTCACTGAAACTGGTACACTCTGATGTGCACTTTCCCCACTAAAACCATGAGCAAAAATTATTTCAACTACATCCGTAGGTGTGGATTTGAATTATCCAAAAATAATTTTCCAGCATAACATAGTAATTGTGCCCAAATGTATTGTCTGTGGTAGTGAAAGGTATGCAAATTGCACCCATAATGTAAGGGTTAGCATGTGAATATCCTAAAGTGTCAAGTGTTGGGTTTTCTTGTGGCCCAACCTTGCACTAAATATGCAGACATAAGTGCAAACCCAATATTGATGGCTTTATAAATGTGCCCTCAATAGTGCATATTGTGTGACTGTAAGTGTCTGTAACTCACGGTAATGGCATTAGTAACTTCTGCTACTTCAGTGCGGGTGGGTTGAAAAGAGCAAGTAGACAAGCCTCCAGGACATCAATGATATCAGCAGGCTGGGTGTCATTGTGATTAACTCCCTGCAAAACTGAAGTGCACATTGTTAGACAGTCTGCACGCTCAGCATGAAGAGCCAAGGAAGAATGTGTTGTCTGTGAATGGCAAGTGTCCCTGGCAGGTGCAGGTAAGCCAGACTCATGAATATGTGTATCCACTGTCATTTGCTTACATGCTTCTGCTCTATAGCGGTTATAGTTTATGAAACTGATACCCATCTGACCCATTTCAGCGACAAGAAATAGTCTCTTAGAAACCAGAAACCTTAGCCATCAGGCTTGGGTCACAAAGACAACATGAACAACTAAAAAATAATGATCACACACTGAAACATATTCTGTCCCAATTACTATGCCATGAATGGGACACTAAATAAAACTCTGTCCCAATTACTATGCCATGAATGGGACACTAAATAAAACTCTGGCAGTGCCAAGTTAATAGTCCCCATAAGGGGCGACATTAAAGCAGAACAATTCCTTTTAACAGGCCTGGAACCTCAGTTCAGTGCAGAAATGCAAGGGGTTGTGGAGTATAAAGAACACATTCAATTATACCTTACAGTACCCTCTGCTTTTTACAATATAAATGCTCCTAAAATTATAAGATGACTATTAAACCTTTATGTGCCCTGAGTGAGTGATAAAGACAGATAGATAGGCCTTCCCAGAGATGTTTATGCATAGAAAAGTTACAGCTAGACAGTAAAAACAGAAACAAAAAAGAGACTATCATGGGGATAAAATCTGGCCTATCTGTCATATATCACTGCTCAGACACCTGATAATATATGTGCACGTACTCTAGCTGAAGGGCCTGTGCAAATCTTCCTTAATCTGCAAGCCATGGAGTATCGAACCACTGTAGCAATGGGCATAACTCTTTGAGGTACTAAGGTGGCATATGAAAACCTATTGTTTTATTAAATTAGTATAGTTCAGTAAAAAAAAAAAAAAATATATATATATATATATTTTACTTCTTTTTTGGATAATTGAATAATTGAAGCAGTGTGCCACTATTTTGGAAAAATTATACACAGTATATATACATATATATATATATTTTGTTTTATATATATATATATATATATATATATATATATATGTGTGTCTATATATCTATATATACACACAATGCACAAATGTGACTCTTTACAACACTTGCTATGTCCTGCATGGAGGGCTGTTTTTGGTTTTGCAGATGCAGATAGGTTAATAACCATCACTTGCTTGCTAAGAAGGCATCACTTTACAGCACTATAATAAGTAAATCCTATAATAGAATTATGTAGAAGAGTAGGGGAAAGCCAAGAGTAGCAGCATGTATGAAAACTGAATCTATAAAAACAGAAAAGAATATAGTACAACTGAAGCCTTCATAAATGTGTTATAAAGTGTTATATATATTATAAAGACAGGTACATTTTGCAATAGGTATATGATCTTTTATATTTTCACCACAGGTAAGTTAGGGACCACCTTGTGGGGTTTACCTTGATGTGTATAGTGGCTTATCAACTTTATGATCATAACTTTGTAACAAAAAAACCCTGTCTTTTGTTTGTTTGTTTTTTTTCAAAAAAATTACAATTTTACTTAGCCTTAGGAGTGCACCCACACACCCCTTTTGTTACATTTTGCAATACATTAATAACAATCATGTGCTCTCATTAAATATCAAGAATGCGATTGGTAATCAGGAATTTTGCACAACAATACAGGAAAAACCATCACATCTATAACTGACATTTTGGCTTTATAGATGACAAAATCTCCATTGAAAATAACAGACACAATTTTCTTTGTCTTGACGCATTAAGCACAATTGCAGCAAGCTCACCTCCCTGTGTTGCAGCAATTATAATGGAACTCTGGGGGAAAGTGCTGCATTGTGGGTAAAATACATGTAGATCGGTGTCTACAAATTGCACTTCGCGCATTGAACTGCGTTCATAAATGGCTGTTTGGGTCTAGGACTGTCACCCCTTCTTAACATAACCCAACAGACATATTGTATGTGTCTTTGTTAAGTAAGGCTTTGTGAGATCACTGTATTCTGGAGCTTCATCATGATGTTTCTGGGTAATAGGTCTTCTCTGCTTTTCTATGAATGCATCCATGTATGACCGTAACTATCTATGTAAAGCTTCATAATAGACCAAGTAACTGTCACGTAAGTTATCCCAAAATCTAGAACAGACTCCAAGGTTCTGGTCACGGTTCATGCCTATAACAATCACCTTTGGGCTGAGCCCTCTGCTACTGGGATGCCGCCAGATCTTAAAGTGAAAGAACCAAGTTGAGAGTTCTGGGCAGGAAAGGGAACCAGAACATGGGACAGGAGTAACAGGGGTTAGAGCAGAGTGTAATTGAGGAAACAGGCCAGGATCAATAACCAGAACATTAGCACAGTACGGAATCGGGGTCCAAGAAGGTAGTCAGAAAACAGGTAATGGTTGATTCAATCAGCAGAGATCAGGGACAGGCACAGGTCTAGAACAAGAAATGTGTACAAAAAGCATACCCAAGAACTGACAAACCTACATTGGGCAGTGAACAAATAGACAAGGCTTCTTTGAAATATTTGAATGTCACGCCAAGCGTGATACTATGTATAAATAATGGTGTCTGTGGATGAACCTCTTATAAATGCTGGAAGTAATGTTCTCAAAGCTGGACAGTAAACACCTAGCTTCTGAATTTCAATTTTAGCCCAGGGTTTATCTCATCCAGAAAGAAACTGTTACCAGCCAGCAAAGTGTTAAGTGCAAATAGCATCCATTCCACCTGACAATAGGCCACTTGATATTTACGCATCCTGACAGTGGTGAGTGTTCCTGTTGATTAGCGTTGTACATTTCGCTGCCTGTTACTTAATCCCACCAATCTATTCACAGTGCAATGATGGGCTCTTTGTTTGGGCTGTAATTGCACAAATCTAATTGCTACATGAAGGTAGAAAATTAAAATGGCATCCTTAGAGACAGATCACACACATTTCCAAATGAATTTCATTATGGACAAGAACGCAGGACCCCCCCCCCTCCACTTGGAAGAAGGGGTGGGAGACTGTTAATGTTCCTTTTATGTAAACAACCGATATTGTATCCCTATGACTGGCAGGAGTTTACCTCTTACTTTTTCTTTGATAAAAATTAAGCTCTGGAATAGCTATAAACATGTTTTATCACCATTTGTTTTCGCTTCGACTTTTAAACGCATGTGGCAGAAACACAGTGAAGATAAACCATACTTAGAAATAAGATATATTGTTATCAATCATTATAAAGCTGTACAGGTGACCCTACTTTTGTTATTTTTGTTTCACATTAAACTATTTTTGTTTCACACAGAAACTATCCCCCATATGTAATAAATACATAAAAACTGCAGACGCAGTAACTCATAGCAACCAACAGAATGTATGCTTTTGGTGACTAGTAAACGCTAAACGCTAAATAGTTGTTATGTATTATTGCCCCTGGACAAAGAGAAATTTCTTATTTACCTACAATGCGGTGTTTGCCCCTGATAATTCCAGTGGTGATGCAGTCTTAGTGCAGTGTTATATTCACTGCAGTCTCATACTTTATGTCAAAATGAATGAAAATGAGCCCCTCCCTGCCAGCCTGCTTGTAGATGTACATTGCGAATTTTTAGGTAGGAGTGTGGCTGGGAAGGGGGGGGGGGTTTATATACAGCAGACCCCGAAGTATGGTCCCTCAGGGTTTGCTTTCTCTATATAACTCTATAGTTATGCTGCTGCCAGCATGAGTAGTAAACTATTACTAACAACACGCCACATGGATGAGTTGTTTGCAGCAGGAAAACCATTTATATATCAAAAACTATAGCAAAATATATATAAAAATTATTTGTCAAAAAAAAATTAAGCTAGACTAGATTAACTGAAAATGGGGTAGTTTCCCTTTAAGTTTAATTTCATGAATTGTTGGCTGTGATTAATATCACCACATCTATGGGGTTTTTCTTGTAGTACATGCTGTTCTGTTATTGATATGTTATCCTATGATTTTCTAATTCTGGATTATCTTGTTGTGTTATCTTCCAGTATCCTTATGTCTGAACATTTGCCTCAAAACCTAATGAAAAAGAAGAGACCCACGTCTTTAGCTTTTCCATGTTTCCCTATGGATAAAGAGTTTTCTGCAAAATCCTCTGAAAGGGCAGGCGGAAAGTTACCAAGGTAACAGTGATTCGTGCCTAAATGCTCGAATGATCACAGGACTTTCAGGTCTCCTCTGGTCTGACGTCCTCCCACAGAAAAGGGGGACAGAGAGGAATGTAATAGCAAACCTAGCAGTGCCTTGTGCATTATAGCAGAACACAAAGCCCCGCCGGAACAAATGGGGACATGAGAACCGATCTGTACTGCTAATTCTCCTAACATTAAAAGCCTTATATGCTCATAGGAAAGTGGGGTATGTGCTTATTTGGCCAAATGTTTTTTGTTAATTAAGATTTAGTTATAGAAAATGTCACAGAGTATATAATAGCTAAAACGATCTATCATTGTTGGGAAATGTCAATGGACATTGATTATTCATATGGAATGAATCCAAAAAACTGCGTTCATCTTTTTACAGATAACGCACACATTTCCACATATACATTTATTAAATAACAAAAAAGCTCTGTTACAACTGCCAAAGGCTAGGGATTCAGTGCAAACATTGACTAATTTGTTACTTAAAAGAACATATAAACCCTTGAAACAAATGAATGTAAAATAGCTTAGAGTGCTTTGCTGGGTACATTTGTATTTGTTTTTACATAGTTTTTTTTATAGTCACAATACAGGTATGTCTGTCAGTTCTGGCTTCCTAGTCAGGAGAAAAAGAAGAAAGTCTCCTGATACTGTCTGTCACCTTGTGATGCAGATCTTTTATTTAGAAAGTCTATATGTGGAGTTTGGTGTTACCCCACTGTATCTATTTGTATGTACGTTTTTAAGCTGCTATCAAACAAGCTTGTCTGTAATGAGCCAATGATTTTTTGTTGCATCAAAATAATATCAAAGCCCTCCTGTCAAACTCATGTGTGATCATTGCTCACAATAAAA
>CM044447.1:83726267-83744472 GCA_024363595.1 Xenopus borealis | reverse complement strand
ACAGTAGCAGGGATTATGGCATAGACCAAAGTAACAGTAAATGGTAGAGATGAGGCCCACAAGCAACAACCTAATAGGTTTTAGTGGAAATGCATGATGTGTGGCAACAAAGCCATCTGGAGAACAGTACCACCATTGGGGCAAATTCACTAAAGTGCGAAGTGGCTAACGCTAGCACTAATTCGCCAGCGTGACGTCATTTTTAGTGATGGGCGAATCTCCCGCGATTCGCTTCGCAGAAAAAAATCGGCGAAAAATTAGCGAAACGAGTCGCGGGACACTTTTGATGCGCGTTGTGTCGTTTTCGGCGCGTCGCGTCATTTCCGACGCGCGTCGCATCATTTTCAGCGCGCATCAAAAACTACACGCAACTCGTTTTTTCAGCGAAATTTCGCTGGTGATTCACGAATTTATTCGCCAGCGGCGAATCGCGTGAATTCGCTGCGAATTCGGCCCTGGCGAATAAATACGCCCATCACTAGTCATTTTACAACTTCGATAATTTATCAACACTGACTCTGGCGAATTTTCACTAGCGAAGTAGATAGACTAACGCAAGATAGACTAACGCAGGTGAAATTGCACACTGATGAATGGTCGTTACTACGCTAATTAAGTAAGATGACCATTTTACTGGACGTTACCTCTTGCGCTAGACTTTACTTTGCCAGGGTCAGACCTGGCAAAAGTCAATACAATAGATTGAAATTCCCAAAAAAAATGCTGGCTTCTTTCACTTTTTTAAGGGTGATAGGCTGAAAAAGATTGTAAATTTTTTTTAGGGTAACCTCCTTCCCCCTTACATTTCCTAACATATGGCAACTCAACTATACAGGGGGCACGTGGGCAATAGAACACCTTTATTTGAGTAATTAATGTTTCCTGGGCTTGGGTAGTGTAATGTAGTGGTTGCATCATATACGTCTATTATACTTTAACTTCGCGCCATATGCAAATTAGCCATCACTAGCGTAACTTCACTTTGCCTGACGAAGTAACTGTAGCACAACTTCGCTACCGCTCACCTCCCTGAGCGCAACTTCGCATTTTTGTGAATTTGCGTAGAGCTGGCAAAACTACGCCTGGCGAAGTGCAGAGAACGTTAGCGAAGCCAATGCAGGCACAACTGCACAGGTTAGTGAATTTGCCCCTTAGATGGAGCAGGTGTTGTTGAAGTTGCACAAATAAAACCAGACATGTAAATATACCTAACAGTATATTACATGGATTGATGCACAACAATCTGTTCTGTTCAGCATCTTCTCAACAAGTCTAGCCATCCCCTAGTGTTTGAGCTGCCATATCCATGCACTCAGTGCTGCTGACGATACCCCTGCAAAACAGCCATTAATAGAACACAGTGGCTCATTTATGAACACTGGGCAAATTTGCCCATGGGCAGTTACTTATAGCAATCAATCAGTGATTAGCTTTTTGAAGCCAGCTGCAAGTAGAACAATGAATGCAGCAATCTGATTGGTTGCTATGGGTTATTGACCATGGGCAAATTTGCCCAGTGTTGATAAATAAACCATTGTGTGTGGGGCTCATTGAAAAATACTCGGCGGATTTGTACTAGTGCAGTAATCCATGGCAACCAAATATATTTTAGCTTTTATTTCTCTACCAGCAGCTGGCAGAACATATATTTTACATTTTATACTGTATGTTCTGTAAACTGTAGTTAGAACAATGTAGGCTAAGATTTAATCGCTTGGTACAGGTTGCTGCCTTGGTTCAGATATGGCCAGTGTTGGTAAATGAGCCTATTTGAGCTTTAGTCTGTATCATGGTTTCATGTATCACATTATGTTTCATAAAACTGCAAACCTGCAGAGAGGTAAATCAGGTAAATAAGCGTTACAGTACCTTTAAAAACAGTTGACAATAATTAGTCAATGGACCTTACTAACTCTTTTTGCCTTCCAGTAAATCTTTGCACAAAGAGCTCTACCATCTCTGTAGGGCAGGTAGTTTGCATGACATTACTCAAGCCCTCCTGCCAATCATTCGCCATATCTTGTCTAACATGTATAATATGCCACACAGTGGGAATACCTTTATAAAAACACACACTGTGCCTTGTCTAATAGATTAGGGTATTGTAATATTTGGCAGCCAAGCACTGAAATGCTGAAATGCTTCCAACATGGATAATGGCCAAACATTATAACGTTCTTTATGCACGATAAATAATATACACACAGTTTAATCATAAAAAAACGGCTGACTCTCTGTATCTTTAAACAGATCCAGCTTGTCTTAGAAAATTTCAATATCCTGATTCATACTAAAAAAAATCAGTAGAAACGAAGAGCACGGCTAGTCTGTTTTCTAATTTGCTTTTCCTTATTCATGTTCATTATGCGGCCATTGTAAGACAAACACAATGTCAAATAATGTGTTGAATCAAGTATTTCTGTCCCTCTGATTACACAGCATATTGCAAGTATTTTATCATAAATAGACTTATTATTAAATCCATTGTATCAATCTGCCTCAAAAAGTGAGGTCATTTTGGAAGGAGCAAATGAATTGTTTTGTATAGCCATTAATTTACCAACCGCCAGGGTTTAATTAACATGTTAAGGAATTCAATTTTCGATCGGGTCAAAACTCCCAATTTCTAGTTAAAAACCACCAACTCGAATTGGAATATGAGCTTAATCATCCCCCTACCCTGGAAGTAACTCGAATTCAATAGATTGCCACCTAAAACCCTTACGAGTTCATGTAGCAGTTAATTGGCAGAAGTCTGCTGATCTATTTGAAGAAGATAATAGCCTTCCTGACATTTGGGGATTCAAATTAGATTTGAGTTCTTGGGGTTGGTAATTTTTGTTCGAATTTTAGACATTCAAGTTTTTTCATAAATAAGGTACCATTCGAGTTGTGAGTAGATTCGCGTTCTTTAGAAACCTTTGTTAAGTAACCCCCTATATGTGTGTGTTTTTGTTTTTTAATATGCACCTCTTTACACACAAAATTGCACTTTTCAAATTTTTTCACTTTTGTACCCCTTGTCCACTTGCTGATACTCCCTACTAACATTGATACTAACACTGACTCTGCATGGTAGGCTAATACACAGATATCATGGCTGAGGAGTATAGACAATGGTTTGTAGCATTACGAGAACTTTAATTCGGCAGCTGGAGGGCCGACACACATTCTATATCTTTATATGGCCTGCGATGGGACCTTTTGTCCTGTAAATAATATTTGTGTGCTTTTTCTTCCCTTGTGATGAAAGATGGAAAAACCTAGAATAAATCTTTCTTTACAAAATGGCAAGTCATTTATAATAGGAGAAGCATGAAAAAGTTCACTGGCTTACAGCAATATAATGTAGGTTGCTTCCTTTAATATTGTCAAAAACAAATAAGTTACATGACTCTTTGCCTGAATATGTATTTTCCAAAAGAAATAGGGAAGAACAAGACATGAATATGATAAATATGACCTCAAGTCTGCCCTTACCAGCCCTCCCCCACACACCCCCAACTGGCTCATATCTTGTTTCCTTTAAATAGATTTATTAATCCCCTGGGTCGCTTTGCGGTTTTATACTTTTAGTGATAATAGATGTAATATATCATGAAAACAAATTTTTAAGAGCACATCATTACAGTGATGCACGTTGGTAATAAACCCTTTCACACTCCGATGAGCTTAAATCAGTTTCTCCTTATTGATTTTTGGTCATAACATAATTTTAAAGTTCAAGTCAGTTAATAAAAAAAGATTTGCTCGTGCTTTTGGCTTTGCTGCTACTTTGTGTCTCTCTCATTTTTGTGTCATTGTCTTTAGGTGCAGTGGAAGACACAGTGAGATCTGAGGTTTAGACGGGTATTTGTAAGGATTTGAGAATATGGTGATATATGGCACTGGGATCAATTTGTCCCATTTTCTAATACTCTCCTATCTAATAGATAGGATGTTATTGTACCTATAGCAGCACAAGTATTGTAGTACTATCAACAGCGAATTGTATGCTGCAGCCAAGCTCATGTACAAAGAAGGATTTCTATTGAGGAAGCATATTAATTAATATTTGTTGGGGGGGGGGTTAGACAGTGCCTTTTGTAATTTTAACAATGCTAGTACCAAGCTGCAGATATATATATATATATATACAGTATGATCAATATGATGATCTTCCTGGTCTGGGGTGATATATATAAATATATATAAGGCTGAGGGGTACTAAAGTGCAATTACACTTTACTATCCAAGTTTACTTCTCCAGTTCAAAAAGACTAAATGAAATCTTGAGAATATGACTTTATATTGATATTTGACTTTATATATTGACTGAAAGATAGTGGATTAGTAGATGTCAGCGGTAAAAAAGAGCAGGAGAAAAGAAATGGTAAACACAAGATAAAAATTTAAGATTACAAATACTGTAGAAAACAGTGCTTTTTCCTTTGAAATAGTGATTATACAGTGAGCCCCAGCATTTAGTCAGATATAATTTTCTTGTGTTGTCTGCAGTAGAATGATCAAAGCTGATTGGTTGGTATATGCAATTGACAGCTATAAACATGTAAATACAGTGTCAGACTAGGATGGCGGGACTCCGGGAAAAAACCTGGTGGGCCCTGGCCCTCATGGACCCCTACTGGCCCAGACCTGCTCCCAAGAAGAAAAGAAGCTGCAGGGCAACGTGTTTGTAAGGTGGCCTGAGAATTGAAGATCGGGAAGGGGCCTCCAGGGACTGCCAGGAGGGCCCTTCATTTGCAATCCAGGTGGGCCCCCAAGGCTCCAGTCTGACCCTGTGTAAATAAACGATCACTTCTATCCTACAGGTGGTGTCCATTGCTTTACTTTCCTATTGCACATAGCAAGTAATCTATAGGGTCCCCCAAAATCACATGATACTGGAACAAATCCCTCTGCTTGAATTCAATAAAGACCACTCTGTCTCTAATCTCAAACAGAAAATACAGAGAGAAACTTTGTTGTCTCTGACCAAAGCTACCCACTTCAGTGGCCAGAATATCTCTCCTCCAGCTGCACTGCCAGGCCTTTTAACTGCGGATAATAATAAACCCAAGGTTGTAAGTATAAATAAAAATGAAACTCAATTATCTTCCAATGCCAACTCAGCAGAAAGGGACAAGGAAGGAGAGATCTGCGCATCAAACTGTTACAAATAAAAAAAAAGGGGGGAAAGAAGCAGAGGGAAGAGAAGAGGTGGAATAAAAATAAGGGGCTTTAAATCTTGCTGTCCAGCCAGGTCCCTGGTAAATGACTCTAAAGGGACAATTAAACGTGGGGAGAGAGGCAGTGACCGTGGCAGGCAGCAGTCTCAGAACACATAATGAATGGTGACAGTGATGGATCACTAAGCTCCTAGCCCATGCAAATCCATTAATGACACTCTATAATGTGATGTCTCCCTTTCTTATTTATGTGGATGTCTCTTGCTTCAACCATTCCGGGCCCCCCCACAATTAAAATCTCAAAACTAAAAAGCAGTGCTTCACAGATTCAGACACGCACTTGACTGTGGAATCAATACTGCCGTATAATATTCATATTCTTACCTGTCTTTTATGTGGGGAAAACTAACACGCAACATAAGTCAAGTTTAATAAACCTGAAAAGAGCCATTTTAATGCATTATACAGCAAGTCACTGCTGTGTCCATTAGCAAATTGTAGCAAAAGTAGAAACTATGGGGCCCATTTACTAAATTCGTGTGAAGAATTTGAAATTCGATCAAATAAAAAAAAAAAAAGATCAAATATGCAAATGAGGTAACTTTGACCATCGAATTTCAAATTTCGACCGATTCGAATAATTCAACTTTAATTGTATTTGAATATTCGATCATCGAAGTACTTCCTCTTTAAAAAAAAATTCAATAGGCTAGTTCGCCAACTTGGACCTACCGAATTGCTTTAAAACCCTATGGCAAGCTCCCATAGGTGTTTTAAAGTTTTTTTTGTGATCAAATAAAAAAAAAATTGATCGAAGGGTTAAAATCGTTCAATTCGAACGATTTAATCGATCAATCAGATTTAATCGATTGGTCGAATTGCGTGAAAAACATTTGAATTCAACCACTTCCCCTTTAAATTTGAAAATCAAATGTAAGGGGTTTATTAATCCTCAAATTCGATTTTTAGTAAATCTTCCCCTAAGTCTGCAATTGCAGTGTGTGGCTTTCTATGGGGAAAGTTCAGCAAGGAGTGTTGAGACTGATATCACAAATGATTATGGAACGCATACTTGCTTTTCTTTACTTTTAGGGCAACAACGGTGCCTGAGAAAATGTACATAAGCAAAAGCAGATGAATCACTGTGTGATGCCATAGCTTATACCAATTCTAATATGATCTCTAGGTTCTAGGTAGAATTTTTTTAGGTCCATTCCTCATTTTGCAGTCAAACATTGGTCAGTCCCACTTAGCTTATTACAGGTTTGCAGATACATGAAAACTTATTTTAACACATGCATGTTATCTAGTGCATATACAATACAGTAAATAAGCATTCGTCCTTAAAGGGCTTGTTCACCTTAAAACAACTAGTTGTTTTCAGATAAATCACCAGAAATAACTTTTTCCAATCACTTTCTATTTGTGACCGTTTTCCAATATTGAAGTGTAAAGTGCAATTTTTCACTTTGTATGCAATGGCTACATTTCTTATATTTGTCCCTGCTGAGCAGACTCACTTGATTTTGGAACAGGCAGCTGTTAGAATTGATACAATAGTTGCTAATACTCCAGAGATGCTGCTGAGAAATGTATCAACTGAATGTTGCAAAATTGTATCAGTTTAGAGTCTGCACCTGAATTACTGAGCTGCCAGAATAAAACACTAGAGACACAAACATTCAAATTTAAACTTAGATTTTGGAACAACAATAAAAAATAAATCATGGAAAGTAACTGAAAAAAGTCTTTATTCCTGGTGAACAATCTAAAAACAACTGGCTTGTGTGTTTGGAAGGTTAACAACCCTTTTAAATGTAATTCTGTCTTTTAGGCTGGCATGCCTAACCAATGCTCCGTCCCCACCTGTAGTGTGTGCTGCTGCACAATTTGGGAAAAGGGAGACACTTTATTGCAGCACTAAATTGATAGACAATGGTAAGATCTCTCATGAGATCTCAGCTTTCCCCCCCCTTCTGTTCATTAAAAAAAGTATGAGCTGCTCAACAGGAAATGTGGTTTTTCCGTATATACAGTTGGGAGATGTCATTTCATAAGGTTGACCATCGTTGCCCTATTCATTTTAAAAATGTCAAATTTGCACAGCATTTGATGCCGCTGTGCAATCAATGGTGCAGCCATGTCAGTGCCGCGACAGTTGTGCTGATGTATGTGCTCTGTATGGCATACGCTGTCAGTGGGCAGTTATGAGAATGAGGCAAGAAGAATGGTAATGTCTAAGGCATAAATGCCACATGCATGTTGACCAGGGAAAAAGATCACATATAGTGCATCATTTAATGAAGCCCCAAATACAAGTTTCCCAGCAAAGATAGGTCTAGCTTGTCTTACATTGTTTCTATAGTTTGAGCCACCAGTGCAGAGAATAGAAAGGGGCAGGCAAACACTGTTTTAATAGCATTACATATACAAGGAAGAACTTAAAAACCATACTTGAAAACTTGAAATTAGGTATTATTTTATAAGCCAGGGTTTTATGTTTTGGATTGACATTATTTTTAAGAACACATAACATAATGTAACTTGACAGTTTCATATAACTGAAATAATAAATAAAGACTAAGTGGCAAATTTACGAAATTCATGTGAAATGATCGAAGTTCAATCGAATTCGTTCGAATACCAATCGTAAAAATTTTTCGTGAAATCGTAAACTAAAATTTGGCCTCTTCGATCATCGAATATCGCATAGATCGAATAGATGGAATAATCGGATATTCGATCATTCGATGATCGAAGGAATCAAAATTTTAAAGTTATTCGACTGCCTACTTCGCCAGATTGAACCTACCGAATAGCAATACAAGCCTATGGGAAGCTCCCCATAGGCTTCTGAGGCTAAGTCCTGCTCGAATACCATTCGTACGATCGGAGCATTCGATCGTTCGAATTGTACGAATCTTTCGGATGCTCGAATAAAATTTCACGACTTCTTCGTGAAATTGAACGATTGGTATCCAATCGTACTAATTCATCGAGAAATCGATAGCGAACAAAATGATAGCCTAAAACAATTCGATGAGCATTCGATGGTCGAATGCTTATCGAATTTGGTCGAATTTATTTTGGGGAATAATAGTAAATTTGCCCCTAATTGTAAACTGACTTTGCATACCTTTCTCTACTTCATACTCAAATGTAATTTTATACTGTACATATTTAAGTTCATATCACATGAATACAATATAAAACACATCTATTATAATGTCAGATAGAACACCCTCTACTGGCCATCCACAGAGCATTCTGTTCCTGTGGAACCAATAATTACAAATACACGGGGAATGTAATAAGTCGCTAACGGAAAATAATATTCACAATGTGAAGAAAATTCTTCTATAACGATGTGAATATATTGTGCATCCTTTCACCCTCACATTACAGTAGGATAGCAATTGCGATTGTTATAGCTTGCATGGTGTAACAAAAACTTCTTACTGAAAAAGTTACATTTGCTCCAAATATGTATGCTATCTTCAAGCACGTTTTAAAAATGTGCAATGAGCAATTAAGATTCGCAATGCAATAAAAGTCTAATGAATACTATTACATTGCAACATGCTAATTTTTATTCTCATTTGTGTGCACATTTGTTCTCTTTGCAAATGTTATTACAATTATGTTATATATTAAAGAGACTATTCAGAACACATAATTCCAGTGTGTAGTCCATCAGAATGCTACCGTTGCTGGAGTTTGCATTTCCAGCAACTAAAGGCCTGTGACTTTGACATCCACGTCTTATCCTAACATTTCGTCTGTGTCTTTCCCTTCTCTTAACAATCTCATTTCTTCTATAAGCCGATGCTCAGATCCAGAGGCTAGCCATTCTTCTCTTGGTGTCAGTTTAACTGCACATATGCCCAAACAAATGGAGCCTTTCTACCACATAGCAAGATGTGACAGGCCTGCAGGAGTCATTTCGGAAATCCTGAGCTGTGACATAAACAATTGCGTCCATGACAGTGATAGAAAGTGAGCTGTGCTGTGCCTGCAGCTGCTCTTTTTATGGCAACCTTGGGATACAATACAAAGTGTAGTGTTGGGTGACAACACAGTGTATGCTGTCATTTCACACACTTGATATAGCAGGTTGTTTAAGGTGTGTATGTTGTCTTCATAAAGGCACTAACCATGTTGTATTCATACAGGTGAGATAACTACTATTGTTATAATGAATTTCAGATAATATGCAAATGTTTGGAGGCTCGTTCAGATTTTATTGCTTTCTTATAAAAGAAGCAGGGACTGTTACTACACTCCACAAGCTGCACCTTCTCCTCATGTGCACAGATGCTACAAAATGTGTCAGAAGAATCTGCATAGTTAGTATTTGGGCAGTCACTCTAGGACAGAATAACACCTGCAGTATAGATTCAAGCACCGCTTGATGTATGAGCCCGTTAAATGTCGTATAAATTATACAAACTGTTAACTGTATGGTAAAAGCTTCCCATTGCTAGCTTCTGGTTATGCATATCAGGTAAGAAGCAAGGCATGCCTGTCTCTTGTACAGCCAATCCTATGTCAGACTCCCATTATCCTCTGTCAACAGCCCAGCAGCGTGTTAGCTGTATTTTGCATTCTGTGGTTTTATACATGATGTCCTGGCAGGGTTCCTTATTCAGGATATTTAGTAGTCCCTCAGGTAGGGGTGAGGAGGCTGTTCATACAATGGTGTTTACAGGAACTGAAGCTAAGGGTGTTTGCAGATATTCACCACTGCCAGACTTCTATCATGTTTCAGTGTGGCAGAGACTCTTATTACTCAGCTGGCTGGAACAGCAACAAGCTAACGGCAGCGCTTACCCTGGGCGGTAAATACTGTGAACTGTGAGCTTGTAATTACAGAGGATCTGCATGTGGTTCATTTATCTGCATTGGCAAGTGTATCCACACTGATAATAAGGGAGGCACTGCCTGGTGTGCAAGCTTTATCCCTGTAGGGTTACATGGGGGAGTTATTACATACTGAACACAGGGAATATTTTCCTCTGAGATAGGTTTTTAACTCATGTCTAGCAAGAAATTCATCCCCTGTCTAGTAAACTATTGACATGCCATATATCGTCAACTCTGTATTAAAGGAACTACAGTTGCACAGCACCAACACCATGTAAAGGGTTAAGCTGCCAGCAATATTTTTTTTGTTATGTTATGTTCCACAAATTAAAGTCCCTAAATCACTCCCTCATTTACCGGTCACTAAAATTACAATCTGCTTTATTCTGATGAAGAGGCAAAATCATTAGGAAAATAATGTCTGCTTCTGTAAACATGGTTCCCCTTTATCCCATTTACAAAATAAAAAAAAAACAATTGTTGGATGTAGGAATGTATTATAGGTGGTGGGGACCACTACACATACTTGGATAAATGATGACTGACAGTTTTATTCCAGAGAAGTTGGTAGCTCTAATAATATGTTTTATACTAAAGGGAAAATATACCCATGAGCATTGCAGGACTCTATAAAAAGGCAAAATGTAAAAAAAAGTTTTGAGTTTATTGAAGTAATTAAAAAAAACTCTAATATTATAATAAATTCCAATTTTGTTAAATAGGCCTCCCAGTTTTGTTGTATGATGCTTGTGTATACCTTTGCACCATTTGGTAGTCAATCAAGATCAAGTACAACCATAAAGGCTCATGTTTAGCTGTAAGCTCTAATGCAGAGTATCCATAAGTCACACTTAGGTGGCAGAATTATTCTACTCAAAGGGCTCAAGAACAAATAAACCCAAAAGGTTACCGACAGGTTAGTAAATTTCTTCCAAATTGCCCAGCAACACATCTTCTTGTACAATTCAACCACCCCCATTATGTGTTTTGTGTTGCTGGGTAACTAGGGAAGAATACGCTATGCATCTTATTAGTGAGCTGAAACTATGATCGTTTCAAATGCGGAATGTAGCCATGGGTAGAGTTTTTTTATTTATTCGTTATTCGTTTGTTTATTTATATCTGTATCTACATACTTTCGCAGTTTTTTACAGTGCCCTTCAGCTCTGAGAAAAGAAAGGGTTAACATTGCAGAGACAGCCACTCAGGTGGTGGCTCTCAGTGCTGCAGGACAGCAGTAGATGTAAGAGGATGTGGCAGCACCTTGGAAAAGGTCTGATTGCATTAGACAGAGCACAGCCGCAAGAATAAATATTTAGAAGCAGGAGGTGGCACTGAATACATATCAAAGTGTCAGATCTCATATCAGCCAGCTGACAAGCACTCATCCATATGCCACCTCCTAGCTGCCCCTCCCACACACACTCTCGCTCACATTGCTGGTCTACGTTCTGTCATATCTAGGCGAATTATCACGGCTATACCTCAAATGCCTTTCTGATTCCGAACGCCTCATACACTTTCGCCATGTTTCAAGCAGGTGTGAATATGAGATCTGTCTGCACATACTGCAGCTATCCATCTGATTTTACAGTTAACAGACATGAAAGCAACCTTTACAGAATGAGAAGCCAGCTGGTACTGCTCCAGCTACTATGAACAACTCCCAGCCATCTCATTCAACCAATGGAATTAATAGCTCATAGCCAAATATTTAACAATGCTTAGCAGCTCAAAATTAAAAGTGCAGTTCACCTATAGGTTAACTTTTAGTATGTAATGGAATGGCTTATTCTTAGCAACTTTTCAGATTTAAATTGTTTATTCATTTATTTTTTAAACAATTTTTCTGTCTCTATCCGGCTTTCAGATGGGCTGAATACACATGTATAAATGGAAATTCCAGTCGGGAAAATACCTTTTCTGTAAACTTCGAAATGTATAAATTGTGTTATCACTACATTTAATGGGATTGGCAAAACTGTTTGTTGTGAGCTATTTGACATCTTTGGCAGTAAAATATCACACAGCCAGGTACTGTTCTTGGTTGTTCATAGGAAGATGACAAATAACAATACAGCAGTTGCACCCCAAGGCGTGTGCCGTTCCTGTGACACTGAGCCTCCTTTGGTCTCGCTGTTTCATAGTTTTGACAGTCTGTCAGTTTTATGGATGCTGCCCTGCAGTTATGTTGGTCGCTATAGATATAAATGTTATTATTAATAATAATAATAATACTATCATGCTAACAGACCAATTTTAAGTAGTGTGTAGACATGAAGGCAAATACAACTAGAAACCAAAAATTTAAAAACAAAAACAGAAGCAAGGGATAGAACTCAGAATACCAGTTTCTGGGGTTACATGGAGTCTGGACATCAACAATCCAGAATGGAGCTGCATCAGGAATCACAGGAGCCTGAGTCTAGCCAGAAGGGAGGGTGAGGACTGAGCACTGAGCTGTGCTACCCAGGAATGTGGCAGTAACAAGTTCACTGTAAATCAGTGGTGTCCAACTTTTTCCATCCAGGTTAAATTAAAAATTAAAAAGATTATATCATACAAATAAGTCACGTACAGCCTTAGTTTCCTGTCTCGCTACCTTGGGCAATTCAGGTACATCCCAATTGATTACATTACTAGGGATGCACCAAATCCATTCTTTGTGTTTGACCAAGAAATACATAGTCTACAAAACTGAACACCAGTTAAATGCCAGATTTGGTCAATCCTTATTCAGTTTTGAAAGAATATGCTGTATTTGGTTTTTTTTTTTCATTTATTCTGATGGTTTGTGTCTCAACCCCTCCCTTATAGAACGTTTATTCTTTTGGGCAGGACCCCATTTTTCTATTGGTAACTGGTTCTTTTTTTTGCCTTCAGTGTATGCACCCAGTTATTGTACAGCACAGTGAATATGTTGATGCTGTATAAATATATGTAAATAATTATAATACACAATGACAACAGGGGTGGGGGTTAAGCAAAGGAGTTAATATCAGATATGTACCAGAATGATGATTGGCCATCTTTATCTGTGGCAGTGATGAGTGTGATTTCCTGGCTGGTTGTGAAAACATTAGGAAGACCTCTGCCCTGCAGGGTGTTTGATTCAAACTGTTCAATTTAATTGCCAGACTTAGTTAATTTTCTGTCTGTGTGCTGAAGGGAGACGTGCACATTGCTGCTGAGCTTGTAAATCACAAGTGCTGCTCACACCAGGGCCCTCCAGTGTGATTGATGTTTTCTTACTTCTTTTTTAATTCACTCCTCCTTTGCATTTCCTATTCCTTTCTATACTTTCTCAAAACTCTCTTTCTCCCCTTCTCTCATGCCTTTCTTTTTACAATACTAGAAGACCAACTGCCAATTTTTTAGACCACTTTACCAGTATCACTAATAAGTCAGACTGGGCCAGCCAGACACCAGGAGAAAGCCCAGTGGGCCCCAGCAACACAGAAAGCTTGGCCAAGGCTGCATCTGCATCATGGCCTGTAGGTAAGTTACTAAACATTGTAAAGCAAAATTCAGTAATTTTTCAACTTTTTCAACAGGAGTGCTAGGAACAATGTTTTTCATTAGAAAGATGAATTAAATATTCTAAAATCGGAATACTTATTATTAAATATTCTATTGCACAGACTCTCAAGTATTTGTAATCTATTCTCAAGCCCAGCATGTTATTTTTCTAATCATTCAACTACTTTTGATTGGCTTGTTTCACTGTATTTTTTTTTTACTGCATTTTTTCTCTCTGCCCCTTTCTGACACCTCACCATCCATCTCCAACTTTACTTCTGCCTTCCCCACACTCTCTCTCTGTACTTTTGTTCATGTGACCCAGCTCTGCATTCACAACAATTTAAAGAAAGCCCTTCTAGGCAGCAATATTGTAACCCAAACCAGAGCCTTCTCTCTAAGGCTCTTCATGAATTCCTCATGAAGACAGAATATTGAATAAGGTGACAAAGGACATGAAATGGGCACAGATATTAAACCCTACGCAGTATCTTGAATCAACAGCAGCCTTCAGAAAAAGGACACACAAGGAAGGTATAGCCCACTAACCTACTGTGAAAAGAACTTATGGCAAAAATAAACAACATGGATAGTAATAACAATCTGTCTCTAGGAGACAATAATCTAATCTTTGGTGCTTGTGTTCTCTCTGCAGTGAACCAAGGGCTTGTTGGATTTGGAAAATAATTGCTACAAAGAGAATGATTATATCCTGGGAAAATAAGGTTAATATATATTCTGTGCTCGATGAAACTGAGTGAAAAGATTGAATTTAAGGGATCCTGAAGACTGCAAGGACAAAAATGCAGAATACTGAATTCTGAAAAGATGGGAGTTTGATTAAAATTTATATTATGACATAGAATAAAACTATTTGGGTGCTCTGTAATTTGTATTGATTTAATAAGACTGTATATGTTTTGGTATTCATAGATGAGTTGGAATTTAATATATTAAATATATAATGAGCATGTTTTTTGAAGAAAGAACTAAAATTTGCATTTGTAGCACAATACATGCCTTGTATGTATAATATGCTATGGCATGATGAGCATATATTTTACTGAGCACCAGTCCAATAAATTAGACTCACCTTTATTCACCTTATTAAACACAGTTCCTACTCTTTTGTGTATTTGAAGCACAAAACCATCTTAATGTAACTTAACATAGCTTCAGACCTTCAATGTATTAAATTATGAACACCATCTACAGGCACCCAGGAGTGGAACAATACACCTCATCCCCCCGCCCCCAGCCCTGAAGTACAGTTTTAGGCCCAAGTCACAGTGCAGCTTTTTCCCCAGCAATTCCAGTGTAATAGCAGCTAGATTATGACAATGCATTATGGCTTCAGTACAAATTGGACACACTAATTTCCAGTGCTCTCAAAATAATATCTGTGCCCTATTCTTTAGGCACAAGAATGCTGCACCTACATGCAGGCCACTGTGGGAGCCCTGGATATAGTGCCACAATTCTTGCAAAAAGATTGACTTTGCAGCAAAAGATGCAAGTTTAAAACATGCATTTTTAGACACAAGTACCTTTAATGGATGGTGCAGATTCACTCAACTACTGCAGTAAAAGCGGAATGACTACAACTGAAGTTGTATTTAATAAATTAACCTTTATGAGAGGATTTAGGAATGCAGTGAAAGGCATAAAAACAAATAAATCCAATTAAAAATTTTAATGGATTAATTTCCCTATTTTGTAATCATTCACGAGCAATAATTAGGCAAAAAGCTGAACACATCCCCTTTTAACGTCATTTACTGCCTTCTTCATGAATTCTGCTATGAAACTACTGAGGAGTACTGATCTGGGGAAAATATCTGAAACAAGTCAAGCAGTTATTCCCTTCAGTCAGATCACTGTAGCAATAGTTTCTTCTTTTTAGTCCTGGATCAGCAGTGGGAAAAATGAAAAAATGATCATTACATTACAGTTACTATGATAGAAATGGTTGGGAAGGCTAAATGTAAGGCAGAAATGAGTATTTCAGCACCATGGACAGTGATAGACTGAGAAATCCTGTTATTGTTTCTCTTTAGGCACCCTGCCCGCGTCCGGATCACACAGTCAGCACCAACTCCACAATCTAAGAATGATTGTGGCAATATCAAAGGAGAAGTGATTCAGAGCTGCTGGTATCATATTACCCTGTCCTACTCTATACAATCTGGGATCTAGAAACAGTAACCAAAGAATTGTCTAATTATATAATAGGGACAGGTGATTTTCAGAGAAAAGGATGTAAGAAAACTACATTTCCCAGAATCTCTCTCCTAGTATGGCTAGTGAAAAAGCAAGTGAAAACCTGAATTGCGCCAATCCTTTGGGCTTTTTTCCCAGATTCACTTTATTTTTTTTTTTAGTTTTTTTCTGAAACCACAAAGAAGTTGGATTTTCAGGCTAAACTCGGCGCAGACCACGATAACTTCAAGCTGAGATGGGTGCCTCTCCCATTGGCCTCAACAGGTCTGAGCTTTTCTGATTCTGGCTTTTTGCAACATCGGGGTGTAAAACATCTAAAAAAATAATTTTTTCATGAAAAATTCCAGTTTTTTTTTCACAAAAAAAAAAAAATAGTTTTTGAGCCCAAAAGCCCCACCATATAAATTGAAGGTTTAGTAAATAACCTGCTTCAAGTTACAAAAAGTATTCAGATCAAAATCTGGTACATAAACCACTGTTCTTCATGTAAGTTTTCAGCACATATTTGCTCCTATTTGTTCCAGAAAAGCTTCAAGCATGAACTTTCTTATACAAAAAAAAGACTTATTGATATGCCTGTATAAATTGCTGTGTACATTTATTTTATACTCTTGACAATTAAAAACAACACTTGACCCTTCACATTTCAGGGATTGCAGGCAGTGGGATGTTGTTTGACCAGACTCTTGCTCCCCACAAAATACATGTAACACACAGGAGTTCCAAAAATAGGGCACAAAAAACAAAATTAAAAAATTAAAAAACATTTGCTAACTTGGCACTATCCAATAAAAGAAGAAACAACCTATTCTATAAAAGGTGAAGCCTAGTGTCCAGCTCCTACAAAAAAAATCAGGCTTTCATACATTTGCAGTTCCTGCTTCCCCAGGCACAGACAGACAGATTCCCAAACTAAAGTTCTATTTACCAGGAATCAGGCCTCTCCTGAAGCCCACCTACTATCACTCTAGAGACCAATTATCCAATCTTAAACCAGCAAGAGAATGTATAATTTACAGCATAAATATTATTATTATTATTATTATTATTAACAATATGTATTTATATATAGTGATGGGCGAATTTATTTGCCAGGGGCAAATTCGCTGGAAATTCGCGAATTTTTTGGCAAAGCGAAACTAGGTAGATTCGCCCATCACTATATAGCGCCAACATATTTGAAATACTATTACACAATCCATTATTCCTAGTTTTATATTCATCATTACTGTACTACCCTGGTATGGAAAGATCTATTTGTAAGTTTCCACCAAAATGTACATTCCACTGGTCTGTAGTTTACAGGGCTTGGGAAGCAGTGTATGCAAGAGAGAGAGATTAGTGCTGCAACAGAACACTGATGTGTTAGCTGATGTGTTAGCTTATGCCTCATGCAAGAGGTTTTTCTATACCTGCCAGTCTATCTCCTGAAGTCTTTCTGCCTGATTTGTTTCCTCGCTCTGTTTTCAGATACAGACAGATGAGCAGGTCAACTCTTCAAAAGCAAGCTGGAGGGAAGATGGTGGTCTTTTTATAATCCCACGCCTATCTGCTTGCCTTGCCAGTGGGAAGGTGAGTTAAGCACTGGGGATGCAGAACAGAGGATACAGATTTCATTCTGTATCTGTTGGAAAGTACAATGTGATGATTGGAGGGAGTAATTCATTCTCAACCACCAGCTCATACATTGTGATCTGTATATGTACCTCAAAAGAGAATTACATTACATATGAAATGGCAAAGTGGAGCATTAAACATCAAAAAAAAAATGGGCAGAGAAGAAAAAATAAGAATGGTCTGTATAATGCAGACTTACATAGGACCCTGCAAGTTAACTAGTTCATTGATATGCAAAAGACCAAGTTTATATAAAAGCTTAAAATGATGCTGCTGTAAAGTCACCAATGATCTGAATTACCTTATATATGACCTGTAGAACAGCTCTTAAATCACTTTTTAGTTGGTCCATTTTGTGTGTAGCACGTGTGACATCACTTCCAACACAACTGCTCACTATACCCCTCACCCTCTCCCCAGCTCAGCCACTTGATAGGAAGACTAGCACCTTAATCTATTTTTTATTTGTCTTTTAGAAAAAATAATTTACTAAATAGGAACCCAATGTCAGCCTATGAATACCTAGCACAAGACACACACAGCTGCAGAGCTGTAGTGAGACTCCAGAATATGAACCCTTGACTGAAATTGGTGCCAAACTAGTTGCTAGGTAACCAATCACCATTTAATTGCAAGTCCAAAATACTCACAAGTTCATCAAGAAAGTAATGTGTAGCCAGTTAACTAGCGAAAGATCAGAGAAACTGAAACAGGCCGGTAGTATACTGACCATTATCTATTGTAAGCCCCATCCTATTGTGTATGCCATAGCTAGTGCCTATACGCATTGGAAAATGGATAATTCTCTGCTACACTGT
>CM044447.1:83690776-83713122 GCA_024363595.1 Xenopus borealis | reverse complement strand
GCCCAACAACAGTTGAGATAAGATAATGTTAACTGACGCTTTGATTCTTTTCACTTGCAGACTTTGCGAGTCCTGCTCCAACATACTCCCTCCACTTAACATTACAAGTTAAGATCGAGACTTTCCTAATTCACATTATGAGCAAACCATGTTTGTTCTTAGATGCATTCTAAGGAGTGTTTTATTTGTGTGTCAATGTTCTTCTGTAAGTGTGGACTAAACACAGCATTCAATGTAAGGTCTTACAAGCAGCCAGTGAAATAGCAATATAACCTTTATCTGCTTCTAGTTACCAATTACCTGGCATTTTGTTAATGTTTCCTAATACAATATGATATACCAGAAGTCATAAATGTTTCTTCCTTTTTTCTTTTATTGATAAAAATAATTAAAATGATATATTAATACGGAGGTTCACTATTAGGAGTCCCTACTTATAGCCGAATATGAAGTTCCTGGAATTCTGACCAATAAACTATAACCAGCAAGTAGAGCACCAACTGAGCAGAACATTTTATCACAGTGCAGGTGGTATAGATTTGACAGGTAAAGTTCCAGTGGCATCTGTTCTTTTCAAAAAGAATTTGTAGAGTAGGAACACATAACCATCCTAGCAACCTAGAAATAAGGCTATCTCTAACCACTCTGTGCACTCCATTTATGACCACTGTACATGCATGTTTTTCACATCTGGCATACAATCACATTTCCTTGACAATAATAATAATACATGGTGTTTCATAGGTGCTATCTGATGACTTTGTAAATGCAAAGAGGCCAGTATTGTGGAACAGACAATCTAATGACATAGTGTTTAGTGTTCCCTAAAGCAGGAGACAGATGAAGAAGAACAGTGAACCGGCAACCTAAGCATAATTAAGACAAGGTTGAGTGCTTACTGTTCTGCCATTACATTAATCTCACATCACTGGCACATGGGTGAAATTTACGAGATATGTAAAATGGTCCTTCTTGGCTGACCTTGCTAAGATAGTGTTATTTATCACATGAGCCAATGGCACGGGGTCAAAGGGGAAACATAAAGGCAAGCGGGTTTCATTATGAGGAATATTACTGCAATTATGCTGTTTGTATATGATGCATGAAAAAATGTACAGGGGAAGGTGTTATCGATATACTCAGTAACTACATGGACAAGCTTCTAGCAGTAGGCAAGTGAGATGCAAATATGTATCACCTAAAACCAACAATCTGAGCAAATCATGCAACATCCTAACTACACATTTCCAGCCTCAGACGTTATATTGGTTAAAGTAAAATGATAAAAGACAATGTATATAATAAATATGTGTTAATCTAACACATGATCATGAAATCTAGATTTTTTTTTAGTATTAACTTGTGCGTTCCTTCAAAAATATCTTGTTCCAACTACTTTTGGATCTGCTTGTTTATCCATTCAGTGCAACACAATAAAACCCATGCACCCAGGTTCTTCCAAGATTAAGAGGTTTACCTAAGGTGCAACAAGCAACCTATGAATATGAATCAGTCATTAAGTATGCTGCAAGTTGAAAACAATAGACCATTTATTAAATTATCCCATTTTGAAAGATCATTTAGGTGCTCGTTTTCTAGTTTCAGACAAACCATCAACAAAGAGACTTTCAGCTGACAAACCATCAGCAAGAGACTTTGAGCTAGAGAAAGCAAGAAGATTTTCTAGGTGGTTTTGGGGACTTCGGATGAAAGTATACAGGCAGTAAGTGGGTCTCTGTGAGCCTTTCTTTCTAGAAAGTTGCACAATCATCTTTAAAATTCCATGATCCAGCCTTGTCTGTAACCTTTCCCCAGGAAAGGACAACTGAGCAAAGGACTGACAGCTTAATGTGGCACACCGTGATCTCCGCTGTGACGTGATGCTGTGAGGGCTTTCATAACAAAGCCTCTGTGCGCTAACTTCCACCTCTAACAAGGCCGATGGGGAAACAATAACAAGCATTGGGGATTTGTGTTTCCTGCCCATTCAGATTCAGGAGCTTTATTTCATAGGGTAAGTTGAACGGCAGGCCGTGATAAACACAGCCCTCTGCTTGTTACTTCATGCAAACGGATTCAATAGACTGAGACAGCCAGTAACTGGGAATTGACCTGGCTTATCTCCTCTGCTCTCTTTCAGTAAGACTAAAACCTTTATTGAAAGCTTCTTCACTTTGTTTGTTATGATATACTGCTTGATAAATCTAAAACAAAAGTGGTAAATTAAAACGTGTTTCCCAGCATGGCGTTCACTAAAGTGCTCAGTGCCTTTTGTTATGTGTAGTGTTTATTGATAACACCTAGCAACCAAGTTTTGTGGGGGTTCTTTAGAGTTCCCATTCCGCAGTGCTAATTCTAAAACTGTGGATACATTCAAACATCACCTAAGGCCCCCATACACGGGCCAATAAAAGCTGCCGACAGACAGTCGGCAGCTTATCGGCCGGTGTGTGGGGTCATCCGACGGGCTACCCCGATCGATATATGGAAGAAAGTCGGCCAGATCTCGATTGGGCAGGTTAAAAAACCTAGTTGGATCGCAGGCGCATCTGTGCATGTATGAAGTCATAATCCATGATTATTGGCATATACTGGTCAGCTGGCACTCAGATGTTATAATTTGCACCTTATGTAGTAACCTTTAACCATTTCAATACAATAGCAAGGCACAGTGCTGGGCACTGGTGGTAACTTAACAGTTCTTTATGCATGATGTGTCAATATGCACTCCTGCTTGTACTAGCTGAATGCAACTTGCACTTGTTTTATGACACGAGGGCCAATTTTGTGCTTGTAATCATGGGGACAATATAAAATAAATGTTGTGTGCAAAGATCACATTTTTGCAGAGATCACATTTATAGTGGAATGCTGGGAATAAACATTGCCTTATGGCTAAAACACATGGCAAACAGCCCAAATTTCTGCCCGTAGTGCAGGTTTAGAAAATTAGTCCTCTGGTGTAAACTTTGTTCTGGGTTCAAGGTCTGCAAATGCTAATAAATTCAAAATAATTCAAAATGTCTCATACTTATGAGGCCCTACAGCAAATGTACAGAGAGCCTAAGCAAGTATTATTGATTTTCAAATCATATAAAATTATCATGACTTGCATATTTAAATGTGGCATTTCTCATTCCTTCACATTCAGTACGCAGCCCCGTTGCTAATCATTAAACAGATGCCACACTCAACTTATTGTTGACTAAATAAAGCTGAAGTGTACAAAGCCACCTTTTCTTTATCACATCACTATTCTTATAATAAAGTCAAAGTCTTTATATGGATGTGAACAGAGAGACAAGTACAATGAAAGTAAAGTTAAAATGGGAAGTAAATAGAAATTAGCAGGAAAGGGGAAAAAAGCACAATTTTTACATTACAGGAGTTTTTCCAAGTTTTCAGTGAACTTTCCCATGCACAAGGATGCACCCATGAAGCCTGCTACACAAACACACAGCAAATCAGCTTTTCCAGCCAATTAAGGCAGATTTCTCAATGCTGGTTTTATAAGAACACAAAAGGCTTCATTTCCCTCCTTCTCCTCCTCCTCCTGATTTCATTCCAGTCTTTGTTGCTCTTGTTTACTTCCCGGCCTGTCACGGAACTCTTTGTCTAATTAGCTGTTGATAGATCAGCTGCCCCTGTTTTCACAAACATTTAATTCCTCCGCCATCCACATTTACGCTACTGCATGTTGAATTGTCTTTTACCACTCTAATTTGGTTTGAGTGAATGTAAATCCCATTAAGCAGTCAGTGTGTACCTATCAAACTGTGGAGTGCAATCTCCAAAACCTCCTTATTTACAACAACAAATATGCATAGCAACTGCTGTGAGAGCCTGGAAACTTTTATATTATAGCTTCCTCCCTAATCTCCAAAAACTTTAGTTCTTTACAGCCAGAAGCATCTTCTACTTATTTCTAGATATTTGCCACAGTAACGGGTAAATACTTGGTTATTCTGAAGGACCAAGGACCTTCAGTTACAGGCACTGATGGCAGTGAGCAAATTATGAAAAACATGGAGTTTTGCATTTATATTTTGCACCCTGCTTCACATCAGTAAATTAGTCCTTTGATCTTTAACCTATGGATCACCAGTGTTTTTTTAATAGCAACTCTCATAATAATTTCTATAGTTGGAATGCCCATTGGAATTCCCATTGTTAGGCAAGGTTTAAGCAATCACAACTACCTGATTTCACTATATTTTGTCCATAAGAAAACAAGGCTGTGAATACTATGAAACCTGTAGCTGCCAGGCAATAATAAGGGGACTATATGTTAATCATGCTCATGCTTTCCAACTGCAAGGCATCAATTAAGCTGCTCAAACCACTGGCCAAATAAGCAGGCACATTGCTGAACAATTAGCGGTTCTCCTGTAGGGTCTCAAATATCAGAATCAGCAGTGTATAGAATAGTAAGGGTCAAACATATGATGAATTCAATGAAACCATTGGAAATTTGTCATGAATGTATATTGAAAAGTTGCTTAGAATTTTACTATGGAAAGTTTAAAAACCCCTTTATTTAATGCAATTTAGTGTTTAAATATAACAATGTGAACTGCGGAAGTTATGTATTTTGTTTTCAGTACCCTATTTTCAAAAGGTAATTTAACTTAATGAAACCCAAGCCCAATTTTAAACAAAACTATGAATAATGAACAGCAATACGTATTTCTTAGTCTAAACAGGGATTTGTTTGTTAAATGCATTACCAGTAGATGTCAGGAATTGCATGCAGCTACAGAAAATATTTCAACTCAATTACAAAAGGTCAGGAAAGGCCCCTTATGAAGGCATCACAGTGCCTATGTATAATATAAGCAATCCACGGAAGGTGCTAGGGCACAGTGGGGCCTGGATAATCTTTCAGTGCCTGTAGGCAAATACACAACACAGGGAGAAAGCAACCCTCAGTGACCCAGTGTACAGTATTAACTAGATGGTCCACTGATATGACAGCATGGAGGGAACCAGCTGTCTAAGGATATTACACCATCTGTGCCCAAAATATTTCTGCCAATTGGACTGGCCGAGTATAATCAGCGGAGCACATAATCGGACCATAAATCACAAGCAGGTCCTGTGCATTGTCAATTAAACAGCTGATGCATTGATTGCTTCTGATGAATCATGATATGTTGTTGTCCGTGATATAAAGTCTGATGGGAAGCATTGCCGACCTTGACTGAACTTGGGCATAGGTTCTATATGACAGCACCCAGCATTAAGGGGTTTAAATCTAAGTAATGGTTCTTGTTCTGTCTTGAAGCATCTGAGACAAATAGGTGCATTTATTTGGAAAACCGCTGACCTTTGCAACAGGATGACTGGGAAACGCTTTCTTTGCATTTAGAAAGGAACTGCACTTGCACTTTAAACAGGAAAAAGACTGCACTTTGAAATTGTCATGGGTTCCCAATAGTAATAGCAATTCTTTTATCACTTCTTTTTAGCAGGGAGAAGCAGAACCAGACAAATTACTTTTCCCCCAGTATCTAAAGTAGAAATAGTATCCCTTGTTGGAATTGTCCTACTGTATGTCCTGTATCTGGTGCCCAGATGGGCAATGTTGTGCCCCTCTCTGTAAACAGTGCTTCCTGCAATCACCAGCAATACATACAGTACTGGAAGGAGGTGAGCAACTCATGGGTCTCCCTTGGCATGGGACTCTAAGGACTTTTTTGTGGCACTAAAAATTATTTTTTGTTTAACACTAAATTATTTTATGTTAAGTGTTAACATAAGTATTGAACCCCCTATTGATGACTGGTTGAAAGTTAAGGACAATCATCCCAGACATCAAGTCAAAATAACACTGCCATGGCTCAAGAACACAAAGGTGGATGTCCTACAATAAACCAGTTAAATCCTTGCTTTCAGTTCAATTGATAATCTCTGGTATGGTTGGAAATTGATCTGTTCTTAATAATGCCAATTAAAACATTGTCATTTAAGGGCTTGTGTAGCTGCATAAGTTGACTCTACAAAAATGTTGTATGGTAATCAAAAAGGCTTATCAATTTTAAGATCATAAAGTTGTAACTAAAAACCCCTGTTTCTGTAAACACATGCACTTGCATATAAACTGAATTACTTATGAGACAGGGAACCAGGGCATGTGAATTGATTAACTGGCCAAATCAGTAGCACTTTTAAAATTGTATTTAAACACATTTTAGTCTTGGAGTGTACCCACAACCCCCCTTTTTTGTAATCAAAAAGCTTCTCTGAATTCTCAATATACATAAGCAGATTGATCTGCCTGGTGGGCAGGGTTGCCAAATAAGAGGGCATTTGCTTCCATTTGTTGACATGGAGTAAATTTCATCCCCTGCCCAATGTGGATGATTTTCCACTCTACCCAACTGATAACTGAATATTCTCAGATGAGATATTGATTGGGATGAGTCTCACTGTGCCAAAACACTGGCTAGCAGACTGCAGCAAGTGGGAAGGTGATGAGAAAATATCTACTCATGTATGGGGACCTTAACATTTATCTTCAGTGGCAGCAGCAAAATTTGCATTCCCTTCACACATGACCTTGTGTCCTGAAGTATAAAAACTTGAACACATGAAGTGCCTGGAGGCTATACACATAAAGCACTTCTCACACTATTTAATATAGTCATTCGGGGTTGGCTGATTGAACCATAGCCTCATTGTACCTGACCATTACTTGTCCCCCCTAACACAAAATGTCCTTGCATATACAGACTCCAGACTAAAGAATGTAGTAACATAGTTAGAAAAACACCTAAAAAGTAATATTTACAGCCTTAATACTCAGTAACTGATTACTCTACTCCCATCTCTGCACAAAGTATGGCCACTGATATGAGTACTCTTGGCAGGATTGTACAAGAGCAGTTAGATTTCCCATTATTTGATGTGACATTAAGTGGGTTTTACCTTATCTACACCAAAGAGACCTCAAGAAAGATTAGAAAAAAGCAGACTTGTAAGGAAAGTAGTACATTTGCATTTCCATGTGTTTCTTGATTCTATGAGAACCCTGTCAACTGAAAACTGAAATAAATTGCTGTAATTGCACCCAAAATGCATAAACCTTGCATCACCTCCTTATTTTATTCACTCTTTATCATGTGTGTACTTGCCTTGCATGTGTAAGAGACGAATGGGGTGCAGAGGTAATTTGTGTTGCACAAAGCTGGCAGATCTGACTCTCAGCTCTGCTTAGGCTCTTGTTATGAACCTTCAGTACCATATAATGTCTGGATCTCTTATAAGTGTAAGTTGGCCTCCTTAAAATCCAGAAAACTATTTCCATAACTGCTAAAACCTAAAGTGGTATTCACCGTTAAACATCTACCCCTTACTACCCTTCTCCCACACACACATAACTATTGTAGACAGATTGTTAGGTTTGCGTGGAAACAAACAAATGGTGCCAGGCACACAGATAAATCAGACTTATAATAGTTAGATGAAAATAGAAATCCTTTATTTATATAAACATCTCTTGCCTAACACGTTTCTTGTCGCTGGGACACTATGGGACAGATTTATCAATGGTCAAATTTCGAATTGAAAATAATTTGAAATTCGACCATGTGAATAGTATGTGAAGTAAAATCCTTCAAATTCGAATATCAAATTCGAAGGATTTTACCGCAATTCGGTTGAACGATCGAATAGGAAAAATTCGATTGATCGATTAATCATTCAAATCGATCAATTGGAACGATTTTTTTGATCGATCGAATTTTTTTTATTTGATCAAAAATAATGATACCCAATTTAGTAGCTTTGATCTGGGGAACTAGGTGGTTGAATAAAAATTTAAAGGGGAAGTACTTCGACCATCGAATAGTCGAATATTCAAATAAAATTAAAATATTTGAATTATTCGAATTCTAATATTCGATGGTCGAATTTGCCTAATTTGCATATTTGAAAATATGAATTCAAATCTATTTGAAAATTCGAATCTATTTGAAATTCAATCAAACTTCGAATTCTTCATGTGAATTTAGTAAATTTGCCCCTTAGTCATAGGCTATGACTTAAGGTGGCCATACACGGGCCGATAATAGCTGCCGACAGACTAAGTCAGCAGCTTATTGGCCCGTGCGCGGGGTCCTCCGACGGGCTTAACCGATCAATATCTGGCCGAAAATTTGCCAGATGTCGATCGGACGGGACTAAAAATCCAGTCGAATCGCAGCCGCATCTGTTCGTAGATGTGGTCCTGCGGTCCGACCCCCCGTATCCCCTGCATTGTGATCCAATCGTTGGGCCCATCATCGAATCAGCCCGATATTGCCCACCTCAAGGTTTTGCGACATCGCCAAATGAGTGGATCTCACCATGTATGGCCACCTTTAGTGTCTCAATGACACTGAACGCATTAGTTGAGAGATGTTTATATAAATAAAGGATTTTGATTTTTATCTAACTATCAATCTCATCTACTTTGGTGAGTTATTCCATTGGTGAAGTTTTATGTGTAAATGTGTAAATGTCTTTGGTCTGCATGATTGCTGAAACATAGAGTAACAAGGAAAGAAACTGTGAACATGCCTCAGATCTGAGGGGCAGTATGGTAGCTATCCAAATCCAAAGACTGGCTAGCAGATTGGTAACCTGATGGGATCGCAACCAATAACCTGACTGAAACGAAGCTGAGCAGTATATCAGCTCAAGGAAACTGCTTTCGGCAGGATGGTTAATCCTGTAAATTTTTATTTTGACAAAAATTGGCACTTTAAGGTGGAAATATGCCAGGTAAGCTTCGGTAAGCTTCACTACTGAAGAGTCTGAACCCATTTTTCATTTGATTTAATTGCAGCATCCATGTCTGCTCTATTGATAACATTCATGTGCAAAATATCAAACTTTTGGTCACATTTTTAGCTACTGATGCCTAGGTATTTGTGTAGTCCCATTACATCTCTCAAATACAGAATGGGGCATTGCTTTAGTGCCACCAATGAGACCAAAGGCTTAAGCTTTTATTATTTAAAATGTTAGGACATTTTGGTAATTATCCTTGTTAATTCACATCATGCCCACCCTAATGCCTGGGTTAACCAAATTGTGCATATGCATAAAAGTACCTAAACAGATTGATAGAGTTCAAAGGGACATATTAGGTAGGTACTATTTGTATTGTTCTGTTCATTCAGGTTCATTCAGGTTCATTCAGCAGGAAGTTAGAAGGAACTGCATCTTCACTTCTACCTCTGCCAATACTTGTAAAACTACTACTATCTCGGAAAACCCTAAAAGAAGCAAATTTATGTCAACTGCAATTTTCTCAGTGGACCAATCTTGCATCATTTTTGGGCTTGGATCCGCTTTTACTATTGGCTGTTTTAGAACAGTAGAAAGGGAGTGGCCTATTGGGGAGGATTTGGTTTGAATGTATGGCTTAGCGACAAAGCTATAGAATAAGTTCTGCTCTAAAGTTTAACTTTTACTCTAATCAGAGATGTCAAAAATCATTCTGCTGAGGAAATGTGAAGGAGGATTCAAATGGTACAATCACCACATAATACCCGTGGCTAATTAATGTACATGAATCTAAACAGATTAGCAATTAGCGTTGCACCAAATGCTTTTACATGTGCCTTATTTTAAAGGAATAAACCAACAACCATACCTATGTCCACTTAAACGAATCAGACAATCAGTTTAGCTCATCTGCTAAAATGCTGCAAAAAAATAAAATGTGCATTAATTAAAACCTATTGATCCGTGTAGAAAGTTTTTTAGAAGGTGTGATGAGTGACAGGGATGATTGTACATCTAAAAATGTCTGAGATGCTTCGGCAACAGCAAAAATTTCTTTGACAATTTTTTCTTCTGCCAATCCCCCCTAAATCTTTAATTTTTATCTCTTACACAAAAAAGATAAATAACTGTTCAGGGAAAAGAGCTTCACACTACAAATTTTAAATTGAAATTTATACGGCTGCAAACAGGCTGTAGATCTGCTGACTTAATTCTACTAATTACACACTTAATCGTCATGATAAATGAGCTATGTAATAGAAAACCAGGGATCTTTTAATAATCTTCATTAGACCATTTTCTGTGCAGTTGAATAGAGTGTTTTAACCCCTGCTCAGTTAAAAATAATTAGAGGCCAGACACTGATATATGTTATTTGTTTTATGACAATGAAGAACGTGGCTCTTAGAGTGGCTGGTAGGACTGAATTCTGAGGACTGTTCTGGTTTATTTTACCAATTTTGTTGGACCGAGAATTGGTTTTACAGGAATAGAAAATCAGGGACCAAACAACTAATCTGATTAGTTGAAACAAAACCACTTGGCATTAATAATATGCTCTATACTTCTATAGCTAGTTTATATTAGCCAGTTTTATTAGGGTTTATTAAAATGGAACTGTGTAGGCATGACCATGACTGGGGGAGAAGTAAAAATGTAGGTACAGCCTAAATAAATATTTTTATGAAGGGGGGCCCAGGGCCTGAAGAAGGGAGGTTATGGCAGGAAAAAGATGAGCATGGTCTGGGGCATTGGCATCCACAAGAGCTGGGAGCCAGCCAGGTTTTTTCTCTGAGTCCCCCGGCCCAGTCTAATACAATGGACTGTAGACCTGCTGTACACAACATCCCAGTTTTGAATAATCCATAATGGTGAGGCAGTATCACGGCAGAATCACAGAAATTTTCTGTATACCATAGTGTTGGTGATTCACAAAACTGATAACGCATCAACCAATCAGATCTTGCTTTCATCAGTCTTAATGCAACAAAAAAAACCCCCAAAAAATGCAGATTGGCTGCTGTTCTTATTTCCCTACAACAAAACCCACCTGGGTGTATTCCTTTTCCACATTCCCACTCAGTCTGTGGCCAAACAGGGAAATAATCTTTTAAAGCAGCCCAACATAATGAATTCATCTGGAAACCAATATTCCCCCAAAACTGAAATGCTAATTTCACAGACGTTAGAAATATGTCAGTATTAATAGTCATTACATCCAGGGCCCTGGCACACTCACATACTGAGCTGACCATCTGCCTTGTACACTGCCAATTAAGACCATGGCAATCTTTAACCACGAGAGAAAAGCAAGAAGTTATTTTAACACATTATTTGACAATCAGCTTCTCAGTTTATTTGCATTACGCTCATACTGAATGTTTAAGAATAACACGAGTGATAAGAATAACAATGCTACAATAAACTCGGCTCTGTATATAACCCTTCATGTAGACAAGAGAAGTACAAATGTTCTCTGCAAAATGGTGTGTAACAGCACACAGATCTTCAGACTGGACAGATGATATAGCAGGGACCGGAGGCACCAATCTGTGACAAATGGGTACAGGGGACATTTGAGACTAGGTATATTGTCACAGTCATCTCTATAGACTAGATCAGGCCCGTGCTGAAAGCACTTCTGCAGACTCTCAGCTGAATCCCTTGTGCATCTGAGATTCCGGAAAGTTTGCATAATATCATTACATTATCATAAGAATTAATGGTGATGTTATAGTCTTCGCATTTGTCCCTGACTCCTCTGACCCTCCCCCTTGGAGAGAAAGCCAAATGCAGTTAAATCATTGTGTAAATATGTTGCCTTTTGTGTGGGAACAGATGCACCTCAAATGCCTTTGGACAGTGTATTTCTCCAGTGTGGCATTGTATTGACTTGTGCGGAATTAATTAACATGGCTCAGTCTGGAGTGGAATTAAGGGCTAATTTGTAATGAGCAAAATAAGAGAGAAATACCCCCAAGATGAGACAGTATCAGACAGAACATGTACACTAGCACACTCTATACAGGAACACTCAAAAAGCTGCTGCACACTAATTCTAGTTTTTATAAAGCTTATTATAGTGTTTTATATACTGGAGAACATGCAAGAAGAAGAGGAATATACAAAATAAGCATGCAGGTCTTCAACTCTTCATTTATTGACACAACCTATTAAATTGCTCCTACATAAATCCTTTGTGAAGTTTTGCTATGGAGTCTACAAGTTTATGGACTGCATTTAGGTGTTCATTATTTCATTTTATGAGAGTGCCCACATCTCTTTGTAATTGACTATTACTAGTACTAATAATAATTATCTGATATAAGAGGCACAGACAGACATTTCCAGTCTTGGCAGATAACTACAATCTGATGGGTCTGTCAAAACTTCCTTTGAGTGCTACCAATTAAGCTACTGTATGGTTTACTATATTGCTACAATAGACTGGCGTCCCAATCATACCTCTACAAATATGTCTGGCTTTACTTAGTGGCTCATGCATGCCTCAGATATTTGGGTATGCTCAAGTTTCAAGACCTAAGCCAACTGACTAAGATTACAAGCACATGTAATAATGCATTATGGACGCTGGCCAGTTGGGTCAAAATTGCAGTATAAGGCATGGTTTTATATTGGGAGATGAACAGTGTGTCAGAGTACGTGATTTGAAAAAAGTGTGTCAACTGAAATCTTGGTGGTGCCAGTTTCCAGCCACAAGTCAAGGGAATACTCATTGCTTCTTAGATTAGGCAAAGGGAAGAAACATATTGATCTCTAGTAGTTGGGTGCTACTCTATGGCAAGCTGACTATCAAAATAACTTGTGTCAGAACCCTAAACCTGCCAGGACATCATACTTATGCAACAAGTCGTATACGTACCAACCCTATAGAACTTCTCTGCTCTGCTACTGTATATATGAAGTAGACATTAGTGTTTACCAATCCAGACTAAGTCCTCTGATGTCTGTCTATTTATTTCACTGGGGTGTCTCCCTGTTGCATGTTGTGGCGGTGGTAGTGGGGGGCATTGAAGTCAGGTTCTACTTCAGTTATCAGGTCTCCTGTAACATGCTGTGTCTATGTGCTCTAACTGATGTGCCACTTGGATCACATGCTCTGGAAGGACAATTCAGTATAATTAATGATGGCACCAATTGTTCTTCTTATATCTGTGGCCAGTTTAGCTGGGACACTGGTAAATTGTGTTCCAATTTTGGTAAAAACCATGGGATATATGCCAGTTTTTGGTTTTTTTTCTTAAAGGGGTGGTTCACCTTCAAGTTAACTTTTAGTATATTGTAGAAGGGCCAATTTTAAGAAACTTTTAAATTGGTCTTCATTATCTATTTTTCATCGTTTTTTAATGATTTGTCATTTTCTTCTGTTTCTTTGCAGCTTTCAAATGGGGGTCACTGACACCTTCTAAAAACAAATGTTCTGTAAGGCTACAAATGTATTGTTATTGCCACTTTTTATTACTTATCATTATATTCAGTCCATCTCCTATTCATATTCCAGTCTCTTATTCAAATCAGTGCATGGTTGCTAGGGTAATTTGTACCCTAGAAACCAAATTGCCGACACTGCAAACTAGAGAGCTGCTGAATAAAAAAGCTAAATAACTATAAAACCACAAACAATAAAAAATGAAAACCAATTGCAAATTGTCTCAGAGTATCACTCTCTACATTATACTAAAAGTTAACTCAAAGGTGAACAACCCCTTTAAGCTCTTATAACATCAATATCTCTGTAGTTTTGATCTCTGCTTATGATTTTATCTTATTTATCTGTTATAGGTCTATCATGTATACTGTATATCACTGTCTATCTGTCAATCTATTATGTGTCTATCTATAGCTCAGGCTATCTTCAAGTTGTGTCTCTCCTTTTAACTGTAAGAACTGTAAGTTCTAATAAGCAGGGCTCTCTTTACCTTCCGTGTGGATCAGAATTAGTATATAATTTGCATATTTGATATATACACCATTCTATTGTATAGCACTCCAGAATATTGATTTATACTTATTATTATTATTGTTAATAATAATAATAATAATAATAATAAATATCAATAATAATTTCACCAACTGTGTTTGTATCTCCCAGATAGTTGCAAAATGCAGTTTTCTAAAGTTGTTTTTAGCGATGTATTTGTTTCCATTAAGTGCTTAAAATTTTGTATCATTTAGTATATACATTTAGCTCAGACCATTTGGGCTACTGGAAAGCCTACAAGCTGAGGGGTTAAGAGAAGAGAGATAATTACCAGCCAATACTGTCACAGATGCTGACTGGCAATCTCTCTGTTAATAGCACTGCTTGGATTAGCACGTAAAACAAATGTGTCTTGGAAACGGCTGGCTTGGTCATTATGCTAAAATGACCACAGCATGACCTTCTGGCTCCACCGATGTTCACAAATGAATCGGTGCTTGTTGGAGCAATAAAGCATCAGAACAAAGAGAGGAAGAATCCTAATTAGCATCACTGATCACTGGATGGAAAAAATGGATCTGAAAATCAAACTGCATGTGAAATATAAGCATTCCTTGAATGTAACACACGTTATATCAGGAAGAGTAGTATATGCCAGAGATGGGAATCTAAAGATCAGATCTTTTACTGAACTACAACTCCTAAAACCTCCTTTGACTCTTAAGTGGAAAGCTGGAAACTGTATCTGAGAAACATATAGAGGGCTGCAGGTTGGCCAGCCTGGGAATATATCATTATTACTTAAGCTGGCCATAGACCTAAAGATTTTTGAAAGATCCAATGGTTATTGTGAGACCACAATCGTCTCAAAACAAATGTCCGATGTGTCCATCAACTAAAAAGACCATTTCAGGCAATATTGCCTGTAAAACTGAAGGATCACTGCCTGTCTGGCCCTGCAAATATAGGTAGATTGCATGGGGACCAGAAAAATATTTTTCCTGGCCAATCAATTTTCAGACCGATGTTGGACGAATAATCATAAGATGTACGATTGCTGGTATCCCACTAACCGCACGATAATTTGACAGATTGGTCGGACTTCCCTAAGATCGGTCGTTCGGCAGAGAAAGATTTGCGTCTATGGGGACCTTTATAGATCTCTGTTTGGAAACAATCTGTAGAGAATACACAGAACAAAGTGTTTGGTAACATATTGCTGTTTGAATGTCAAGCCAAGGCAGAATAAACCATTGTGACCTCAGTGGCCAGGAACCAGGGTGCCAGCATAGGTACATTTCACCAATAAATTAAGGCACACAAGATGTACTTTTAATTGCAGCCATTTTAGCACACTCATACTTGAAAGTGCATTTATGACCCCTTAAAGGAACAGCTCAGTGTAAAAATAAAAACTGGATAAATAGACAGGCTGTGCAAAATAAAAAATGTTTCTAATATCGTTAGTAATATCGTTCCTACTTTCCCTTTCAAACTGTACAGAAAGTCCAGTGTATGCACAGTACAAGTCCTGTGCACAGTGACACCTGCAGGCCATTTGTATAAACACCACATATTCCCCCTATAGTAGGAAAGCATTTGGGCAAATATCACCTGCAGGCCATTTGTGTAAACACCACAGTTAGTCCAGCCTTTATGTTAGTCCAGCCTTTATACATTACATTTTTTGCTAACTAACTATATTAGAACCATTTTTTATTTTGCACAGCCTATCTATTTACCCAGTTTTTATTTTTATACTGAACAATTTCTCAAATTTTAATATTTTATTAGTCTTGGGATTTGAGATTTAGCCAACATTTTTCAAGTGGATTTGATATTTATCCGAATGGTAAAATTATAGATTTGGTGTATCCATAATATTGCCACAGCAAGAATCTCTGCCTTCAGGACTGTAGGACAATACAATTCAACTATCCATTCCAGGAATTCATGAAACTATGGGAAAAAGTTTGCAAAACACATTAAAGTCTATGGGGGTTTTGTAGCAAAACATATTAGAGACTATGGGCATTTTCCATGGCATTTTTTCTAATTTTGGGTCAACAATAAAACATTGCTTTGTGTCAAAATTTACTGAATTGCATTGGAGGAAAAATCCCATGCAATTATTTGCTCAGTATTTTGCTACACACATGCCCTACATTGTTAAAGGTCCTTCTATCCAAATCTGACCACATGGTAAATCTTTAGCTCCATTTCATGAAACGTTAGTGGAAAAACCATACATGGTGAAAAAAAATTGCTCATCACTACCCTTAAGCCATTACTCAGCATTCTATTGGGCTGATACTTCTAGTGGCATCACTGTATATATCTATAGCTAGAAAGTGCATTTTTAGTTTCTTACATTTACTTTTATTTACTTTATATTGTAAGCGCCACTTGGGGCAGGGACTGGTGTGAATGATGTATATACTATACAAATAACATTTTGAGTCACTATAAAAATAGAAATCACCATTGTGTTTACCACAAAAAAAATATTAGAAGTTGACTAGAAGCTCAGCCTTCATCTTTTTTTTTCTCAATTCTCACTCATTAGAGAGACACAGGCGCTGGGATTTGATGCACACAGTCTGCAGGGAGCAGAGCCGTGCCAAGAAGGGAACATTTGGCCAGGGTGCTGGATACACTGATTAAACAACACCTGTCCTATCTGAGCAATCAGCTCTGCCAACCCCGTGAGCAGCTAATCATCCCATCATGCCAGCTGGAGGTGTATTCTCATTAGAGGGGCTCCGATAAGGATGAGGCCAGTAGGGAAAATAAATGACTGTCCATTAGGACACTCAGAACATCTTTGGTCGGGATGGTTCAAAAAGCACTTAAAGGGAATCTTTCATCACCTGCAAAGTACAGTCACTTCTGCTATTGCCTGCCCTTTTCCATAAACAGCTTTCAAACAACACAGATATAAAACACACCATGAACACCATAACGTCTTTGATGAGAAAATTGTTTAACTTTTATTGTTTGTGTTTACGTATGTTAGTGAACTTAATGCAAGTATATATTTATCCATTTTCCCAACAAAAAGAAACATTTACAGAGAATTACTAAAAAGACAATGGAGGCATTCATGGCTATATCTTCTATACCGGCATTCATTTGCCGGTGCCAGGCTGGCATCTTCAGGGGGTGATGTATGGATACCAATTCATAGGTGGATTTTATAGAAGGCTTTTGGAGGCTAAGCCGTGCCAAATCAATACCAATGAATTTCAACAAAACAAGGTATTATACATAAAATTGTCAATACATTTATCCTACAGTGTGGTCTGGGGTTACTGTGGATGCAATTTACACTGCATTTATATTGCCATGAGTACAGGGGTTATTATGCATGAAATAGGCACTGCATTTATCCTACCGTTTGTTAAGCATTATACCTGAAATAGGAGTAGTAGCTGCATAACTCCTGCCATATGTTCTATCTAGGCTGTATTAGAAATCAAATAAAGATATGGTATTCTGTGTAGTGGTATTTTATGTGCTTTGGGGTATTATAAATGAAACAGAAAATGTCTTTATTAGCAGCAGTCTTTACCCATAGGGAAAAAAAAGTATCTCCCCCTCACACCCACTAGCAGACACTTGAAGGCAAAGGGTGCCATTGCCGTTTCTCAAATGCACATTCCCCAATCTGACAGTTCAAGAGAGGGGGGATAAAACACTGGAGACCTTCTACATACATTGAAATGGATGGAGTTGGGTTATGAAATGAAACAAAAAGTCTAAAAGGAATGTTTTTTCTATGGCCGTGAAATTGCATTTTGATACAAACACCCCCAATAGTTTTTTGACAAATTTTACATGGGAAAACAGTGGGAAAAAAGTTGATTGTGACAGCCACACAATGCTATTTACTTGGATTGACATTTTGCTAATCATGGACATGCCAAACCTTATATTGGGGGCTCAGTGGACAGTGCTACAAAAGACAATGATGCATTTACCTAATAATATCCCGTTCAGTCAAAGTGTTTATGCAACAGTTCTTTTCTGGCACACAATACCATTTTTTGCATCTATTATCCTTGGGCTGTAGACCATTTTTAATCATGAAAGCTCCCTTTTGTCCTCTTTGTTAAAAAAAGTAGTACAAACACTACTTAGTTTGCTTTAAAGGAATAGGTAAAAAGGTACAAGGTTTGTACATCTGCCGTCAGTCACAAGGAAGTTTCCTCTACTGGCTCCCTCCTTGTGGGCTATGGAGCCCCAAGGCAGATTTTAATGACCAAGAGCCTAGGGGAATTCCAGGACATTGTCAGTGATGTCTCAGAAGTCCCTCCTTTGTGCCCACAATGTGACTTACTAAAGGAAAGAACAGATTTTAAAGTTCCAGAACAAAGGAACACCAGCACATAGAGTTGACTTGGAGTTGCAAGCTCTAATGAGCTGAGCCCTGACTCTGCATAACCTACTCACTGTGCATCTACAGACTTCACTTAGTCAATTCCTATTTGCCTTTAAGGAAAGTAAAAAATATATATCTGATTAGAAACTGGAAGCGTGTTAGGACGCATGAGATTCTTAATAAAATAATAATAGGTAATAAAAAAATGCCAACCTTTCAACATCAGTAAAGATCAGATTATGTTTATTATTATAAGATATTTATAAAACCTCTGCATAATTCACACTTTTCGTGTTACTTTATATGGCTCGGCTATTCCAGTAACTTGACAGCTATGCACTCTGGCAGTCATGGGGTTAATTCAGGAGGCACTGCAATCCACAGAAGTAAAGTATGTAAAGCCCCAGAGCTGGAATTTAATTACACACACATTAATTGAGCACATGCATATTCAACACAAATTGCCATTTGTAGATAAGACATCAATTATTAACTTTGGAAAGAAGAAGGGAAAAAAAGGAGAAAGGAATCTTTGCTTTGTAAAGTGCTCATCATTTGGATCAGAAACTGCAAGAGCTTCAAGACTTCTCTCGGAAGCAGAGAACACCAGTCTACTCGGGGGAATCATAGTCCTGCCAAGCGTAGGCAGACTCTCCCAGTGTGTACTCTTGCATAACTTGCATAACTGTCACGTAACAGGCCTGGGAGTTGGAAGTGTATACACATACAATATGTATACAATAGGGGCACATTTACTAAAACTCAAATTAATATTTTTTTTTTGGGAAAAACAAAATCTGACCAAACTCCCCACCACTTTAACTCAATTAGCAATCATTTTTCTCGAAAACATCAGAGCGACAAAAGTTCACAACAAAATTGTGTTTTTTTTCACTGCTAAGACTCAACTTTTCCAGATTATTGGATGAAACCCCCCACATTTTCTATAAACCAACACAGATCACAATGTCAATAAACTTCTTCAGGGACATCTGCCTTTGACTTCTACATGACCTCGACAGGTTTGAGATTAAAGGGCAGATTTATCAAGGGTCGAAGTGAAAATTCGGATTAATAAAATTCTAAGTAGTTTTGTGTACTTCGACTAGGGAACAGTCCAACTTTGATTCAAATTTGCAAAAAATTGTACTGTATCTTTGAAAATTCAAGTTTGACCATTTGCCATCTAAAACCTGTTGAATTGCACAATGGCTGTGCATGGTAGCTATTCTCACACAAACACCAATTTCATTTGCCAGCCATTTGCAAATATTTTTTGTGCAATGTGCAGTTCTACACAATTCGCAAAAAAAGGAAACACAGGTGCAGTCAGCAATCTATAGGTTTATTCAGCAAAGTTTGCTCATTACTGTCCCTTTAACACCATGGTTTCTTTGGGTGTTTGCAAGTTGCCATCTTGAATCCCTTCAGTCTCTCTCATATGCATATAAAAGAGATACATAACTTGTTTGATTTGTACTTTTTGGAGCAAATAATAAGATTCTAATTCTCCCATCTCTTATTCATAGGAGGAGAACTGCACAAAATATTCAATTGTTGAGCTTAACACTGTGATAAATGGGCTTAACGATGCAGAGCATACATTAGTTGGCTGACATCCACTTAGGTTATATCGGTGTATAAGCCACCCACTGTTGCAGATTACATTTCTTTCCTGATAAAACCAACAATGAGAAGAAAATGACTACTGGTTCTTTTCACTCCCAAGTGGAGAATGCTTTTATGTATCGGAGACATGCAAAAACCATGTCAGTCCATGTTTGCTGTGTATAAAACCTACTTGCTTAGGGATCTATACACACTTCATTAAAGAAACAGTAGTGTATAGGAGGATGGAGAATGCCAAATAACCTGCTCAACATCATCATAACTCAATGTAGTTGAATTAGAGTTTAATGCTAAAGTTCTTTACTCATTAACACAATGCTATTGTATGCCTGGGAAGTAGAGTTTGTAAACCACCAGTTCATGGAACTGAAATGGTGAAGACTCCTCTAAAATATTAGAGGTTCCCCGCAAGAATTTTCTGGAGCTCAACACTCTGCCCAAGATATCTCTATATATCTAATCATTATTCAGTACCATTCCCTGCTAGATAGATATATGGTTGTGTATTCCCTTTTAAAGTTAGATCGTTCATTTCAACAAAGGCCTGGAGCCTAATTATCCCATTCTATGTTTTTTTTCTTTAACAGCAAGAAACTGACTGAGCAACCCATAGAAAATGTTTTCCTTGCTATTTATTCAAAGCTCTCATTTGCAGCATATTATTGTGTGTTCTATGCTGATTGCTCTCTCTGATTATTCTACCCTTGAGAAGATGTAGACAGGTAAATACAAGGTCACAGATAACTCTTATAATCACCTTGCCTAATCATGGCTGCCCCCATTAACAAAACACAGGCTTGATAGACATTTCTGTTGTTTTTATGTTGTTATGAAAGTTTATTTAAGAAAGGCTGAAGTAGTACAAATGGAATACAGGCGCACTCCAAAGAAAGTGAAAGCAAATAATCAAAATGGATCCTTGTACAATCACTTTGAAATATATCATACACATAGGGAGTGCCTTTTATTAGCATGAATTGTGAGTTAATTGGAAGGAGTGCCAGTTTAAGAATGTCACTCTTTTCTTCAAATGCTGGGTGAGCTAATTATATCTATAGACAGCTATTGAGTTGTGCTTTGCAAACAGTGGCATTGGAACGAGGCTCAGGAACTCAATGCACATTGGTGCAAATATGAAGCTAGCCCAGTAACAAAGCTCCCAAGTCCATGGAAACAGAGCGTATGCCACTTAACAGGGAACGTGAGACTTATACATGGCTATATTTATTTCTGTTTTGTCAAAATACAAATTAATAGTCAATTAATTGGGGACAAAAGCTTCTTAAAAAAAACTTTAGTTAATGTCTGGAACTACAGCCATTGGCATATGAAGCAGCTTCAGGAATTTTGTCACTTAAAACAGGGCATTAAAAAGATTGTGAAATGACTCCATCATGTTTGCCCACAGGGGGCTGCAAGTTGAACAAGAGCAGTTGGGCTTCTGTAGGTGCCCCATACACACACACACACACATACAGGGAGTGCCAAACAATTTGCTCTGCAAACATGCTGTGATATCACCAAAAGTGGGAAATCAAAACTCAGGACCACAAAAAAAAATGTACTTTTAGACTTGGGCAGCTCGCTTTAAACAGGAATTTTGTTATATTATTATAACACTGTATTTCTGCAACAACTTGAGGTGACTTCTTCACTTCTGTGCTTACAGAAGTCAAGCTGAAGCTTCTTGTGATACAAAATCTATAGCAAAAGCTATTTTTTTCCTTGCCTACTTTAGATAATACATGGACACTTTAAGGAAACATAAAAGGAGTCTTTTACTTTGACTCAGATACAAATGCAATCGCACTGCAGGGGCGTAGAAATTAGTCACGGACGAGGGTGGGGGGGGCCAGGCTGACATATATATTTGTCAGTATAAGCTACTGAGAGAGCTGTCATTGCTGCTGGGATTTGTAGTTCAGTGAAACAGCAAGGTCTCATTGGGCATTCCTGATTTATGATGTATTTAAGCTCCAGTTCAGAGCCCCAGTTTTCCGGTATAGCTCAAGGCCCCATCTTCCTTAATGCCTGCCTAGGAAGGAGCAGCCGTTGTAAAGTGCCATTAGTCAGTTCCAGTATGCTCTGTGTCACGGGTTAGTGGATTAATGAGTCTTCCTTTAATATATTCTGCCCCCACTAAAAAGCTGTTCCACTGATTTCAACAAACAGTAATTCTTATGTATAACCTCTCAACTCTAAAAAACTCATTATATGACAAAAAATATGAAAGAAGATGTGATTAAAAACTGATTACAATGATAACAACTTGTCTTTAAATGGATCTCAGAGCAGCTAAGCCTTATCCGTCTCATCACACATCTTAGCACGTACACTCCAAATCTTGTATAACATTCCCGGCATGCAGAGTAACCACGGGCCAAGGTTTTATTAGATGAAAATAAGTGTGTTGTTGAAGATTTCCTTGCAATTACACAGGGAGCTTTTCAGGGCAGCTTTTCATGCGTATAAGTGCAGGCACCTAAACATAGTGGGTTATGAGACTCACATTATTTACGTAGTGCATTATTTACGTTGTGAAAATGGATCACTTGGAATTTGCTGCTTTTCACCAAAAACAGATTCAAGTGGTGCACAGTAAGCTATTAAAGGTCTGTGATA
>CM044447.1:83666354-83681312 GCA_024363595.1 Xenopus borealis | reverse complement strand
ATTAACAACTACCCTCTGTACTCGATCCTGTAGCCAGTTCCCTATCCATGTGCAAACGACAAACAGTGTGAGATTATCACCAAAAAGAGACTAGAGGATACAGAGTTATGAACATTTTAAGGGAAGGCATTACATGGAAATGATTATATGAAGCATCATAATGGAGAATGGCTGCACTGCTGTGCTTACTGTCTACAGCACAGGTTATATAGAGCAAACAATAGAATGCATAGGATGGGTTATATGGGACATTGCAGCAGGGAGCCTCACCTGATGCAGTTATATGGAGGATGAGTCACGACTAAAAAAGGAGTTACAGGGGTTAAAATAAAGGTATTTATAATGTTATATATATTGTACACATATACATACACACACATAAGAATAGATTTCTCAAGCCAGCATTCTTCACAATAGAGAACTGTTTTCATTTAAGCAAGATTTTCACCCCTGCTGGGACACAGTATTTCTTGTTATAGTGCAGGATCTTTACTCTAAACAGCCACAGAAGGTCTTCTAAGCACAGTGATTTCTCTTTTTCATATCTTCAAGGATTAAAATGTATTTAATGCCTTTGAAGGTAATCTCCAATATACCAATATTTCCAATTTGCATATATACCTACAGGTCTGATCATCAATTGGCTTCTGCTATTTTGTTTACATTTGCAAATAACTTTAAAACCATTGATAATTTGCAATTACTATATACTGTAACATTTTAACAAGGGCATTTGTATTCCAAGAAAGGGACTCCCCAAGAAACAGTCACAGCTCAGGGTACTTACTTCTCAGTATTATATTAATTTTGTACCTAACAAGCCTATAGTATTTGTGATCTGTGCCATTACATACTAAACTCCCTGTTGGATCATGCCTATATCTTCAGCTTTGACAGAATCAAAGTTCATAATTAGCAATTATATTTACCATTTCACCAACATGGTTTTTTCTTTGTGCCTGATGCTTGTATAAATATATGTGCCCCTGCCCCATGAAGAGAAGGTGGTCAAAACACTTTTGTGGTTGAAATACTTTAGGGCCCCATTCTTGAATATTTATGTAATGCAGAAACCGGTTATCCATAAAGCCTTACATTATATGAAGCCCATCTCCATTTAAAGAAAATAATTCCTTTTAACTGATTTATTTATTTTTTGGTAATAGTAAAACTGTACTTTGTACTTGATTCTAACTAGGCTGCATGAATCCACATTTGGAGCAATATAATCGTATTGGGTTTATTTCATGTTTAAATGACCTTTAGCAGGCAAAGTAAAGTATAAAGAATAATCCCTTATTCTGAAAACCAAAGGGACCAATGCATTTTGCATAACAGATCTTACAGTATACTTGTATTAGTAGCACCTTTCCCACCAAGGGTCCACTGGGACCCTAAGAGGAGGGACCTGCTACAAAGTAGAATAGGGCTACAATCCAAGAAAAAAAAGACCACAGGCACCTCAGTTTCTCACAAGCCCTACCCCATCATTACTCACAAATAAAACTTTTACATGAGGCTCATTACATTACTGCAGTACTCTCTGATGGTGGCCCTTTATGGGCAACGCATAGAGATTACTATTTGCAATTGTTTCAGAGGAACACACAGTATATCCAAGGGATTTCGAGTGAACATATCAAAAACGTGAGAGGTCATTTATGACCCAGTAGTGCAGTTGTGGTCATACAACTGTAGACACAGTTGGTGCACAAGTGAGTGTTGTGTCTGCAGCCAATCCTAGTCCTTCTGCATAGTTTTGCTTGGCACTACTACTGCCATATTGCCTCCTCTTGAGGTCTGCAAGCAGTATGCCTATTGATGAAGAGAAACCCTTAAGCTACTGCCAACCTCAAAGGTGGTGGTAACTACAGGGCTCCCACAGCAGCATGTATTAATTGACACAGTGAACATGCACCTACAGAACTGGGCACCAATGTTATTTTGATGCCAAGCACCAGAATTACAGTAAAGATTTTCAGCACAATTGTGTCCGATTCATGTGAAAGCACACGTGCATCTGTGCTCAGGTGCATTGCCCCCTTGTGACATGAATTTTGTTTGAATTGCAGGGAAATCACTGCATTGTTGATAAGTGCAAAAATTAACTTTGCGCATAGAACTTGTGCTAATAAATGAGCCCTCTTAACTGCCCATGAATGACTTTCAAAAAGCAATGGAAATAAAGATCAGTGACTCAGGGTCCCGCCCCATGCTTTATGTTTGGTGTCATCTATAAAGCTTCTGTGCCTCCACACAAAGACAGACTTTTCATTTTCCTTGTTTATGTCCCTTGCTGAATCCCTCACCGAAAATTAACTATCAGCTTCTGTAATACACTCAATAAATTATTTCCAATGGGGAGTGGAATTTATTCCATGTCTGCGGCCAGAGCACTGTGGGCTTAGTTTATGTTCTCCATATAAAGACAAAGAACAGAATCCTCTACAGCTGTTCAATGGATAAAGTATAACCCAGGGAACTGCCAGTCTTAACCCCAACGTTCTTGAATGACTGCCCCTTCCCCTAATGCTGCTGTGTGTTCAATAGAAACAACTGGCTCTATTATTCAGCAGAATATCACTCGGAAATAATTGTTTCTCGGGTACTTATCTCCTCCGAAGGTGCTAAGAGATATGGGCATAATATGCCATATAAATGAATTTCAGCAGAAAGCTAAGCAACTGCTATTTAACCATTGTAACAATTTGGCCAGTGCTCAGCTAAACCGCTTTTATAGATTCTGTTTCTTTGTATTGTACATGAATAGAATTGTGTACATGTTTATATGAACAATTTGTGAACTGGATAAACTTTATATTTACAATGCACTACAAATCATATGCAGAGCCTTACAAATAATTTATCAGGCACAATGAGAGCTGTCCAGCAGAGCTTACCATCTTATTTAGAGCATAACTGAAGTTATATTGATCCTGAATTATTTCAATGCTGTATCTACTGAGCCCTTTTGTGATTACTTTGTGTGATTACTTTTCTGCCCATAAGGCTTATAATAGCATTTGTGATGTTGGCAAGCATCAAATATGTTTTCTGTTTCCATTAAATGGGTAATACGAATGTGGGTGTTCTATATCACAACTTTTTGGGGAAAATGTAATTATAATAAAATACTGGCAACTGTTTTATATCTCTTCACATTGAATGGATGTTTGATACTTGGCACAAATGTTACCCACAAATACTGTACGTAAGTGTTAATCACATCCTCTGGCATAGTCTTGGCTTTTCTGTTATATTTACTTATGATTAGCTACCACATGCCTAATGCACCAATGACTGCTCTTTATTTCTTTTATTGCATTTTAATGACTCACCTTTATTTTCTGCCCATTTCATCTTCCTCTGCCAACTTAAAATGTATTATTATCCTGTATTTATACAGTGCCAAAGCATTTATGCTGTGATTTAAAGAGATTGTTCAATGCCCCAGGGAAGCTTGCAATCTATCGCATTTCCACAACTCACTAGGGTCAATTTCATGAGAGCCAATTAACTTGCTTGTATGCAGGCCCGGACTGGACATTTGTGGGTTAGGGCAAATGCCAGAGGGGCTGCTATAAGGTCCCATAGAAAGTCAGTATTTAGTGGGCTGGTGGGGGCTGTTTGGGCCTCTAGGTGGGCTGATGGGCCTCTTGTGTACCTGAAATGCCAGGGCCTATTTTAATTCTCAGTCCAGTCCTGCTTGTGTTTAAAGTGTGGGAGGAAACAGGGATACTTGTTGAAAACCAACATAGATTCAAGAAGATAATACAATGCAAACTGCTTGAAGATAGTGACCAGGTTGGAAAGAAACAAGTTGAACCACCATGCTTCCCTATAGGTTTTTAAGAGTCAATGATTCATATCAACCAATTAAATAATGGTTCAAAAGGACAATTAAAAAGTAGGAAAAATTCTGGTTAATCCACCAAGCAGCCCTATGCAAGTTAGTGAGTTTCCCATTCAACTTCCTGATGTCACTGTTCTGTCTGCATGCCCTTAGCCTCAGGTGAAGTGCACTGGTCCACTATACACTGACATTTACATTTAAGATGTTTGTGTAATTTATTTCATTCTAATAAAACATACAGCTGCAGATTGCAGCTACAATTTATTTATGAGGATTCATGCATTAACACCTATCCGTTATCCTGAAACCCATTTTCCAGAAAGCTCCGAATTACAGAAAGATCATCTCCCATAGACTAATCCAATTTTTTAAAACATTATTTCCTTTTTCTCTGTAATAATAAAACAGTAGTTTGTACCTGATCCAAATTAATGAATTTATATAATATTAATATATAATTATTGGAAGTAAAACCAGCCTATTGGGTTTATTTAATTTACATGATTTTCTAGTAGACTTAAGGTATGAAGATCCAACTTTCAGAAAGATCCATTATCCGGAAACCCCCAGGTCCCAAGCATTCTGGATAATGGGTCCCATACCTGTATAAGTTTTCCACTGATCTGTGATGAAGGAGAATAATGTATATTTGTTAGCTTAAAGTTTTTGCAGTGACTTACTTGCATTGCTAACACCCAGGGGCGGATTTAATAAGGGTCGAAGTGAATATTGTAATTAAATTCGAATTTTTAAAATTCAAACTTCGAAGAAATTTTGGGCTGATTTGAATAGCCTAAAATTCGGTTTGAATTGAAAAAAATTTGAAAATTCGAATTTCAAAGTACTGTCTCTTTAAAATCCTTTGAATTTGACACTTCACCACCTGCTGCCGAATTGCCATTTTAGCCTATGAGGGACCTCCTAGAACCTGTACTGAAATTTTCCATTTTAGCCTATAGGGGACCTCCTAGAACCTGTACCTGTCCTAGGAATTTTTTTTTTGCCCAAAATCCTTTGAATCGTTCACATACTGTAGAATGATGCATTCGAACAATTCTAACAATTTCAGTTCGATCAAAAACTGAGCTATTTGGTCCATTTTCGATCAAAGTTTTTTTAACTTCGAAATTCGACCATTAGTAAATCTGCCCCTTAGTGCAGACTACACTGGGATTACATATGAAATTTGCTCGAGATTTAACATACTGTATTTAACACCAACCCCTCTTTTAAAGTCTTTAGTTCCATCACATAAACAATTTAACTTCATAAATTTCAGACTTATTGGCTACTGAATTATAATATAGGTACCTTTGAATTGTGGTTTGCATTATTATCTAGTAGAACTTTATTTTTTTAAGTATCCCGTGAAATGTATAAAGTGCTTAAATAAACGATTTCTGCATGATTATCCCCATGATGTATTGACGTTGTGCTCCAGTATATATTCTATGCTTTGCTAACACCTGTAATGTCAGGTTATGATAAATGACTTTGCAGTATGTGGGCATGCTGGGACCCATTAATATATGTATGTATTGATTTTGGTTATACAAAACCAAAATACGCAGCTCCTTATGAGTTGTCTAAGCGTAATAATGTACAGGCAACTGAGAAAGTGTTGATAAGAGTTGTTATTACCGCAGAAGGCAAATGACATCAAGAAGAAGGGCAGCCGGCCCTGAGAGATCTTCCAGCCAAAGTGCCTAATGACCTCATTTGATCTGGTTCATAAATTGCACAATGAAATGCTCACATTTGTAACCCCTTGACTGCCAGTGCGGCCTACTGTGAAATTCAAAGGCAGAGAAAGAGAGAGAGAGGCAAGGCAAATCCCACTCTCTGCCTTTATTAAGTTCATTGTACTTCTCTGCAGCCCCTTAGGTTTCTGATGAAGGGGAAGCAATTAACAATGCAATAAGTCACTCAACAGTCCATCAGAGTCAGAGAACACGGAAGTCTCCAGAGCACCCGTCTCACCTCCACTCCGATAAAAAAAGTGGAATTTAATTAGAAATTGAGTCAGCTCAGATTGGCTCTGAGATATGCAAACACCCAATGGACTCACAGAGGAATAATAGACTGTTTTAAAAACTATTATTAACAAATCCACGTGAAGTACCATAATTAATCACAGAGGTAACGGCAAACTTATAGATAGGCTGCTCCTGTCACTTATAGGAGATAAAGCTGTGGCAAGTGAATATGGAATGCAACAGAATGAATGCAGCAATGAATCAATGTAATAGCACTGAGATGTAATTGAATAAAGAGATAATAGTGTAAATCAGCAAAGGGCAAACTTTTTGGCTGCAGTTGTTGCAGAATATCAGCTCCCAGCATCCTTCCTTGACAACTGCCTTGACAAAGGCTATTCTTGGATTCATAGCTCATCAACAGCTTTTGTACCAAAGGCTATCAGTCCCTGATATATTCTCATTGATAATATCATGGCAGATTGATAAATGCATGATATCTAATTGGAGATGAGGCATTGGCTGCAATATTTTACCCCGGACACAATTCACTTTAAAGCAAGCCTAGATTCTGTAGATAAAGACAAACAATTATAAGTATACCTACTGTTAGCATTATAACATATAACCAGTGCAGTCTGTAAAATGCAACACATTTTCTAAGGTTCACTGGGTGAAAAATATACTATAAATATACTATAAAATATATTATCTATCTAGATTTCTATCTATATATCTATATATATAGATGTCTGTATATATATATATATATATGTAGATACTGTATATACTGTATATACAGTGGTGTGAAAAACTATTTGCCCCCTTCCTGATTTCTTATTCTTTTGCATGTTTGTCACACAAAATGTTTCTGATCATCAAACACATTTAACTATTAGTCAAAGATAACACAAGTAAACACAAGTAAACACAAAATGCAGTTTTTAAATGAGGGTTTTTATTATTTAGGGAGAAACAAAATCCAAACCTGTGTGAAAAAGTAATTGCCCCCTGAACCTAATAACTTGTTGTTCATTTTGCTTAAAAGTGGTTTGCGCCTTGGAAATCTGCCATGCAGGCCGTTTTTGCCCAGTCTCTTTCTTATGGTGGAGTCGTGAACACTGACCTTAATTGAGGCAAGTGAGGCCTGCAGTTCTTTAGATGTTGTCCTGGGGTCTTTTGTGGCCTCTCGGATGAGTTGTTTCTGCACTCTTGGGGTAATTTTGGTCGGCCGGCCACTCCTGGGAAACTTCACCACTGTTCCATGTTTTTGCCATTTGTGGATAATGGCTCTCACTGTGGTTCGCTGGAGTCCCAAAGCTTTAGAAATGGCTTTATAACCTTTACCAGACTGATAGATCTCAATTACTTTTGTTCTTAGTTATTTTTAACAAGAGGGGGCAATCACTTTTTCACACAGGCTCATGTAGATTTGGAGTTTTTTTTCTCCCTTAATAACGTAAACCTTCATTTAAAAACTGCATTTTGTGTTCAATTATGTTATCTTTGACTAATAGTTAACGGTTTTTGATGAGCAGAAACATTTAAGTGTGACAAACATGCAAAAGAATAAGAAATCAGGAAGGGGGCAAATAGTTTTTCACACCACTGTATACTGTATATATATATCATATATATTAAAAAAAAAAAACTACAAAGAGGTCCGCACTCTCAGGACTTATAAAAATCATAATATTTACTATAAATGACTAACGTTTCGGCTAGGTCCCTTTCTCAAAGTAGCAAACTGAACATTAAACCGCCTTAAATATACACTGTGGCAGGAATAAACAGCTGGTAAAAGTCACATGATCAGTAATTCAAGTACTATTAGTACATTCACTTTAATTATTTAAATAATCTAAAATCCACATAGAAACCAAAACTAGAAGTGTCAAATGATGTATGGTCTCTTTAGTGTGCACTAACACACTCCCTAAGCAGCTTCACAAATGTGGGAGAGCAAGGATATGTAATAGTCTAACGGTCCATTGACACATTATTTAGAGAGCTCCCAAAAAATGGTGAAATAGAACTTTTATAACAGGATTATATTATATTATATTAACTATGGATGCATCAGTCTAGTGAGCATCCGCACTCTAAGCAAGCTTATTGTACCATATATCGTCGGGGTGCACAGTTAAAATGTATGTATATCCACAAATATCAGAGTACCGACACACTCATGTAAAAAAAAAAAAAAATCTTCGCCTGTTTATTTTATCGTTTCAGAGTCCATCGTTTCAGTCCTCAAAATAATCTTGGTTTAGGGCTAGTCCACACGGTAAGATTCAGGGAGATTTGTCACCTGGCGACCAATCGGCGCTTCTTTGGGGTGACTTATCTCCCTGATTTACTTACCCGTGTCTCGCACCATCTAAAATGTAAAGTCACCTGCGCCTATTGACATGCGGCGCTGCGTTTTCCTAAGTAGCTGAAAATTGCCTTGCGTCAGGTAATTTCGAGCGACTAATCTTACAGTAATCTTACCTTTACTTTTTGTATACATATATAAATATCTGATTTATAAATAAATCAGACGTTGAACGAATCACTGGGTGGGTTTGTAAATTAAATGAAAAAAACTTATATTTGTTTGCACAAGACCTGTTGAGTGCTGTACTTCACAGGACTATTGCATTATTTGTTACCAGCACTCAGATAGACAATATATTTTTGTTTAAGTGCTCCTCCTTTGGGACGATATATATCTATATATCTCCAAAATATTATGTAATTTCCAGAGAAACCTAAGTCTCCATTCAAATGCATAATCAGTTAATCAACCATCTTCTGCTCCAACAGCACAATGCTAATAGGCCAAAACACAACAATCCTAGTCAATAGATTACCTGATTTGTTATGTGTATTGGGACCTAAAGTGCATTGCCTGCATTTCCCAATGCTCATGTAGATTTGTCAGCTTACAGGTCAGTTCATCAAATTAGTGCAATTTGGCCATCCACATATGTCCAAGCAATGCTTGCCTTTTAAATACACACTTGGGATATTGTACCCACTCATTCTATAGAAAGTTCAGCTTGATGGTAGCATATGTTAAGAGACTGGAAAATTCGACAGGCTATGATGCATACAGTACTAACATCTGGCAACAAATGGTGAGTTTGAAGTGAAGATGTAAAGAAGGAGAATTCACTATACTGATCACCTGTTTTTAGTGTATTATTTATCCAATCTGAAAAGAAATCTACTTCACTTTACTGTTCAGATACTTCTTACTAAGATCACGTGTCTAGCCATTTTTTTAAAATTCGTATTTAAATTTTACACAGTCTGAAATTAGTGCCTTACAATATTTTTTGAGATACATATTCTAAAGTTACTTTGGATGTCTTTGCTCTGTTTAAATTAACCTTTTTTTATCTTTAGGATATTCACACTGCAAAATTCAATAACCTTTCTGACTGATGTCTTTCTTGCTCCAAGGAGCACTGGCTTACCTCTGATAAATGAGTCAACTAATAGAACTGCATAGAACTGCTAATCCGAGAATGTACTGACAGCAAGGTGACACTGTAGTACAAGTCATTGCTCACTCTTGCCCGGGTGTTAGTTACTCTGTTGCACTGGAACTTGGTAAACAGGTGAATATCTTCCACTGATTTAGATAGGATCATATAGATAGGGACATATTTTGATGTAAGATCACTAAGTATGAAGGTTCTGCTGTTACTGGTAGGAAATAGTATGGGTGTCAGGAATTGACAAAGAATCTGTTTACAAACCTATTGTAATATAATATAGTTTTGTTTGCAACACTAAATACAGCTTTTATTTTGATGACATCGAATCTTCATTTTGACTTGGCCATTCACTAAATGCCAAGGGTGGTCTGGGTCAGTATTCCACCTGACATAGAAGAGACTGGTACCATTGCCTCTGCATCAAAGTCTGCCCGTTAAACATTTTTTTTCGTGGTGCTCACTGGTATAACCCCAGGCCAGTGCAGTTTTCTGCTGATAGGAGTACAGGCCCGTGGTACAGGTAAGTCAGTGCAATCACTTTGGGGTGCCTCAAATTTGGCACCCCCAAGTGCACAAAGACTTCCCTTCTCCTTTAAAGTGGACCCGTCACCCAGAAATAAAAATCTGTATAACAAAAGTCCTTTTCAAATTAAACATGAAATACAATTTCAAATTTTTATTAAAGTATTCATAGCTGTTGTAAGCTCATTTAAAAATCTCAGCTGTCAATCAAATATTGTCTGCCACTCCTCTATGCCTTAGGCATAGAGGCGGGGCAGATAATTACTTTCACTTTCCATTCAGCACTTCCTAGATTCCACTGCTCCCCACACATTCCCCCAGTTCTCTTAACCATTTAATTGTGTAGCCAGGACATGGGGATAGACATCCGGTCTCCCATTCTTGTGCACAAACAAGATTCTGAGATGATGCAAGGCTTGTCTTAATAACAGTGTCCACAATATGGCTCCTGCCTGCTTGCTATAATTATGAATTCCCAGACTGAAGGAAACAAGATTAAAATAATTTATATAGTGTAATTAATGTTCATTTTGCTTGACTAATGTCATAAAATAGGATTTTGAATATTTTTTTGGGGTGACAGGTAATTTAGAAAAAATACTGTGACTATGAAGATTTTCATATATAGTATATCTAATATAAGTAATTCTAAAATGTTACTGTTGTTTTTTTAATAACTTACATTGGATTGAAATAAAACTACACCATAAAAATCACGACAGAATCCCTCTAACACTGACATAGCACTAATGGAAGAAGGTTAACATGCTACTCTTTCATCTGCTATCAGCACTTGCATTCTTGAAAGACCCATCAAGGCACTGCAATGCAATGGCCATGGCCTTTACGTCATTAGCTGCAAGATCACCTTGTGAGCATGAACACCTATATGGTCTATATGAAATTATTCCTGTTTTTTTTACAAAGCAACCAACTTAGAGTTCTGTATTCTTCAGGGCCAGAATTCTTGGAAAAAGTGTTTCTAAGTCTAGTAAGCTAAATGAAATATGAGCTTCAAGAGTTTTACATTTTATTTATCAGAGATTTGCCTGCTAATTGCTCATGAACACTTTTATCATGGGGTGGGGAAGTGCAATGTCAAATATAACAAGATTGACAGCACTGCATAAAGGAGAGTATGGCACTGAGACAGGTGCAAAGGGTATACACGGTGATGCTTCTTGCAGACGTCAAGTAAATGGCTCTCTTGCATCTACACACTCAGCCCTACACACTCCTCTATGAACTCTAATTAACACTGCATTATTGGTATGGATGTATATTTTTCCAGTAGGCTTCAGAGAGGAAGATGTTCCTGGTGGGCAAAGATAAAGGCTAGCCAACATATAGTAAACATTTACAGTGGACCTGTCACCCAGACACAAAAATCTGTATAGTAAAAGTCCTTTTCAAATTAAACATGAAATCCAATTTCTATTTTTTATTAAAGCATTCATAGCTGTTGTAAGCTCATTTAAAATATCAGCTGTCAATCAAATATTGTCTGCCACTCCTCTATGCCTTAGGCATAGAGGCGGGGCTGACACTTACTTTCACTTTCCATTCAGCACTTCCTAGATGTCACTGCTCTCCACACATTCCCCCATTCTCTTCACTGTTTAATTGTGTAGCCAGGACATGGAGATGGACATTGGGTCCCCCATTCTGGTGCACAAACAAGAGTTTGAGATGATGCAAGGCTTGCCTTAATAACAAAATGGCTCCTGCCTGCTTGCTATAATTTTGAATTCCCAGACTGAAGGAAACAAGAATAAAATAATTTATATAGTGTAAATAAAGTCCATTTTGTTTGACTAATGTGATAAAATAGCATTTTTAATATTTCTTTTGGGTGACGAGTCCCCTTTAAATATGCATATGTAACACAAACAGTGTTTTGTAACTACAAGCTGCAAAGACAAATGCCCCATTTTGTAAAGTCTTCAATTTTTCAGATGCTTTGGTGGACCATTTCAGGTTGCTGGGCTTTTTCTGCAAAATGTGGCGTATTCCTAAAACACTACCTTAATCACCTGGACACATGCAGCCCAGCAAGTCTGCATGAAAGACAAGCTGGGTCCAGCAAAGCTTGGAATCTGAAGGACATACTGTGCTTGTTGAGACATGGACATTTAATTCACGTGGACAGGTTGCACCAAGCAAATACACATTCAAAGACAACACAAGAGCTGTTTACAAAATAATTAGCAAGCGTTCTTTCTGTGCACCTGCCAAGTGCCGGTCTTTTGAAACAGTGGTTTGTTTTGGGCCAAAAAAATAACTGAATTTCCTTTAATGCAGAGGAACTGTGGAAAATATGTATTCGCTTCCTAGGAACAAATTATTTTCCCACCATTCTTTTAACCCTTTCCACAGATTTTCTAGCGTGCCACTGGTTTAGCATTCCACTTTTTTCAGCAAGTTTATTTAAATGATAAGCCATGCCTGGAAGGTATTTGCAATACAATGATTTTAAGTGCAAGGAAGGCCATAGTTACCTCAGGCTGGAGTGTCATTATTGTGAAAAACAGAATTTAGCCCTCTGGATTTGTGCTCCTTTTGTGTAGTTACTGATTATGTGGCTTTTATTAAAGGTATTGAAACTCTATGTCACAGTACCCCAAGAAACAAGATGCCACAATTGTTCCTGTTATATTTAATAGGAATTGCTTCCTGTAAAGAACATGGGCAATTATCACCTGAAAATAGCAATTGATGCATTTTTCGGAGGTAGGATGCATTATGCTTATTTACTGTACTAACAATACCTTCCATTAAATCTATTTTTTGTCAAAAAAAATGTAGATGCCTTACCAAAATACTGAGTTTGGTGATAACAAATTAAATATTTACTGTTGCTGAATAAATAAATGGCTGAAAAGTAGAATAAGCCATTATTCTAGCTAACAAACTGAAAAACTGCAGTAAAGTATTGGCAAAAGCCAAAATGAGGCATCTTTGAAATAACAAGCAGAAAATGGAATGAAGGAATATATAAGCATAAGACTATGCTTTGAACTTTGATTTCAGCACCGACATCTATTAGCATATTTTATAAAGTCATGGTGGAATCATGGCCATAGTCTTGCACAATGTATGTCTTGGAAAACATTAAAAACAATCACAGTATTTCTAATTTGGCAAATATTTTCTCTATAAAGTACAAGGAAAAGTTCTTTCTTTCTAAGGAATCAACATCTAACCCTTGCATTGGCATGGGCTTGTGCAGTATACTATAATTGGAAAATGTTACTATACTATGCATGAGGAATTTCAAGGCTATACAGTGGAACCATGGGAATCAGAAGTAAAATTCAGGGACAACAGTTCCATAGAAAGGAAAAGGGAGCAATGGCCAAGGGGGGCAAATATTTTGCCAGCCCCAGAAAATAATCCTTTCCTCATTCTTCAATATAGTAAAGGTTCGTTTACGGTTGCATGATACAGAAATAGTTGCAAAAAATGTTGGAGAAGTGTGCCAATCAAAATAACAGTCATAGTGGCAAAACTATGGGTGGAGTAGACACCCCTTCATGACCCTCCATCCCCAACTCGCTTGCATCCCATGATCTCTGTCCTGACACTTTCCCACCTTACACATTTGCAAAAGGATTAACTTGCTGGGCACACTTATGACATTGAATTGGCAACAACCAAACTCTAAAAGAACCACCACCAACAACAAAAGCAGCAGCTCGAGGGCCAACAAACTGAAAACTCCTGAAAACTTTTGGAAACACAGAACTGTAGGAATTCTGATATATATAAAGTTTTTTTTTTATTCATGAAAATGCTCAAAGGTGCATTTGAAGGAAAATAAATAATGAAAGCACACAAATTTGCACTTCATCTCTTGTATACATAGGTCCCTTTGTGTTGTTGCTGTCCCCAGATCCCCGCAGCTGGACACAACGTTCTTTGTGGAGGGTGAGTTACCTTCCCCACTGCCAAGTTTCTCTTCAAGTGCAGACTGTGCTGCAAGATCAGAGACCCCCAGCTGGAAGCTCTTTACTTTGTATCTCTCGGCTTCTTACGCTTACTAAGAGGGAGAAACATCAAAGTCTCTGCTAGAACAAAACACTAGAGGATTCTGGCTCCAGATAATGAAGAAAGAAGTATAGCAACAAGTCCCAGAGGTGAGTGTAGAGCTACCCACCCAGCCACATTCCTGGCACTATAGAGTTAAATTTAGGAGCCATATGGTTAGAGTCATTTATCAGTAATTGACTTCAATGGGATAATGCAGCCTTCCGCAAACTAGAAAAACTGCTTTGTCGCCACTTAAACTCTCAGTCTCCAGCACTGGATTTCAGCCGATCAGCTGCTCTGTGCCTTGATAATGGGGCATTTGTACCAAAGCAAATCAAGGGGCAATTTTTATATGAAACAATTTGTTTATTTTCTCTTGTTGAGCTTTTCATACACAATGTTGTCTAATTTTAGAAAGTGAGGACAGCAGAAGAACATTGAACAATACAATAAAGTTTGCAAATTATATGTTTCCAAATGATAAATGCAAGATGTGCTTACACCCAGGATCTAAAAGCATTTTACTTTTAGTCATATGATTATATGCTCATTCACGTTTACCATGCCTTCTTTACAAACATGTACATACACTCTCTAATTGTCCTGAACTTTTTCAGTGCCCATGTGTATACAAAAACCTCAGTTTTTTGCATTTTGCCTTGAACGATTTAATTTTTTATGAATATTATAAGATATATTCGGATTTTAGAAAAACCCTAAGAGTTGGAGCCAGAAAACAGAAAGGAATAAACACTGTGTTCAAAAGCAATTACATTTACAGATAATTTTAAACTTATTAATGATTAATTAATGGATAATGGAAAGTTGCTTAGAATAACATTTTCTGTCTTTTTTTGTAAAAGTGGGTTCCTCTAACCTTTAGGAAAATAATCATACTTTCATCTATGCTTTCAAGCATACTGCACATGGTCACATATCTAGATATATAAAACCAGAGAACAGATCTTATACAAAGCTATAGTATAACATAGACATTAATATATTTTAAATATTTGCAGTTGATCTTTTTTTATCATAAAAATGTGCGTTTAGCATCTCTCTAGTTTGGCATTTCAGCCGCTATCAGGTT
>CM044447.1:83627503-83657458 GCA_024363595.1 Xenopus borealis | reverse complement strand
TATGTAGCTAATTTGAATTAGTGCTTAAATGGCTTCGCCTATCAGCTTCCAGAGGTAGAAGTCCAGAAAAGGAGGAAGCTTAGGATAGGGTTCAAGTTCACGGTATCCAGTAAGGAGTCAGGTGTAAGTGTAGTCAAGTTCAGGCAAATGTTCAATAATGCAGGCAGCAGGAATCAGAGTCAGGTTCAAGAAGGGCCAGGAAAAAAGAATTCAGGAATTTGGAACCCAGGAACATGGTATAGCAAATCCTATAATCGAGCATCAAACCCGTGACCTCAAAGTCTTTTTATTTGAAAGTTTGTGCCGGGCATATAACGTCATTATGCTGACATCACAACGCCTGTGTCGGGCCACATTGATCATGGGCGCTGCCATCTTGGACGCCACCGGAACGGGACGCCACCGGACGCCACCGGAAACAGGAGCACCAACTGGCACCCCTGATGTGAATAAACATGCAGGGGTTCCCCCCTTCACATTCCTTCAAGTGTTTGGTAATGTCTTCTTACTCTGTATTATCGGAGTGCTGCCGACCTCTTTTGCCAAACACCAGGCAGGACACTTGGAGAGACTGGGAAGATAGGTATCGTATTTGCATGTTCTAAGCAAAGGACATTATGTAAAAGTCCAGTTGGCATAGTGATTAGAATTTTGTAGACATTTGTTCTGAAAAGAATTATAAGTTCACAAGAAAGGGAAACAACTGGCATGATGGGTTCCACATTCTCATTTTCTCATTATCGGTCATACCTGTGTATCAATAGAAGAGCATTTTCACATTCACAACCTAAAACCCAAAGGGAGAATGTTGGGTAAATACCAGCAAGGTGTAGTAGAATTACACCTGCTACATCACATTGGGTGATTCTCCTGACCCACAGCATTTACAGAAAGTTTGGGCTCCATACGAGAGGGCAGTAGATCCTAGTAAGCCGAGGTTATGTTCTAGCCTGCAGATACCAGGATGTCCTTCCATTCCCAAGCAATATAAACCAGTGTCACCAAAGAAGCCACAATAACAAACGGGAGCCAAAGGTGACAAGTAAAGCACAGAAAACAGGCAATGAAATTGTTGAACAAGTCTTTTTTTTTTAAATTCCTGTGCGAGCGACAGCAGTCCCCTCCACATGCAATGGAGGAGAACAAGAGCCGGAAAACAAGGCCTTAATTACCCCCATCAGTCTATAAGACAAGGCGCTTAAGAATTTTAGCTGCAGTAAACAGTCCCCTGATAGCAGATAAGGAATATGCTGAGAGAAGGTTTTGTGTGGGGAAACCTTAGGGGTAGAACAGTTAATCATAAGTGGAAGGTGATGGCGCGGCTAAGTCCACGCTACAGACGTTGCTTGTTTTTTTCCTCCTGAGAGGAGCCAAGAATACAAATTATGTTACCCCTGAGGTTAACAAGACAGGTGCTATTCCTCATGCTAGTAGCAAAGGGGTTAATGCTGGAAGGGAACTCAATTTCTATCACACGTTAAAACACCTCCTGAGCGGTTAAGGCTTAGAGCCTCTAAATATATCTGCAATATAAACACGCACAAAAATGAAATGGAGGTTTTATATTTCTCTTTCTCTGGAGATCTCCAGATTAAATTTACAATGTCGTTTACAGTACAGGATGCTAGGCTGCATAGATTTTATTGCTAATCACAAAAGCTTCTGCATGGCGTTGTGCAAAACAGACCTCTCATGGCACAGCAGAGTACAGATTTTCATACAAAATTAATTTGGAATCGCTGTTTTCTCATGGCCATGAAAAGCTTGCAATCTGTGTCGGTTTGGCTGAAGCGCATTCCATTAGGCATTTAACGTCACTATTTAAATTCAGAACAATATGATCAGATTAATTGTATATCCTTATATATATATATATATATATATATATATATATATATATATATATATATATATATATATATATGGAGGGCTAATTTTTCCACTAGAATATCATTATCAATAAGGTTAAGGTTGAAAGCACACCTGAAGCATTATCAATTGGTGGAGAATTTGCCATGTGTGCAATAAATAGCCCTTATCAGGTGTATTATCTTCATTTAAATGAATACTTTACAGAAAATGGTCTTTTGTATTTTGTTTTTATGTCTTTCACCAGCTTTGAAATTTTAAATACTAACTAGGATTACCACTGACTTTAGCACATGAAGCACATTGATTTGGGTTCAATATTTATTATTTGTATATTTTATATTTTTCTGGCCCATCTCCATTCATTTTGTAGTCTGTTAGTTGCTAGGGTTACTGACCCTAGGATAAAAAACTGGATAGAAAAATACTATTATTAGAATAATTGTGCTAAAATGCATTCTTGTTATTTGTATTACTTTCAAACAGATGCCACCTGCCACCCAACACTTTGAACTGAATGTAATGCAAACAAAAGACAAAAAAACTTATGAATACCACTAAGTATGCACATGGGTTACATGAAGCCTATATCTGTTTGTAGCAGTGGGAAGGTTTCTCTGCAGGTCAACAAACAGTTACAGGTTGCTAGGTTCCCAGATAGGTACTCTATTTCCAGAATGCCTCTGACAGCCCTTATCATACCTCTACAGTGCAACTACGGATGAGAGGGTTCAGCCTTGTCTGCCCTCCCCAATATGCTGATAAGATACAGTTCAGAGGGGCACCATTTAGTGGAGTGTGATATTCTTTGCTCCTCACAGTGACAGAGAGAATAGATATTGCAACAAGCAACGATTATTGAAGTCTAACTTTGTTGGAAATGTTCAGTAAATCTGATGAATATAGTTGAGTTAATTTGTGTCTAATACAATAAATTATTCCATTGGTTATTGACACTGTCTACATATAAATTCCCACAGATTATTGTATCATTGAGTCTGTATATAATCCTGTAGGGCAGTCCTTTATGTAAACCTGTGGGATGGAATTAGTTGAATAAGATGGCAGTGATTCATTGACCCCAAACACAAAAGGATTGTAGAAGCCCATCCTGGCTTGTCTAAACTACCTTTATCTGATTAATGTCAAAAGCAACCTGCATGAAGTTTCTATGCCTTTATCATAATACATTGTTAAAGTAGTGAGCTCTAATGTCTCACAGAGCTTGGGTCCAATACTGTTCAGGTCTTTTCAAAGTTTCCTAGGTGTCTTTAGAGATCTGTTGGTTGCTCCAGTTTCTTCCACGTCATGCTTCTCATTATACCAGAAATACTGTGCATGGCTGCTTTAGGGATTTCAGATTATAACCTCATCTGGAGCAGAAAATGATTTACAGTGATTGGCAAATCAATCTTTGTGTACAATGTTGGCTCTATATAAATAATACTAGACCCTTACTAGAGTGTTTGTTTTCAAATGAGTCCCAAAAAAAACTCATGCAAGGAACCTTGGTGCATCTGTGGGGTATCTGGTTGGCCTGAAAGTTGCTAGATGTACATTTCTATACTGATCTAATCAAGCATCCCCCTCCTTGGATCAGTGCATGCATTCTTGCCCTTCCACTTATTTGTTAAAACATGATCAACAGCACAACTGATTAAGCTGGCCATAGGCACAAAGATAAAGTTGCATGAAACTTTGTTTCGTATGATTTTTAGACCATGTGTGGATTGTCCCAATATTTTCCATATCATGGCAATTGGTCGATCAGACAGGTTAGAAGATTTCAGTTGACCAAAAATATCTCTACATGTACTGCCTATCTGACAATATCAATGGGAGACTGTCACTACTATTTGTCAGACATAACTTTTGTAAGATTGCTGTCATCTGATTTGTTCTTTTTCTACTGTATTTAATCTGAATGGTTAATTGCAGGTCAGAGGATTGCACCATACGAGGCTTGAATCTGCACGTCTATGGCCAGCTTTACACAGCCCCCAATAATTAGCATCAGTGCAGCCACTCATAAACATGTTTCCCACTGTTTCTGTAACAATGGAAGGAAAAGACCAGTTCATCCTTCTTGTTTAGTGGAAAAAACTTTAAACATAAGTGATGTGGATGCTTTGTTTATACACAAAAAGAAATCAAGTCTCAGAATACTGGCATTAACTAAATGGACACAAAAATTTGCCGTTATAATAGATAGCAGTAAGTGCACCCCTCTGTATTCAAAATAAGGCATTTAGCAGAACTAGTGACATCATAAAACACCAGACAGAAGGTCAATTGTTTGTAGAATGTCACATCTACCCTAAAAATGCTATTGTAGCTTTAATTATATACATATCTGTGGAGAGTTATTGTTTTATATATCCAACAGCTATTGAAACAGAGAAGGTGAGTGAGGCGGTAAAAATACTGCAGAAGGGAAAGGAATGAGCGAATAGCATAATGGCTCAGCTAAATCTTGTTAAACAATCCCCAAATGGTACATTTTGCTAGAAATAATGACACTAAAAGTGGTTGAAACATTTGAGTTAGAACACGTCCAGGTCCTGACTTCCTCACCAGTGACCGCTAGCTACAAAGACCAATTCTAATTTCTAAGTTATCATTCAAGCTGTAATTTTATTGAGCATGTCCTCAAAGGCCATGTAGTGCTCTCAAACTCACAAATCATTCAGCAGTGATATTTTGCACAGACAGCTTAACCCTTTAGCTCTGTTTTGCACGGTTATTGAGTGAAAAATTTACATCTCCATCTTATTTTGTCTGCATTAAAATCTGGCTCTGCTTCTACTTTTAAATTGCATACATCTGACTCAGTGTTCCCCAAACTGCCACACAACATTGAAGAACCTACAGCCTAGAGTGAGGTGTCCTAAAAAGTTCAAGGTTCCTTCCTCCACATGCCATGGAAATACACTGACACCAATCTAACCCATACTGTACATTGAGAAAAGCAAATGATATAATATCTCATTATTTATTTTTCCCTTTACTTTCCTGTTGCTCTTATAAAGCATTTCTCATGTGTTCCCCTTTTCTCCCCTCTCCTCCCTCCCCTCTTTTTTTATTTTGCTGCTGTTTTTTCTTCTTTTGCTATTAGCTTGTGTTGTGTCTTCAATTTTCAGTTTCAGTACAGGGAGGAGATGGGCTGTGAAAATCTCAAGGAAAGTGTCCATTATCAAAGGAGAATTCAGAATTTGCAACTGCATCTTCATCTATATTTTTATCCAAGAAAAACCTGATCAAGCTACAATCACACTGTCCTGTTTCCTTAAATACTCTGCAATTCTATTTCCAGATATCACTTGCAGTATATTTAACTTATTTAGCAATATAAGCAAAGTACCGAAGGGATTACACTTAGGGACACATTTACTAAGGGTCGAAGTGAATATTTGAATAAAATTTGAATTTCAAAGTAATTTTGGGCTACTTCAACTATGGAATAGCCCAAAAATTTGATTTGAATTGAAAAACTGGCCCTTTAAAAATCCTTCAAATTTGACTATTCACGACCTTAAAGCTGCCGAATTGCCATTTTAGTCCTAGGAAGTCTAAGGATTTTGCACAAAATCATCAGATTCGAATGATGCGATCCAATGATTTGACCGATTTTTATTCGATCGAAAATTAACCCCTTAGTATTGTCATTTCCAGACTTGCCCTTGGTCTCCTCCCTTCATTCCAAATATTCCATGGAATTGAGGATATCTTCTGATGATAGCAGTCTGATGTTTGAAATTATTGATCTGTAATTCAACAGGGATCCACAGTTGGAGCTGCAGATTGGATTAGAAATGGATCCTCCACACTCCACAATAAACTTAAGTCCACTGTCTGCATGCCCGTGTGTCAGTAAGTTTATGCCCTAAACATTCTAAAACTCCTAGCTCCAAGCTATCAAATCTAAACACTGGTAGTTTTCTTCCGATATAAATGTGAACAGGTTCAAAATTCTGACCTCTGTCCTACAGCACAGCAATTAATAATAATCATTTTGTATTCTCTGTCACAGCCATATTTACAGCTTCTCAGCAAGGCTATAACTAATGTGTCAGCTATATGGCTATTATACTCCTCCTGATGACTGTGCCTTTCAACTGTTGCTCTCCATTCCTTGTACATAACAAATTATAAGACATAATACCAGAGCTCCCCTATAAATGGAAAACAGAGTTCTGCAAACATGACCAAGAACAACTTGTTTAAGAGTTATGAAGAAGAGAGGAGAATTAGTATGCTAAATAACATGCACTCAGAATTCTGGTTCACAAACTTGGATCTTCCAACATACAGGGTTTGCCATATTTCCAAAATATGACTGCTGAAACCATATATCTGTATATTTAAATGGAATGGAAAAAGAATGTCAACAATACTATATATTTATTCTACATTGTGTGGGTTTCCCTGAGACACTCTGGTTTCCTCCCAGGCTGGCATTAATCATAATGTCTGTCAATGACATAGAAACCTTAGACTATAAATTGCTGGGGCAAAGACTGATGCAAATAATGTATAAACTCTATATATCACTGCAAAATATGTTAGAGCTTTGAATAATAAAGTAAACAATGCCCACAGTCTACTATAGAATCCCATTAGCAAGTCAAAATCTTAGACTGCCAAAAGAATGACAGGAACAATTTACAAATACTACAGTAAATTTGTAGGATTGCCCAGTCTTTAATTGATTGGCCCAGATCAGCGACTGCAGAAGATACAACTTTGTAAACTTTAAGTGGAAGAATTCCAGTTCTGGAAGAGGGCTACAGTTAACCAAAATCAACAGTAGCTACACCCATACAGGCAATATACACATGGCTGACTGAAGTTTTTCAAAGTTGTATCTTCTGCATTACTTTCCAATGCAAAGCACAGAGAATCTGCGGAATGATCACAACATTTGCTTCATGCATTTGTGTGACAAAGTATGAAGGAATTTCCTTTCCAATTAAGACAAAAATGTATCATCACATTAGCGTCTTGTTGGGTCATTAAAACCAATTATCAAGAGAGCACAGCAGAAGGACAGTATGATCAAATAAAATGTGAGCCCAAATGACAAGTCTATGGCAGATTTACTATTGGTCGAATTTTAAATGAAAAATAATTAGAAATTTGACCATGGGAATAGTGGGTGAAGTAAAATCCTTCGAATTCGAATATCGAATCGAACGATCGAATAGGAAAAATTTGATCGATCAATCAATCGTTCATCAATTTATTCAATCAAAAATAATGATACCCAATTCAGCTGCTTGGATCTGGTGAACTAGGTGGTCGAATAAAAAAGGGGAAGTTCTTCGACCATCTAAAATAATTATTCGAATTCGAATATTCGATGGTTGAATTTGCCTAATTTGATATTCGAAGATTCGAATTCGAAGAACTTCGAATTCTTCATGTAAATTTAGTAAATCTGCCCCTATGTGTTTAAAGTGCATAAAGCTGTTGGCATTTTGCCTAGCTAGTCTTATAGTCTGCGAACATTAAAGAAATGCAGGGGTGTTTCTGGGGCTGCTGCCGCCCCCCCTCCAACTCCACGCTTTGAACTTATAGCGCAGGAGTGGGTGGAGGAGGGGCCGCATCACTAGCGCAGCGAGTGCTTTTGCACTCGCTGCGCTAGATGAGCCGAATTTCCGTTTTAAAAAACGGAAATTCGGCTCTTGAAGTTACCAGAGGCGGCTTTTTGCCGCACCTGGTAACTGGCCGCTCCGTGCCGCCTGAGGCAAGGTGAGAACCTTGCCTCATGGCTGGAGCGGCCCTGAAGAAATGGGATGAGATGCAAGCACAATGGAGTAAATTGAAATGTAAATATGGCATGCGCAAAGATCTTTTGCATTGTTACATATCAGCATTTGTTTTATTCAGCAAATTTAAGCAGCAGCAGCTATTTATACACACATCAATATTCACACTGCCTGTATGTAATATCATTTCACTCCTTCCCAAATAATCTGACGTTCTTGCTAGTCCTTAGTCATGCCTCCCAATGGTCCCATTTTCTTACAGCCTTTGGACTGGATGTCCAGACAATTAAACTTGAAATATAACCTGTGAGTAAAACATAAAGGTAACGGCACTCACTGGAATGTTTTTGAGTGCTAATCACTAAGAGAATGCAACTTTTCGTGTTCTCCTTTAACTGAACTGGAAGCAATCCTAAATGGGTAAAATCCCACTACTACACCATAGCCCCAGTGGTACTCTAGCTATATTTAGGCAGGCAATTAAAACATTTTAATTGCCCTGGTAATTTGGATCTTCATTCCTTAAGTCTACTAGAAAATCATGTAAACATTAAAGAAACCCAATAGGCTGGTTTTGCTTCCAATAAGGATTAATTATATCTTAGTTGGTATCAAGTACAAGCTACTGTTTTATTATTACAGAGAAAAGGGAAATCATTTTTAATAATTGGGATTATTTCATTATAATGGAGTCTATGGGAGACGGGCATTCCGTAATTCAGAGATTTCTGGATACCTCTATATGTTATTAATAATAATAATAATAATAATAAATTGGTTGGCATGTCCTTTGAGCAGGGACACTGTGTGACATGACCGCCCATGAGGACCAGTTATTCAATAAGGGACATTCGTTAGAAAAGTACAGTAGTGGTTTTAGTGTTTTTTTAAAACACATGAATGTCATGGAATTTATTAAAAGATCTGTATAAAAAAAGTACGAACAGAAAATAATGCACAAAAAAATACAAATACCTCTAAAAATTCCCGTTTTCTGATAATTTCTAGAGAGAAAAAATCTGAAAACTTCAAAAAGTCCTAAATTAATTTAAAACTGTCCAATAGGATCAGCAGAGTTCCCACTGACTTCTATAGGATCTTGACAACTATTCACTGGCAAAGTTTTGTATTAGTGGTTTTCTTAGTTTTACAATTACTTTTAGAGCTTTTATAAAAAAAAAATTTTAAATCACAAATGTTTACAGATTCATGGAAAAAAACCAGAAGTCCCATCATTAGTAAATGGGCTCCATAGTGTATAAATTTAGCCCACACTATGATGTGGGAAAGAATTATTAGGGGGCCTGTTCTGGTCAAATTTTTTTAAAAAAAACTAGAATTTATAGAGATTTCGTATACCCCTAAACTGTTAAAAATCCAAATATTCTCCATCTCAAACATGTTGAGGTCATGTTGAAGTCATTGGCAAATGTCCCTGATGATGTTTCTTGTTTCGTCCAATAATCCATTAAATCTTCTTTGTGCGTCAATTGTAAAAAGTCATACAATTCTAATCGATTCTTGGTTTTGTTGCAGTGTTTTTTTCGATCCAACTTTTTCGAGAAGAATTATGAATAAATTAGTTAAATTTGTGGATGGGAGTTGGGTCGACTTTGTTTCAATAAAAAAATTACAGAAACTCGAGTTTTTTTTAAATATCCCCCTAGGTGTTAAGTGCCAATTAAAAAGGTCTCAGTAAGGACTGTAATGTTAACAATGTAGAACAGTTAGAGAAACAATCCCAATCTCCTAATACACAGAGATGAACCTGTTTTTAAACTTTAGCAATAGCGAAAAAATTTCACAGGTCCCAGGGATGTAAAGAACCAGACTATGCACAGGCAAGAAAGGACCATATACATTTAGGCAAGTACTCCTGTTTTCTTTTGCATTAAATATAAGAATTCTGGGAAGAGCAAATTTGGTTCTGTTTGCCTTCGGGCTCAAACCACAAATCTTATTATTTTCTCATAAAAATGAGATGAATTGTAACAATTGTATTGATTGATCTACAAGGACATTAGAAACTGGATGATGGACCCAAAATTGCACAATACAATAGCGATCACATCATCTGATGGAGACAGGGACAAAACTCATAGAAGTTAAACTACATCAGATTTGTCACAAAAGATATTTCAAGCCTGTTATCCACCTGACTATTGAAGAGATCATGACATGGAGCTGCTATTAGAAAAAAAGAGTTTGTATAAAGGCCAACTGTCTCTGTCAAAATGACAAGTACAAATTGTCTGAAGCAGCACCAGCTCCTGAACCGCAACTCCAAGTATCCGCTCCTGTTACTGGGTCTTATAGAACTGTCTGAGCCTTAGGAAAATGTCTTAGAAGCCTGCTGGCTTGTTGCATAATCCCCTTCTTCAATGTATGACTTTATATACATGTATAATATTTTGTACAATAGGCATTTATTGCAATAAACTCATCTGAGCTAAGCAAGCAATTACAAGCTGAAATGTTACTCAGTGTGAGAGGCAGCATAAAGAAATGACAAATGGTTAAACACCCTCTGTCCACATGCCTTCTAGTTAGATGAATATCACTGCATAGACTGCTTTCAGGCCAACGGATTCCCTGTCCTGAAGAGTGTGCATTCTAATATTATTGCCTCAAGCACAAGGAAATAAACTGACTTGCCCAAGGACAAATGAGCTGGTGCAGCAAATGAACCAAGTGTCTCTGTTACAGATTCGAAGTCCAATCTCTTAGACCCTTAGAGGAGCATTTCCATTATCCACTGTTACTGGTATAAAACAGCTATCACTGGGAATTTTTACAAGGGACTCAACTTGCAGCCTTTTAGGTGCTTTGCAACTACAACCCCCATCATCCTCTTCTGTTAAGCAATGCTAAGCCTGACATGCATGGCAGTAGGATGGATACCAATGATTGACTAAGGTTCTTTATTGAAGTGGAAGCACATTAAGTGGAAAACGGCCTATATAAATACCTTAGAGAAATAAAGAATCAAGCCCGTATGAATCATTCAAACAGACTCAAGTAAAATGATCTTCGAAAGGGGAATTTAAAAAAAGCCTTATGCATATTTCAAGGACAGAAATGGATATGGCAAACCTCATCAATCCAAGTAAAATACTTCATATCTCTACAATCCTATCCAGTTCATAATTGCAATATTTGGGGAAGATTCATTCATTTTTGAAATGTTGTAAGGAAGCTGCCCAGAGCTATGGAAGCCAGTGTTGTACTTACAGATGGGCTTATTAAACATTGCAACAACCAAGCTTGCTCTACTTCGCTTTATACACCATTTGCCCATCTTTCTGGAATATTTTAAAGCAGCCTCTTAAATATTTTATTGCAGCAACTGCCTGGACTGGATATGTTATTCAGAATGCCAAATGAATAGGTTAATCTGAGAGAACCTCACGGGCTGAAGCTTTTCTAACATTCTCTGTCACTTCTCAGTGATCAAAGGCACTTACTTCATTTACTTATTTAAAGCCTGGAAATAAACTCCATGTGAGCCGCTCTGTTACTCCAAGGGAAGACATGGCTATTAGGGGATAAATATACTAATACTTGTTATATCTCAAAGGTACAATGAGTATGGGGGGGGGGGATTGATTCTATTTCCTGAACTATTACATATAAAATGTTTTATTAACTCCTTCATTTCAAACTATAGGATGCCAACTGGCAGCGTGCTATCTCTGCATCTTCTATGGGTTACAACAAAAATACAATTTATTAGGTTCATATATGACTATGAAATGTGTCCACATTATATACGAGGAAATACAACCATTGATATGAGATCTTGGAAATTACAGCATGATAATTTTTTCTCAATTTACTCCTCTTAGTAGGATTATGCAGTGTCACAGCAGGTCTACTATCCCATGACAACTAGTCTAACTAGAAAGATGAGCAATAAAAAGTAACAATAATGATACATGTGTAGCCTTAAAGAGCATTTGGTTTTTAGAGGGGTCAGTGACCCCTACTTGAGAGCTTGAGAGTCAGAAGAAGGAAAACAACTTGAAAATTATTAAAACATAAAAAATTAAGGCCAATATAAAAAATGCTTAGAATTAGCTATTATCCAAGAGGTGAAAACCTGCTTTGAGATTGTCTTAAAACTTACCATCTGCTTACTTGGTCTTTGCACAATTCGAACACCTCCACAAAAGGCTAACAATTGGATCATGCTGCAGGCCTACTGAGACCCACTGGGAGAAGAATGTGCTATTTGTCCAATGGGATTTTCTAACCTACCTGAAAAATATCTGATATTTTTGACCCTACATTGAGGGGGATCCATAAAAAGTCTAATACACTTTTGACTTTTGGCCTGGAGGGGGCCATGTAGGTAGATTTTATCATGGCTGGTTATATTTTGGAGAAAAGGCCATCCTGACATGTTTCATTAAGGACTGAAGGATTTCTGTTTGGTTTTGTTCCTCTAGTCTAGATCAAAGGCAGAGGGCTGTGGAAGAATATGTAGATCTGTAGAGTTCCCTTTCAAGCTTCATATATATATATATATATATATATATATATATGCAATATCAAGGCCCTCCTTATCCTGCTTCCCCTGAAATGTTTAACATGTACCCTCTGCTCACATGAGGTCTTCGTTACAAGATTTACCCTTTCCTATGCCTCTCTATGGAGTTGACAACACAAAATCCTTATAAAAAATAAACTGATGAATGTAACTGTAATGTATTTTGGTCCAAAGCAATAAGAGGTAAAAAGTCTGTAATATAAATGGCAAACTAAGTGTGGAAAAGATAAATTAGGCATTCTATTCCCTTCCAAACGTTCTCCATGTCTGCCCTGCACGAGTGGACACGCATTCATTTGCAGATCAGGTACCAAGCCAACTGATTGATTTTCTTCTGCTGCCCTGAGACTTTATCAATTGCCGTTTTATTTCACAGATGTAAAGATAATTGAGATCAGAGACTTACCTGCCCCAGATCAGTGCGATGAAAGAGGACAATGGATTCCAGAAAACAAATCTGCTATTGATGGAACCATTTAACCTTTGGCTCCTCAAGAATCACAGATTTGAATAAAGGCAAATGTCTTGCCCTCACCTTCGTAGACTGTCATTTTATTTTGTCCCATCATTCGTAGCTAAAATGCACTAATTCAGTGGTTCTATACAGTGGCTTTCAATAAAACACTGTATCAAAATCCAATTAACTTTACAGCATTTACAGGCAAATTGTATATACAGCAACAGCCAAAACTAGATCTGTTTATGATCACTATGGGTGCTGTTTCTCTTCTTAACTAAGAAGATGAATTGGCAGATTCCAGCAAGATGGAAGCCCCTTTTTGTGCGTATCAGTGAAAACATGCAGAGGAGTCTATGCATAAATAACATACACAATCCTATTTTACTGCTTCAGAGGGGAAACTAAAAAACAAACCCTACCTATAAATATTGTTTGGAGTTTTGTTTTACTTCAAAGGCCAATCAGCATTAAATGCGTTTCATCTAAAAATATATAACCCTTTGTTAGAACAGTTAAAATACAATTGCCACATAATAATAAAGGGGAACCTTTACTTCCCCAGCTCAAGATCCTGTACAGTACAGTGATTTACACTGGATAATATCTGTGTGTTTTTTTCCTGGACAGAAGCTTCTGTGCTCTCACTAAAAGATCTCCAAGGTTCATTTCAGCTAGGAAGTGATAAGGCTTGGAACAGTTCTAGTACCCAGCTCTCAGAAGCAGAGCTATCTATCAGACTTGTTCATCCATGGCAGAGAACTGTCTTACCATGTCCATAAAATCCACAGGAAGGAAACCTTCACTCAAACACTCTTCACAGAATGACGGGAAACTCCCTTCAAAGACAATACAAGTGGCAGAGTATTATACTTATTACTGAGCACACAGCCCATAGCTGACCCATGACCACAACTTGATTTCTGTCTGTCACAGATTTAATTTCAGAACTGTTAATGTTCAAACACTTATATATATTGTATATGGCCCTAGTGAGAAATCTACAAGATCTGCAAAATGTACCAGGAAAAAACTGGCAAAGGCATACCATTCTAGAACAAATAAATGGATTAGGGCAGTGTCAGTAGTCCATTTGAGCTAAAAGAGGGAGTGGTAGGGTTTGTACAGATGAAGCCACTTTGGATTGTACATTTGACACAGAAAAACTTAACTCATCTATCCCATTTATCCCACTTAGCACAGATTATTGTGTCACAGCATCCTATCCAATTAAAGAGTTCACCATTGAAAACAATGGTGCTTTGGTATGCTAATGAAAAGGTTAAATGCATTAAATGAGTTAAGATAACTTTAGATAACACAGTTTCTTCAATTAGTCCTGAGTCACGACGCATTTAACTCACCAATCCCAATGCATCTGTAGCTCTGCGTCATATGGCGAGTCTGTGCTACTAGCTCTCACACTATGTATAAAACTTGTTATTGCTCCCCATAGAACATAAGAGATGGACTTTATTCATGCATGCAAGTTCATAGTACAGGCATGAGACCTGCTATAAAGAATGCCCAGGACCTCTTTCTCATTAATGCAGCCCAACAGGTTTTTCCCCTAATTCAGATTTTTTTTTATTATGGTAGTGAAGAAGCTGTCCCACGAACAATGGACAGAGGCAACCCGGCCGACTATGTTTCCCCCTCCTTCAGCCAGCAAGCCAAGAATAGCAGAGTTGATGCCAGCAAAGGGGGAAACAAAAGTTTGAGCACAAGCACACGTAATTATGTGTGGAAGAGCACAAGCACATGCCAAAGAGACTAGGGGAGCTGCCAGAGATGGGAGACAATGGTCTGACTGGGGCCCATCCACCTTTGCGTCCTAGGCACATGTCTCTTCTGTCTAAGAAACTAATTATGATATATAGAGCATTTATTGGGGGATGGGAAGTCATTCCACTAAGTTCTAGTAGCGCATCTTGCATCAATATGTACACCAGTACCAAAATGTCATAATAACGCAGAGCACTGGCAATTAACCAATCTCCACTCAGCTTAAGATGCACACATTGAAGTCAATGGGTGTTTATCATGCAGATGTTTTGATTCCACAGCAGTTTTATCAGAGCACAATATAGTGGAATCTAAAGGCATTTTTCCATGGCGAAACCTGGTAAAACATTCACTCACTCACTTTGTGTACAAACCCTTAAAACATGCACCTGCAGTAAGTTGCATTTGTTTTGCTGCACCAGACACCGAGAATGCAATGTGGTCCTCAGCCCAAATGGGGATGGAATATCGGGTAACTTTGCATTGCGGTTAAAAAAACCTGGTAATTTGCCCTATAAGCCTTATAGCCTTCACATTACACTTCAGTTCCTTTGATATTATGGGTAGCACAGTCTTCTCTGTGCAGTGGAAGCCAAATGGAAGCAAGTATACATGGTGTGCCAAAGAGTAATGCAAGTGTTAGTGCCATGTATACTATGCTATAATTGGCTCCCTCTGCACAGAGAAAATAGCACTAGGAGACCAGTTGAATTTCTTCTGCATCAGAGGCAGTACTGTTGGAGGCTATATCTTTGTAACTGTAAGAAAAAAAAAATAGTTGTAGATGTAGAATTGGCAAAATGCATTCTTCAATTCTTTTAGAAATAATCACACTGCAAAAACATGAAAAAAAGTAAAATGGTTTCTTATAAAAAGGACCTTACTGTGTTTGTGTGCCAATGGCAGGTAATTAGGCTGTAAGATTCCCTTGGCCAGGACCTGATAAGAATTATTTAACATAAATACTGTAAATAACTGTAATATTGACCTTGTGTGACAATGGCTGGAGACAAAGGTTAGACTCAAAACAATGGTTCAGATATATAATCCAATTGTAAGATTAGAATGTGAAGAAGATAACCCAGCTGAGATCGATTTTGGTATTTAAATTGGACATGGATAGTCATGTTTCTCTAGTAAATAGTGTCTGACCTTTTCTTAGGATAGAAGCAAGATCTAACCTTTGCGGATCCGGACCCGATAGTGTTCATTCTGTTCTAAGAAGGTCTATGCATGCTGAACAAACACCTCTTAGTCCGATACAAATCTGTGTAAACTCTGGGAAATGCTTTTCTCAGCATTTCCGAGTTAAGGTATACACTAAAATGAGCTAGTATCCCAGAGACATCATTAAAAATGTATGGATACAAAATTGCCATAGGTTTAGCGGAGATTTCATATTTACTGGGAACCAAAAATACTTTCCGAGATGAGTTTCATTTTCCACATCAGAGAGACTAGCAAGTGAACAAGGGGAAAGCTTGATGCCCCAAGCTAATCAGAGCACACAGTATATACAGTATGTATTGGAATTAGTCTGCATCCAAAACTAAGAGCAGAGAGATTCATCGGCTGTACAGGACTCGCACTGACTGTGACTAAGCCCTGAGCTGCAGAACGCAACACACTGTGCACTGGAGGAAGAAAGCCGTGTCACTTCAGGAGTTAAATGCTGGGAGCCTGAAATTCAGGAGGAATTTAATCCAAGGAATATTTTTATAACATATTAAAGGTGTACTATAAGAGATTGCAGGTACAGGAGAGCTAGAGGAAGTACAGGTATGGGATCCAGAAACCCATTATCCAGAAAGCTCAAATTTATGGAATGGTCATCTCAATGGACTCTATTTTAACCAAATAATTCTCATTTTTAAACATAATTTCCTTTTTCTCTGTAATAATAAAACAGTAACTTGTGCTTGATCCTAATTCAGATATAAATAACCTTTATTGGTGGCAAACAATCCCATTGGGTTTTTTTTATTGTTTATCTGCCTTTTTAGTACTCTTAAAGCATGGAGATTCAAATTACAGAAAGATCCCGAAGGTCCCAAGCATTATGGATAACAGGTCTCATAATTGTACTTTATATGAAGCCTTAAAGGGCCATCTCATTGGTTCCCAAACTACTGGGCTATTGATGTCCTAGCCAAATGTTGGACCACCAATGTTTCAAAAATCAACAAAGCCTGTCAATGTTTGTTCTACTAAGTTCAGCTTTCTGAGTATAGGGTCAACCTCAAACACCCCCACAGCCCACTTCACCTTTCTTCCACATAAACAGGACATGCAGTTTCACAGAAGAAATAGAAAAGTTGACATCTCTGAAATCAAGGTCAGGTGTAGGCGAATGGCCCTTGTTGGCTGGAGATGCCTAACTCTTACCACATGTAATGTCAGTTTCAGCTCCTTATCAGAGTCTGTCTCATGTAACCAGTGGATGTCTCGAATGATGCTTTAATACACACACATCTGCCCTAGTTCCACAATAACCGAGCAGCATTAGAATATAATGTGTGTCAGAGTGATGGCACTGCCTTTGGGAACGCCTTCTTGAAATCACCTTCTCAGGGCAGCACATTAGATTGCAGCAGCATAAATAGCTGCATGGAGGCTGTAAATCAGTGAGGTAGAGAATCTATTGAATACCTTTAGAAATTATGTAGATTTAGTATGGCAGTGGAATAATGGGAAGGAGGGAACTCTGGTGATGAATGACATTGTTCACTAATAGGACAATAGCTGGCTTACTTGCAAAACAGCTGTAGATACCACTTTGTGACTATTGGGCACATCATGCAACCCTATTATTTAAAGCAGAGTAGTGACTTACCTTTCTGCATGCCATGTCTGTTTCCTTTTATAGCAGGATATGGTAAGGAATACCTCTTACATGCGGATGAACAAATGTCATCACCCTATTTAATGGTAATGTCAGTGAGTGAACAAAGACTGGGTAATGATGAATTGTGAGCATCACCTGTGCACTTGAGCTTGGACCATACGGCTGTCACAGCAAGAAATGTCTGCCAGAGCTAACAGATGGCTGCTGGAGGCTAGGTGACCTCTGCTGCAGGAATATGCACCCTATTTGTGCCAGGAGACAAAGTCATTCTTTAGCTACTGAGGAGATGTAAAAGCTGTTGGTAAATATGTATGGAGAAAACACTGGTTGTGGGTTCTTAGCATCCAGTTATTTGGCAAGGGCTGCTCCAGTCTGACAGTTGTAACGCTTGTTTCACATTCCTACATTAAGAGGCCCATTTATCAAAGGTCAAATTTTAAATTCATGTGAAGTGTTTTTTTTTACTCTAATTAATTCGAATATACTCACAATTCGACTGGGAGGTTAAGAAAAAATTTGAACGTCTAAAACTCGAACAAATATTACCGACTTGAAAATTTGGATCGAATCCTGTTCTAATTCAACTAAATTCTAATCAAGGTTTTTTTCTCCAAAAAAACTTGAATGTCAGGAAGGCTATTAACATCTTCAAATGGGTCACTGGACCTCTGCCATTGACTTCTACATGAACTCAGCAGGTTTTAGGTGGTGAATAGTTGAATTTAAATTGTTTCCAGGGACCAATTATGATAAATCTCGAATCTGAATTTAAATTCAAATTTAAATTCCAATTTGAGTTTGAATTATTTCTAACTCAAATTTGTGAGTTTTGGACCAATAATCCAATTTGAAATTTTGCATTCACATTTCCAATTCCTTAATAAATCTGCCCCTAAGTATACAGTAGTAAGAATTTACTTGCCTGTAAACTGCAGGATTCTGGAAGGGAACAGGAGCTGTATATGCCCTAACATACAGTCATAATTCATGCAAGGCCTATCACACCAGGTTGTGTGCTTTATCTGTGAATGCCGGTTTATAGACACAAATGCTTCCCTCGGATACTGAGTTGATTTTCGGTGGGAAAGCGCACTGCTGTACTTATTAACAAAAACAACCATTTTCACAACACCTTTATGGCCCATATTTTTTTAGAAAAAGGATTCTCCCAATCTGTTCCTGGTGTGAATGCTTGGTGGAAGTAGAGGGTTAGTACTGCCTGGTGGCCTATTCACTGGGAATCTGCAAAGCTTTGTTAGGCACTAAAGGTTTTGATAAATGGAATATTGAAAACAATAAGTTCCCCGGCAGACAGCCTCGGCAGTGAGCTATCGACAACACATCAGCCCATTCTGTTCTTAAGGGCTAAAGGGAATATTAATATTACACTTATTCTTGCACTCTTACAACCCCACACTGACGCCACAATGGAAAATACATTTATTTTGGCATTCGTACACAGTCTAAGAAGTGTTTCCATACTATATATGCCACAAATAAGTTGTGGTTGTCAGTATAACATGTTTTATAATCCACATACCATAGAATTTGTGAAATACACATTGTTGCTTAAGGGGAAGCTCATCTTTTAACACAATATAGACCTTTACATTCCAAAACAGTTCAACTGTTTTTTTTACAATTTCCCTTTCTATTCTGTATCCCTCCCACACCTGTCAACCAGTTTTATTATTCATCTTTCTATTCAGACCCATTCCTATTAATTTCCCAAATTGCCATTTATTTCTACCTGGTTGCTAGGGTAAGTGGGACCTTAAAAACTAGGTACCTGCATACAGTGTATGTAGAACCACCATTCTAACAAATCTTACTACTAGCCATAGAGAGTAATCTACATACTTCACTATACATATATACAGTACATGTATATATATATATATATATATATATATATATATACCATAAGTGAGAGCTACCATACGCATTGTACCATCTAAAACAATATCAAGAGAAACAGCCCCATCACCAGATACATTTTCATGACAGGTGCAGAATGTTTTTTTTTTTTTAATATTTTTAAAGCAATTACATTCGGAAGAAGCATCTCTCAAATGGGAATACCCTTGTCTGGCAATATAAGGTACCTTTAAAGCAAGACAAGTGACAATGATTACTATGGTGTAGAAAACAATATGTTACAATATCACTTTTAACCCCACAAAATACAAATTGGCATGGTACTACATCAGTTATTTTCTAAATTGCATTTGTTCAATAGCCATAGTTTTTGCCACTGATATAACATATTTTAAGTCCTGATTTAGGAAAACTTTTGATCTACAAGAAGTGGGGCAACAAGAAAGCAAATAAAAACAAGTTAAAAAAAAATGTAAATAAAATTGAAAATTGACGGTGGAGGGGGTGGGGCGGTGGGATTCCACTGAATCCTAAATTGTCACCTTTGGCAGTGCATTTGCAAATTCAAGCTTACAGAAGCAGAACTACATTTAAATGTCACAGCCTGTACACAGCCTGCAGCAAATAAATTAGTAGTTATCCAATTGCATCTTAACAGAAACTCAAATGGCAAACCAAAGCTATAACATTTGTTGTTCAAAATGCCACACATATTCACATACACACACATGATGGGTCACCATGCTGTTTAGGGTCACCCACTATGAACCCTATAATAAATGGTAAATAATAGGGGAAATTTTATATATATTATAGATCAGTGGTAGAACTACTATACAGCTGCAAATGCAAAGGAGCCCAGGGAAGATAGAGGACCAATCTCAGAGCTCTTTCCATCCTGCAGCTGATTATCTGGTTGGAATGCTCTCTGAACAAAATACAAACTGCCTGTGGGGGCTCAGTTTTATTGTTATTACTATTTCATTGCTTGTTATTCTTTTCAGGCCCTCTACTATTCTTCTATCTTCCAATTTGAATCCAAAATGGTTCCCTGTTTGCTAGGGTAATTAATCGCAGTTAAAATACCAAGCCTGAAAGCTTCAAAGCTTAATGTCATCACATTTTAACCCTGGTAAAGTACATAAGGGGAATCAGGGAAAGACCATACATTTCTGATAAATACACAGCAATGTGAATTTTAGACAAAAATGGTATTGTGATTTTGCTTTGACTTGCGGTATTCACCAGATAGTCCCCTGAATACAAGCAGTAAAGCTGTTAGTCAGTCTGCTCCTGCAGGGGCACTATTTCTGCATGTATTAATTAAACAACCCTTGATTGGAGATCTAGGAAGCAGTAAAAATGATGTATACAGCAAGATCTTCACAGACTTAATGTGGCTTGAAATTACATAATGGATCTGCTTAAATGATTTGCTTGAAAATGTACACATCATAAAAAGGAAGTATGAGCATGTTGATTTCAATATTGAAGCTGATTAAACAAACATATATATAGAACATGTACAGTATATGTGTGTACAATTTGTGCAAGTAATAGTAAGCATTAGGGTCACACTGCACAGGTTTGTACATACATAGTAGACTTAATTACATTTCAGATATCCTACATTTCTGTTCTTGATCTCTCCCAGGGAGTGTCCAGTGAATGTGGAAAAAGTGTAATCTATTGACATCATGTCTGTGACCTCTAACTAGAGATTAAGGGGTTTATGTAATAAAAGGCACTAAGTTTGCCATGGGGTAGTAGCCCATACCAACCAATCAGCAGGTAAAATCTACTGGTCACCTGTTTAAATGCAAACATCCTATTGGTTGCTATGGGTTACTGCTCCTGGGCAAACTTAGCGCCTTATATTTCATATGGGTGTACGTGATCCACTAACTCCTGGCCATGCTTCTTACTATCATTATTTTAATATTACTGCAAATGAAAATATAGACAGATGTAAATTACGTATTGGGTCATTATGTCTAAGGTGGATTTGCTGTCCCTGAATTAGGACAGACCTACATTATCATAACAGTAATCTCACTTCTATGGAGCTGCAGAGGGAAGGTCATAGTACACGGACAGTTCTGCACCAACAATATAGCTGCAAAATCAGATCACTAATCCCATGCACACTCACTGTACACACATGCAGGATGATGTAGGGATCTGTGTTTATGTTCATCATTTAGTAATTTATAATGATCCTCAACTGACCTACTGTAAAACAAATGCAGAGCAATGCACAAAGCATATGATACTATGTGAAGTCATTAGACCTTGAATAATCAAAGGATTCCCTAAGAACCTAATGGATCTCTGGCTAACCTTGTATGTCTGAAGTTAGCTAGGTCTTAATTCATGTCCCATGCTATGTTCCATCAAGATACTGCACCCCATTAAAGTCACCAACAAGTCTTTATTTTCAAGACACTGTACAACCAAAAACATTTGCCTGCTAACAAAAGGACAGAATTACCTGTGGAAATCCTGAAGGCCTAGCCATCGGCAGCCAATGAGTCGTTAACAGGCTACCCTGTATGAATCATGAAATTTAGATTATTCAGGAACAAAAAAGATCAGCACTGTTTAGTTGTAATTGAGTTTATAATCTCTTGTAACCTAAATGCTTCCCTGTGGTTAAAGGCAAACTATTGTGGGTTTATTCTCCCATTTGTTAGACTGCTTTGCTTTATGGTAAAGAGACCTCATTTATTTTCAAATTGTCCTTAAATTGCTCTCTCCTATTCTAACCCTTTTCTTTAGAATTGTCTCTTTCAAGTGACATTTGCTGCGTTACTGGAGCCTGATTTAAGGCCTTTTATCCGAGCCATTGCTTTCTTACTTAACTATATTGCTTCTAACCCCGGTGGGAAGCTGCTGTGCTACTCATTAACATTCAGACTGGAGCAGGCTGGAGGCAGAGAGAGCAGCAGCTACTGGAAGCAGCTCTGGGCCTAGTAAAAGACGATAGAAACACTTTGCACTATTAATGAACTCACAAAATTGACTTGGGCGTTAGATCCAGCAGAACACTGCAAACTTCCCTTCTACTGAACCTTCTGTGATCAGGCCAGAGACCTGTTGTGCACAACCCTGCCAAGTGCCAATTGATTTTAACACACGCTCATCAATTCTGAGCCTTTACTTTATATCCTGGTTGGGTCAAATGGTTGAAGGTACTATGTTTCCATTGATAGAGGTTTGCTGTCATATTGTTTCCATGCCCTGCCATAACATGCTGCTTGTTTCCCTTACTGAGTTTCAACAACCCTATACATATGCCTGCCAAATGTCTGTATTTTCTATTTATCCCTGGGGATGAAGCCTTTTACAGCTGAGTAACTGCAGAAAATATTACCCCAACATTTGTTTGTTGTTGTTGACAGGGTCAGTGACCCTGGCCACCAAATAGTATTTTAAAATGCAAGAAAAAAATAGGAAAACAGAATATATATAAATTGTATATAAATGTGTTTACAGTTAAAGTCTTTCTTTAATCCCTAATGGATAATACTTCCATATATATAATTAGCCACACCAGGGCAATCATTGTACCTATGCTGGAGTGGAAAGCTTTATGGACAAACAAAGCACATGCAACACATATACATACAGCAATGCACACTATGGAAAACTAATGTTATCAAGACAGTTGCCTCTTGGTCTCTTTTCATATTGTAACCGTCATCAGAAACACAATCACAGTTTTTACATTGACTTGATTACATAAAAGAATCAAATGCATTTTCCAGCCTGCTCTGTAATCTTTTCAGAATTGCTATTTACAGATTGGCATTAAGCACCCAGCAAGGGTATTCTCATCTATCTGCATGATAATGAGATGGTGTGATGTGCAACATGACATCCTGTCACACTGCAAGCAAACACAGCAGATTATGGCAGATACAAACATCAAACACCTAAATATTTTAGGAATCTCATACAACATTCACTGAGTTTTTTTTGTAAAGTCAAGAAGCATGGCTCCTGGTTTCCAAATATTATGACACACACACATATATCATACTGTATATATTTTAAGAACCTGGAAAAGGTTTCCTGTATATTTATATTTATAGAATATCCCAAAAGGTTTGTCAGTAGGAGTCACCTATTAAAACCTAAAGCTGGTTGCCATCACCTCATGCAATGTATAATAATAGACTCCATAAAACAACCTTGTCTCCTTACTCTTTGAAGCCCCTAAACCAATGATCCTCAACCAGTGGCTTGTAAGCAACATGTTGCTCACCAACTACTTGGATATTGCTCCCAGTGGTCTCAAAACAGGTGCTTATTTTTTAATTCCTGGCATGGAGGCAAGTTTTGGTTGCATAAAGAACCGGTGTATTGCCAAACAACAACCTTACAACAACCTTCTGTAGGCTGCCAGTGCACACAGGGGCTACCAAATAGCCAATCACACCCCCACAAAATTGTTTCATGCTTGTGTTGCTCCGAACTTCTTTAACATTTCAATGTAGCGCATGGGTATAAAATCCCTTCCCATAACTATAGGAAAGGAGATTAGCAGTTGCTGTCTCTCTTTTACAGTAGTTGGCCCTCTGAAGGAGAGTGTTTGTGGTGGGGCAGTAAGTTTCTACAGATCAGCTTGGGATCCTAATAAATAACATTCAAAATAAAAATATCAGTGGGTAGATGGGGGATCAGCAGAGCAGAAGAAGACGTGAGGGAAGCTGGAGACTGGATTAAAGCAAGAAAAAACTGAACAATGCCATTTTAGCAATAAGCATTTTTTATTGGTAAGCCTAAGATTGACCTATTCTTTAGCCATATTCATGTAAAGAAGTTCATATAATGTTGCATTTCACCCATTGCACACATAGCTCAAAGCATTCCGGTACTAATTAAGACAGACACAGCCGTGTGTATTTTGACTTATTTATAGGTTATGTCTCATTCCCTCAGAGCAAGGCTTGCGTTATGCTATTTTTTTTTTTAACAGTGTCAATGTCCTAAACAAGAATTCACCATCTGCCCAGTGGCCTGATGCCTGCCCTTAACAGTCTTTCATGCACTGGAATACCAGCAGTGCTCTAGAAAAGAACATTAACTGAACATTAAAAATAAACTGCTAATTTCTACATATACCAATTAAAGCAGGCTATTTAACTTGAGCAAGGTGCCAACGAAGACATAATTACATAATTATCAACTGCACTCTTAAAACATATTTTGCTGCATTTACTTTGTACAGATCCTTAAAAAATGGATATTGTATTATTTTAAATAAAATCTGTAAATTATTCACAAATGAATAGTTCTAGACAAGCAATCCCAACACATTATAAAGAGACAGCAACCCCAGAGACTGCTGGCTAGCTGAGTGGTACAAAGGGCTGGTGGGATGTTTCACACATCAAACTGGCTACCAAACATAACAATGGAGGCATGATAAATTCAAAGGATAAGTAAATATCTACTATACTTTTTACATGTTTGATATACAGGTATGAGATCTCTTAATTGGACAACTTATATCCATCTCCTACAGAGTCCGTTTCAAGCAGTTACTAATATTTTTTTTAAGATATGGTGATTCAAATTACAGGAAAATAACCTTATCCAGAAAACCCCAGGTCCAAAGCCTTCCAGATCCCGTATCTTATTAGCCTTTGGCAATTGCAGTGTCCTACAGTACCAGGGCTCTCAAATTATTAAATAGAAAAATAGCTCTTATACAGACTGCATGTCAACTAGCTATTTTTTTTAATTGAAATGCTTACAGAACTTCTGTTAATTCTGTTATCATTGGTCAGTGGCCTTATACTCTCAATTTACAATTAAAGTCAAGAATAGGAAAGACCCATTATGCACCCAACATAACCCCCATGTCCAGTCCGTCTGTATAGGATTGTGGATCCCATGCAAGGTTGGATTCAGAAATAATTTTTGCAGAGGAAGGTCACCTTATAACCCTGCTGACAGGGTACTTTTGGTAATTCAGCTTCCTTACATCTATGTGTTCTCTTGGAATTGTATGGGTTATGTTTCAGACTTCCATAAGAAGGGCTTAACAACCTTACCAAGGCTTAAATGGGAAAAACCATGAAGCAGGTTCATTTGGAAACTCAATCTCCCTCACACCTGTGAACACAATTCAAACTGGAAGGCACAACACACTTCCCTGAACTAAGATGACTGCTTCCAGCAAAGAATTTTGATTAGCCAGTCATTAGATTTAAGATCCGATGCCTTTCCATGTTTAGATAACATCCAGTTACTAAAAGGTTGGCTCAGAAAACAATCTGGCCCAGCAATACTGTATGGGTACCATTAGGATTTAGAATTTGAAGAATTTATTTAAATGTCTCCTAGACCAGTGATTTTCAACCTTGTGCCTCCAGCTGTTAAGAAACTACAAGTCCCACAATGCATTTGCCTGACTGTGGCTGTCAGACTCCTTCATTGCATTGTGGGACTTGTAGTTCCTTAACAGCTGGAGGCACAAGGTTGAAAATCACTGTCCTAGACATTTATGGTGTAACTAAAAAAAGTGAATAGTTATGGAATGCCCAAACCAAAGAATTATTAAATCAGAAAAAATTTGGTCTGTAGTGTTATTAACTAAGATGCTGATGCCTGGCCTTGTTGGAGTTTCTATCATTTCCTATCTGATCCTAGACTATCTCTCTGATAGCTAACCTTGTTTATATTCAGGATGGCCTTACACATATCATATAATCCCTGTGGCAATAAACAGGTAATTTATTTTCCAATTTGCATTGCAAAGCAGCGTCTGATGCAATGGGTCTGCTGAAAACCTCAAGTGTAAAATCGAACATCCAAACAATCACTATAATGTTAATTAGATTGTACTGCGAGATTCAGCTAAGGCAGTAGTATGACCGTAGGCAACACTATTGACTTCCAGTATAGGATAACATTTTGCTTGCATATAATACCATTTAATTACAGGGTGGAATTGCTAAAACGAGGAGAGACCTACAGTAAGTATAACATCTGTAATAAAAAGGCATTAACTATGTTTACTTTTAGTGGCAAAGCTAAATTCTATTAGCACTGATATAAGAAGAACTGGAACAGTTCCTATATTATAAATATTCATTTAAGGAAAAACATCCCAAAATTAGACACTGAAGAAACCCAGTGTATGGCAATGGGCCATTAAACCAAGTAACACAGGGTGTTACTTACAACCTATAATCAACTGCCCTAACAAGGTAGGGACACAAATAGTCTTAAGCCACACCCATCATCCTGTATACTCTTTCTATTGAAGGATACTTAGAAATGCTAGGTAAAGTTGCTTACAATTTGTTATTTATATCCACTGGTTGACCGTGGTCCCATGTGTTTTTATTTCCCTGTACACTAATATGTTTTCTTTGAATTGGAGACAGACCACAACTGATTAAGTTGCAAATTAAGTTGCAGATAAAACATAGTCCCTGTTTAAAATGTATAATGAAGCAGTAGAATTCTTACTGAATCAGATGAAAGTGAGGTTAGGACTGGCCAGACTATATTATTGTCCTTAATTTATTGATAATGGGTTGAGTGCAGAGGACCTCTTATATTTGTCTGTAGCTCTAATGTTGTGCTAGTGACATAACTGACACAGCCGTTTTCATAGCCAAGAATTCATTGGGGAAAAATCCTATGTGTTAACCCTCTGGTCATTAAACAGAATAACTTAGGAAACACAGTCAATTGGAGAGTAGCATAGTCTGATGTGGTTAGAAACGGATGGATCATACACGGACAGAGAATATGAATGGGAAATATAGATGATAGATGATCCCCTAGAGATGCTCACAGCATGTACAAACATTAAACACAACATGTGACATCTTTAGAGGCATATTGGCATGCTTAACACATTTCTAAAAAAAAATGTAATCACGTTATAAATATGGAAAATTATTTTAATTCAATGTTTTATCAAGGAGTCACAGGCCAAGAGAAAAGATTACAATTTCTGTTATCTAAAAGGATGTGAACAGCATTTTTTAAAAAGAATTCATGAAAAATCTGCTAAGAATGGTAGGACGTTTCTTGGAAATTCTACAGATACTGTCATATATAGGTCTTCCTGTTAAAACTTGTTAGGTTCAAAGATGTTCTTACACCACCAGACAATACCAGGGTTCCAAAAAGTCAAAGAAAGGAAAACTGATTCTAAAAACACTACATGTGTTGGGGCCAAGTAGTAGGCAATGATTCTGTTTTTAGAGAGAAATAATTATTTTTCTCTTCGCACCCAACTATTTTTTTTCTTTTTGCCAGAGGCTTTATGCTGAATATGATCAATGAGGGTAAACGGTGGGGAGTGAAACTGTGAGGTCAGATATTCTGAAAATGCACACATCAGCCAGAAATTGTGCCTAGGACTTGCACCGGTATATTTTTACTTTGTGGAACAATGCCAGCCAAAAAACAATTCCTGCTACAGCAAGCTCTCTGTGGATAGCACACTTTAAGATCAAATCCCAGCAGAACCAAGCCAGTTAGAAACATCTACATAATGTTTTGTAGCCTTGGGGGATGTTCCCAGGTTCTATAGCACATCATGAGGAGAATTGAGTGCTCACCTGACCTTCCATTATAGTGTAATATCCTGAAGGGATGGTATTCAATTAAAATGTTGCAGACTGCATTTTGATTTTCCATGAATTAGAGAAATATAAGCATGTACAATCTCTGTGGGCAGCGTGCTTGGTCAGCACTTGAAGTGCACATTTCCCCCCTCATTATTGTCTACCTTCTCTCTGGGTTAGGGCAATCAGAAGCTTTTTTTCTTCTTTTGTTGAAAGTCAGGAGAGTATTCCAATTCTGACCTGTACCATAACACAGCATTATTTCAAAATAAGGCAGTTCTTTTGCATGACTCTTTCAAAGTCACTCAGTAAGATTTTAAAAGTCATTAAAGCCCAGAGAAATACAAATGTGGGGCAGTTTTAAACACAAAATCTATCTATGGCAGCGCCTTAGCTGGTTGTTTGGTTACTTGGGGTCTAATGTGGCAGTAGACAAATGATGAAACTGATTTTTAAAAATGACCTGCTAAGTTAGTCAAAATCATGGCACTTTGCATACTACTACACAAGGTTAATCAGAGCTAAAATAGTCCAGTAAATTGAATTTGGCAGACACTGGTCTGTGGTTGATCCATGGCTCCTAATGCCCATTTTATTGTGCATACTAAAACATACACTAACATTTTCTGTTTTTAAAGTACTCTGGGAGCACCGTGGACATCTCAAATCAAAGCCATAGGTGAGGTACCAGTCAATTTCCAGGTAACCTGGTCATTAGGTGTAAAAGCCACACATTATCACTCCAAAAATATGTTACAGCAGATATTGTACCTTCTAGATCACCTTAAACTGTCCGAAACAACTTATGCAGATGTCCTAACAAGACTAATTACAAACTATTGGACTGTGAATTATCACATTGAAGACCATGAAGTTCTTTTATTCTACTGTGGAAGTGCAAATCTGAGCAACATCCAAAGGATTGACCAGTCACAGCCATATGTCAAGTACCAGCCAGTTTTCAGATAGCTCAATGGCAAGACAATAGCTTTCATTCAAGAGTGGGGGTTAAGGGTGGACCCTGTCCCTTCTGGTTTAGCTTACATCTTCCCAAATAAGTTAAATCACCTGACTAGACTAATTACAAACTATTGACTGGAATCTATCGCTATAGACAAAATATATATACAAATTCAATGTCATTAAATGCAGTAAAACTGTCAAATAGACCTCAGTTATCTTGTTATTGGCCAAATTACTTCTTCCTCGGAGACAGGTGCAGGCCTCTTCTATGCACCATCAGCTTCTTTCCAGCAGAGAAGGAAATAATAACTGATCCCTAATTGAGAACCTGCAGTGTAATCAACCTGTAGTCACTGCATGATTTCAGTCTTTGCATGGATTTTCAAATCATTCCAGTATGATAACATGCTATGTACTTTGCTTTTTATGTTCTAGTCGTGGATCACAACTTCCATGGTTGGAACCACTTTTGATGCAACCTGTGCATAGGGGCACAGTGTTTTTTAAAAGTTTTTCAAAGGCTTCTCCCGTAGTGAAGATATACTGTATTACTTTGCAATACACAAGCAGTACAGTATCTGTATGTACCATTTTGCAGACAGAGGTACATATAAAAGTATGCGTATATGTCTGAAAATTTTAGAAACCTTACACTTTGGGGACATTTATAATCTCTTTAAAGGAGTGAGACTTGTGTATAAACATTAGGTAAATTTGCACCTAGGCAGTAACTGCTAGCAACAAATCAAAATTTTTACTTACATTTTTTTTACTAGCCAGCTAAAATAAAAGCTTGTTTGTTTTTGGATGTGGCAGTACATAGGGGAACTCTTTGGCGTGTGGCCGAGTGCACCCTGCGCTACTTGGTGGGAGGGGCCCGGGTACACATTTTGCACCCAGGCCTGCCGATCACTAAATTTCTTGTCTCTGACAAATTTTTGTCTCCACATCCACCACACAGCTGGCCACTGGATCTGTTCATTCTCCACCTGAAACATTCAAACCCTGCCCATGTGATGACAAAGCACCACCCCTTGACACCCAGCCAACCTCACCTCCCCTAACAGCCAGTAATAAGCCCAGTAATGGTGGCAGCTTAATTTACCATGCAAAATCAAATATGCCCACTGTTGAGAAATGACCCTCGCTGTGGGTCCTATTGAAGCTCCTCGGATGAGTAGTGAAATGTCTTCAATGATTACTCTGTAAGTCCATTTGTTTTAGAATTACTTATATTAGATACA
>CM044447.1:83616091-83627309 GCA_024363595.1 Xenopus borealis | reverse complement strand
CTTTTTGTCCACCAAGTAAAATGCAATGTCTGGCACATTCAATTACCCCAAGAACACCATGCCACAGTGAAACATGGGGGTGGCAGCATCATGCTGTGGGGATGTTTTTCAGCAGCAAGAAGTGCAAAACTGGTCCGAGTCGAGGGAAAGATGGATGGTGCTAAACACACCATCCAATATAAAGGAGTTGGAGCAGTTTTGCCTTTAGGAATGGGCAAAAATCCCAGTTGCAAGATGTGGTAAGCTCATAGTGACTTATCCAAAGCGACTTGCAGCTCTCAATGCTGCAAAAGGCTGGTTTAGGGGGGGTGAACAGTTTTGCACGCTGAAGATTTATGTTATTTTGTCCTTTTTGTTGTTTGCTTCATGATCAAAAAAATATTCAAAGTTGTAGATATGCTCTGTAAATGAAATGGTGCAAACTCTCAAACAATCCATTTTAATTCAATGTTGTGAGGCAACAAACCACGAAAAATTCCAAGGGGGGTGAATAATTTTGCAAGGCGCTGTATGTCCTATTGAAATATTCACTTTTTTTTTTTAGAACTGTCCCTTCCAATAGATGCCCAACATATTTCTTCTCTGGCACCCTCTACTATCTAATTCCCAGAATAGCTAACCAGACATTGTAGAGATTGCATTTACATTTTTATATTTCTTTCCTAGAAGACAAGCCTGCAAAGTTTATTTGTATGAGGCATGTTCTTTCATCAAATATAACTTGCTTTTATTGGAAACAACATGATCTAACACTCACTAATGTCATCTTGTAAGTTTGACAGACTTTAGGGAATATGATAATGAAGAAGCCTATTTTTCAGCAAAATGGGGCAGTTTATTTGCTCTACTGTTTGTTATACAGCATGCTACTCTGCAAGACAAAGCAGGAAGAGCAGAAAGCATGAGAATACATTTTCCCCTAAACATATAAAAATAATTTATATATACAGAAAAATATTTTATGAATCAGTGTAACAATGTGGCCTCACACGCACCCGCTAGTTACCGTCAAATACACAGTATGGTTTTATTATTACAGAGAAAATGGAAATCCTACTTTAAAATTTGAATTATTTGCCTAAAATGAACTCTTGGAAAGATAGCCTTCCCATAATTTTGAACTTTATGGATAACAGTTTTCTGGATCCCTTCCTTGTATATCCATGAATTGTGAATCAGGCTTGTGAAATACAGAATAGCTGCAACTCTTGGTTTTCCTTTCAGTGTAGAAATTCTGATGAGTAACATAACTTTTCTTTTCAGTACCCCTTATCTATGAAAGACTGCAGCATGAAATTGACTCCCAAGCTGCTGCGGAGGAACAGCAAGCTCTGCGAGGCTGCCCACTTCCCCAGCCCTGCTGCAACAGATAGAAATCGGTACATTAGCATTTGCAGCCGTGCTGAATCTGAGCTGAGATGATAAGCTGGATTTGTTTCACTTTCCCTCTGCCCAAATGATGCTCAGGACGAAGCAGATAAGATTTAATCACAGATTGTTCAGTGGCCGGCACAGAAAGTCTATTGGAGTATTATAAAGCCGTTTTATACTGGAAGGAAAATTAGCCAACTTGTAATCCTCTGCAGATAATAGGAGTTAGACAGGCTTAATTTGAGATATGGGACCAAAAACGGCACCGTGGGTGTTATTAGATCTCCAGGGTTTGAATGTTGCAGTAGTCTAATGTTAAAGGAAAATATTATTGTTATTAAGTTACAGGTGGACTTATTCTATGCAACATTTCAATTGTGCCTATTGTTTATGCTAAATATTTTTGTAAATATTAGTCTTCCTATTCACTGACCCCAGCAACCAAAACAAAATAGACTGTGAGGCTTCACCTCTAATCATCCTTGTTTTTATTGCTTATTTCTCCTTTCAAATATGGCTGGTAGGTTAAAAAAAAATTATAGTAACCACATAACCGTTTACATTCCAAGCTGTGCCGCAAACCAAAAAATTTTAATAATTCAAGAAAACAAAAAATTCAAAATGAAGGCCAGATAAAGTAAGTTATTTTTCAAGACTTCTGTCTATAATATAGTAAAAGTAAATATGAATATAATGCAGGCAATCCAAGGTTAGGGGCACTGCATGTGCTATTACAACTGCTAGAGCTGTGATTTACTTGACCCCATGGATTATGTACAATGTATTATATCCTATGTGCTGAAATTAATTATGTTGCTGAGCATCTAAAGTGACAATGCCTGCGACTCCTTGTGTGAAATGTGCTGTCACAGAACACTTCAACTCGGTACATTTTACAGTGAGGCCCTCTTCATCAGAATACTGTTCCATCAGTTTCAACACTTTAATAAGATTGCCTTGTGGAAAGCATTAAGAGCAATACATACCTCAAATATTCCGTATGACCTTCACTGTATCTCAGCCATGAAGGCTACACATAAGATCAAAACCAATTAATCACAATAAGAAAATCTTTGTTATTAAAATTGTTTCATGCTGTCTTTAAGATTAGATACCTCCTGGCATTCAACTTTGTTTTAGAGCAGGACTGCACCCTTTACAGTCCATTCCCTGATACATTGTGCATGTACTTAGGAGATTCTGGATACTATACAGGGTGGGAAATGTGCAATAGTACCTGCAATAGGCCTTGTCCCAGATCTGTAATGTACACTCCCACACTTCCACGTGTACAAATTAAGTCCCAGAAAGGACTACAACAGGACTGTCTGTCTGTAGATACAGATAATCAATTTCAAGTCTCGGAAGCACTTTCTCCTGGCTGGTTGTGGTATTACAAGACATTCACACACTGGATTTATGAGCAGTAATTCATCTCTCTTCAGCATATTTATAAACTGTTCATTAGTGATGTGTGGGCTAACCCACAGTCAGGCAGGTTTGAGTAGGCTGCCACACAAAGTTTGCAAATTTCGCAACTTCCTACAGCCCCACTTTATATATTCACATGCCAGTGTGCCCAGCCCTATTCTGTGAGTCACAGCAGGGTGGGCATGGATATATAAATAGGAGTTATTGTCAAGTTCTAAGGGGTCGTTGTATGGTTGGGTACGGGTTGAGGTTTTCTCGACCTGAACATCACTACTAAGTATCCCGTATATGTTATGTCCATAACAAGATATGAAGCTACAGGGGACAAATGCACAGATATTCACTGCCATAGGGGGTTCCCGTACTTCTGAGCTTGTATAAGTAATATAAAGAATAATGTACCCCTAGTGTAAAATATATAGTGAATAAAGTAACCCCTTTTGTAAAATATAAGGAAATAATTTACTGATGAGTAAGTTACTGATGAGTTACATGACTAAATCATGTGACACAAATGACATCACTAAGCACCAATTATAACTGATGACATCACTAAGCACAATTTATATAGAGATCATTTACAGCATATTCGTGGCTTTTGTGTATAATATAGTAATACTGCAAGTAAGTACTTTTAACGTAGCAGACTCCTGTCATCATTTAGGTGCTATATGCAAAGTTAATTTTCTAACATCTAGTTCACAATACGTTGCTTTTTAACCCTCCTAATGGACAAAAGATATCTGAAATAGATTTTGAGTAGAGCATGGAAATAATTACTCTTCTCACTCCACTTCCTCTGGCTCTTGGCTGTGTCCAGAGCTTACACTGGTCAGGAACTGATAAGAAGAAGAGATGTGCTATAAATATCTGCCGTTGCTCATACACAACTCACGCAGCTTTCACTATATGTAGAGATAACAAAATGCAATCCGTTATACATATATATATTTGTATGCATTCTCTTGTATTTGAACCATTTGCATGTTGACAATCTTTGTCAATAAAAACAATATTCAAGGATACTGATATCCCAGCATTACCATTACACCCAGTAAACCAGCCTATTCATATGTCTAAGTATCCTATTACACCCACGGCAAATGTGCATTGAAAAGACAATTGCCATCCTCAGCCTGAACACAAAAGAAAGGTAATAATGTTGTTCTCTCTAAGATTCACCAAGTAGATCTCGCTGCTTATTGTCACTTTCATTAGATATTGCTGTGATGTTTCTCGCAACTGAGAGCTAGAGGAACACTAAACAAAATGAACCTAAACACTATGTTTCACAATAGGAATATTCAATATTCCAAATCTTTCATGTCCCCCTGCCATAAATACCATTCTGTGATATATATTTTCCTCCCTCCTATATTTTAACAACCCTGTATTATTGATATGGAAATGACTATAATTAGCTGTGCAAATGATCTGTTATTTATGATGCACATTTGAAGGCTAAATCACTTGTGGATGACTCATTATCATGCAAATGAGAGGGAGTGGTTAATGGGGCATAGACCTGACACCTAAGTTGCTGCTAAGCTTAACTGGGAATGGAAAAGTACAGAATGGTTAACCCCTGAAGCACTGGGATTGAGTGCATCAAGTTAACCTTTTGTTAACTATCTATGCTCCATAATGCTGGGCTATATGGGGAAGACTGGGCATTTCCATGACCCATACAACTTAAAAGGCACAGTTGGGCCACCTATCACTGCAACTATGTCAACATGAGTTATAGTTGGCTTTTTGACATTATCAAGGTCATTCTGGGTGGGTTACCCACTCTGTGTACTCTTAGGGTAAAACTGGGACACTATCTACCCTACTGGTGTTCTAGTGAGTTGCAGCACATAAGTACAGAAGGATGAGAGGAATATGGATAGATGGAACCCACAAGTTCCACAGTACATTTTTACTAAAACAATGTCTCAACAAATCCCACTGGGCAAATTAAAATATCTTTGTAGCAGACCAATTATCCCCATGCAGAAGTGAGTGAGCATTGGGGCTAATAATGGAAAAGTGGAAAATGTAGCAGCCAATGGCAATAAGCACAACACAAGCAGGTGGCATTTTTCAGTTGCCACTTACCCTGACACCAGAGAACCTGTGAATGACTCATTCATGTTAACTGACAATTCGTAGGTACACTTGCCTGTAACCATCATTTGTAGCTCTAAAACTGCTCAGAACACACGTTCTGTGTTCCATTATAAATATGTGTTATTATTTAGGTCATTGATTCATAGAAAGGACATTATGTAAGGCAGTGTCGGACTGGGACACCAGGGGCCCAACCAACAACCTTAGACCAGGGGCCCACCATAAAACCTTAGACCAGGGGGCCCACTCTCAGTACTAATATTTTTCATCTACTCAATCAACCTCTATTCTCCTAGTTTGTTTTCTTTACATACTATAATCAATTATTCCATCTATTTAGACTCTTTGATCTCATAGAAATAGGGAATTGCCATGGAATAGGCCAAAAGTTTAGCAGCATGAGGGCCCACTGATACCATGGCCCACCGTGAGTTTTCCTGTTATTCTGGTGGGCCAGTCCGACACTGATGTAAGCAAACAGGTAGCATGGAATAAAGGAACAGCTAGACAGCTCATTGATGCTGTATAATCAATAAAATGGGCATCTACTAGGCCATTTGATTACAATGTATGTACATTCGGAGACAATGTAAAGATATCCCAAGGGATTTCTCTAAGTACTGCAAAAACAGCTAGATTCTAGTCCTAGCATTACAAGCACAAGTGATTGTAGGCACAGAGCTATTCTCTACAGACTTAACATTACATTTCCCAACTGCAAGTGTGTTTTAAGAACATATTTATAAACAGGATTTGTTTTGCTGACTGTTCTGATCATTTTAGCTTTAAATGTCCCATATACAAAATGATCAGAACAGCAAAACAAATCCCCTTTATAAATATGTTCTTAAAACACACTTGCAGTATTCCAGTAATCATATTACAGTTACGTTATATCGATCAATTATGGATTGCAGAACAATACATTCAGAACATGGACTGCAGAACAATTCATTAACTGGACTTTCCTTGTGAAAAAAAAACATTGCTTTTCAGGATAATTTGCTCACTGAGAAATGGTTTCAGCCAAGTCTTGAAAGGATAATTTTCTCCCCTTTTTTATCATGAGTTCAGCGAATAAAGCTTGTGCATGGCATGTTTTGTCTAATAGATAATTCTAAAGAAATATGAAAGTTTTTTGTTATTTCTTGCACTAAACAGGTCAAACTCTGAAACATAAAGTGAAGTTCTACATGGATTTGTATGAGCACTGTCAAAAAAATTACCCATTATTTAAACAAACCCCTCCTTTCCTCTTTACATCAAGTATTATAATGTAGATAAATAACAGCTCTACAGAAGACTTCTTAATGCACTGCTTATTTGTTTTGATTGTGGTCAGAAAATCAGGAAGTAGGACGTGACTTCATATTCAGTCTTAGATGTTGCCCGGTTTATAAACATTTTTGACAATGCTTGTTAATTATATCTTAGCTGGGATCAAGTACAAGGTACAGATATGGGACCCATTATGCAAAATGCTCGGGACCTGGGGCTTTCTGGATAACGGATCTTTCTGTAATTTGGGTCTTCATACTTTCATGTAAACATTAAATAAACCCAATTTTGCTCCAATAAGGATTAATTATATCTAAGTTTGGATCTAGTACAATGTAATGTTTTATTATTACAGAGAAAAAGCAAATCATTTAAAAAAAATTTGCATTATCTGGAAAAAAATTGAGTCTATAGGTGATGGCCTTTACATAATCCGGAGCTTTCTGGATGGGTTATTGTGGTTAATGGATCCCATACATATCAACAAAAATAATTGTATTAAAAAATGAGTATATATTTGCCGATATAATATAATCAGAAACTTTTCCAATCATTTAAATCTAATGAATAAATAACTGAAGGAAATCTTTCTAGTCAGTGTTGCTGGGATACAATGAGCTTTCACTAATAAAAATGTCTTGGATGTTTTACCTATCTCATAGAAACTGCCAGTGGCTCTAGAAAAAGCACACACCTTGGGTTTTTATAGCAAGTGCCCTTGTATTCACAGCAGAGCTAAGACATAAAGGACCCCTAGTCACAAGCAGTGGTGCTAAAAATTGGGCACCTGGTTTCTGAGACATACCATTTTTTCTTTGTTAGCTTTCTCTGTCCACAGCAACCCTGCATTAGGTTTTTTATGCTGCAGGGCACATTTATGAGAGCAGCCAGCAGTCAAGTCAGGTGCTCATGTCATGTGTTCTTGTCCCCAGATCAGGTGATAGAATAACAGCATCTACAGCAAGTTAATGTTCTGGAAGAAGACGCACTGGAGGTTTGCGATCTTTAAATGCTACCGTGCTGACTAAGAACACAATGACAAGAAACACAAGGTTGTCTGGTCACCCATTACAGCTAGAAAACCTTCAGGCTACAGAACTTCACAGCATGATGGAACACGGTTATGAATAGAAATTTACAAACATCTTTAACCTCTACATTTTCATTGGCTTTATGTACAGTGTATGTTTCCAAGGATGGAGTCTATCTTATACATAACATCTTTGTTGGAGTTGGATTCTTCATATCTTCTGATTGGATTCACATTTAATGGTTTAATCCTATGTTGAGTTGGATATTTGTAGGGGCAAATAGTGACATGAATTGCCTGGAATGTTCTCTAAGCAAAACCCTGTAAGATGCACAATGATGTGGTGATTTCTTCTCAAAATACATGCATACATACAATGGTTTAATAAAAATGAAGTCACCATATCATCAAATGTCTTTTCTCTGGCACTTTCAGTGGAGACAGTTTTACAGTTACAGCTCATCTGTCAAAAACAGTATAATTGTAACTTAGTTAGATTGAAAAAAGACACATGTCCATCAAGTTCAACCTTTTAACTTTTTTTTTTACCTGCCTAACTGCTAGTTGATCCAGAGGAAAAACCCATCTGAAGCCTATCCAATTTGCCTCAGAGGGGGAAAATTCCTTCCTGACTCTAAAATGGCAATCAGTCTAGTCCATGGATCAACTTGTACTATGAGCTATCTCCCATAACCCTGTATTCCCTCACTAGCTAAAAAGCCATCCAACCCCGTCTTAAAGCTATCTAATGTATCAGTAACCAAAAAGTTCTTGTAACAAATTTCCATAAAGTACATAATTCTAATAAGCACTGACAAAGATCATAATTGTCTTCTACTCATGGCAGCAGGCTATCTACATAAAATATAATTCAAGCAAACATAATACATGTATTTTAAGCAGTTTTGACAGCTTCCTCTTTAAAGCTGGACCGCATGGCCTCTTCTACTCAACACTAAAGTCATAACCTCAGTTCATGAATTTTAATGTACACACGTGAACATCAGAAGATTGAATTGGAAATGATAATAGGAATATACACTCTTGCTTGTGGTAGTAGGAATCTACAAAAATGTTCTATAACAAATTAAAATTCTAAGAATTTCCTTATTAGATCAGAGGAAAACTATACGAACAGGGTGTGTATTAAGGAGGGGTGTGACTGCTAAATACACCTTGCAGCTTAAAATAAATAAATAATGCAATTTCTTTATGACATAGATAACTTCAAAGTGGTGGATAATAGGGTTTAAAGACTGGAGGAAAAAAATAGTGGTTATTGGGATATTAGCATGAGCCACAACAAAAACAGGACCACAAAAGTCCTGTATAAAACTCCTGGTGAAATCAATATACAAGGCCAATAAATATGAGGAACATCTAAGGAACGTACCTTAGGCCCCACTCTTCATCATGATAACTTAGTTCCACTGAATCTTTGGCCAGCAATTAATTTGACATTTTGCTTTACAAAAGGAGACAGATTATGATACCGGTGACATGGACATAATCCCAGCTATAGATTATAAATGGTAAATAAGACAAACTGCTATATGCTAGAACATTCCATAGAATGGATTCCACAGAGAGTGTGCTAGAAGTGATTTATAACACACACAACTCAATAAGTGTAACTGACACCTTGCAGATTACAAGCGATTGTGCTCTCTGCACAATGTAAATAACCTTGAAAAGTGTTCCACTCCTTTCTGCTCCTCAGGGAGTCTCTGCCTTTTTCAGCTCTTATGGTATATCATGTTTTACAAAATGACAACATTCCTCTCACACACGTTCCACATGCCAGATCCAACTACCTTCCTGAAGGACAAAGAAAAAATGGAATAATTCCCTGCAGAACAGTCTGCAGAATAAAATGTAGCCTTCTGAAATTCAGAAATCTGACAAAATGAATTAGACACAAGTAAATGAATACTAGCTTATTGGTGTCTGTGTTCAAATATAATGTGTGTTAATGAAGGCAAAACAAAGCATTATATGAATAATGCAGCCTTCAAAATACATATTAACAGTGGTTTATAGATATTTGGACACTTTCAGTAGGCTACACAGTATGCTCAGCAAGCTTAGGTACACAGGAACCCTTTCCTAATCTACAAAAAATTAAATATGGAGATGCTTCATGGGAATTAATCTTGCCCCTTTGAGTATGTGATTTGAATCAGTCACATGGAACATCCCATCCTCGGAAATGTAAAAGGATATATTTGCTATAAAATTCTTTTAAAGGTCATTTGATATGATACAGCTGTAATTAAACAATATACCCTCTTATATGCTCTTTGTAAAATCCAGAACCTGACACAAAACATACAGCTTTCTAATGCCTACAACTGCAGGTGGAGGTGTTTTAAAAATCAAATGATGCAAATAAAGCATCATGAAATTACATGCCATTTTCAGGCAAAGTTATTGGATTAACCTTTAAAAATGGAAACATAGTGTTGTGCGGAATCTCATACCACAGAGTACTCATGCAGAGTAAGATTGTTTGGAATGGGCGCAATGAGTGTCTACTAGAACATATACTCTTGCAAAGTATTATCCATGTTTGCCACATTTTCTGGAAAAAAAATACAGGGCAGACGGCAACCCGAGGGGTGTCCAAACTATTCCAAGTTGTGGACGTATTATTCTACAGAAAAGCATTAGTTGGACACATTAGAACAGGGGTCCCCAACCTTTTTTGCTCGTGAGCCAGAATTAAATTTCAAAAAGAGTTGGAGAGCAACACAAGCATGAAAAAGTCCATGGGGATGTCAAATAAGAGCTCTGATTGGCTTTTTGATAACCCCTATATGGACTGGCAGCCTACAGGAGAAAATGTTTGGCAGGACATCTGTTTTTTATGCAACCAAAACTTGCCTCTAAGACATTAATTAAAAAATAAGCACCTGCTTTGAGGCCACTGGGAGCAACATCCAAGGCTTTGGAAAGCAACATGTTGCTCGCGAGCTACTGGTTGGGGATCACTGCATTAGAATATTGATGCCTAAACATTAGCATAAGTCGCCCATGAACTGGTTGGGGACCATAAAAACTATATGACAAGCAACATCAAGCCCAAAGGCCTCTAGCTGGCCTCTTACTAGGATCAACTTGTTCAAATTTCTTCATCAGCAAAATGAAGGTGTCCTTGAGTCCTAATAGCTCTTAAATAAAGTCTTCCAAAGACTCTTTAACAAAGTCCTATGCATATATGCCATTTTTCAGGGATTACATATTGCCTTTAAAAAAGTGTACTATATCTGGCTAATGGCTCACTAATTTCCTTAAGTGGCCATCACAAGCGTGGTGTGATATCTGGGCTGGGTCTCATCATCATATAATCTATGACAGAAATGTTCTGTAAGTGGAAGAAAATAACTAATTCATGGCAATATACTGTAAATTTCATATGCATGAAGCTTTCACCCTACTGGACTTGTTGCAGAATGGTTATATGATAAAATGACTAAATAACTTCGTGATTCAGTGCTCCCCCTCTCTTCATCACCCACATGGCTGTTGAGCAAGATGAAGAGTATCCATTCTTCTGTTAGTAAGTGACAGACAGTTTAAGAGCCAAGCCAAGGCACTTGATGAAAAAAATAATTAGATCTGGCGTAATGTATTTGTGCACAGTTATTAATGTTACTGTTTTCAAGTACAGAGATGTATTGTTTAATCAGAATGAGATGAGCAGATCTGCCATGCAACAAGATCAGAGCACTTACCTAGAGGGACAGCAAATTAGTTAATGGCCAAATATGTAATTTAAGATCAAAATGTAAAGAAGAGGTTTCAATTTTTATCATTTATTCTCAGAGTGATTAGATCAATTGGCAGCCACTTGTCAAACTACTTCAACCTACTGTTCTTTCATTTCTCCTGCCATTACCTTTGCACCGTATAACCATTTGTGTAGAGCAATGGCAATGTTAAGAAAAGGTTGATATTTCCCAATCAGAAGCTGCTATATATATATATATATATATA
>CM044447.1:83604170-83616037 GCA_024363595.1 Xenopus borealis | reverse complement strand
TCATATTTAAAAGGTTCAGATTTTAATTGGTCTGTATAATGTCCCTTTAATTTGCTCCTCTACACTTCAGGGAGACCTGGGTTCAAATTTTGATGAGGGTATGACCTTGGATCACCTCAGACCCAGATATTATTTGCAGTCTCTAAGCAATTCTTAGCATGCTGAAAAGTCTGCAACTGCATGCTTATGCCTTTATAACAGCAGGAGCGAAAAAGACAACTCTGCAGCCTATTATGATGTATAAGCATATATTCAAACTCAAGAATATTCCAGAAGCTTGAATTTTAGTTAAAGTTTTTTTTAATGTGTGTTATTAGTGGTTAGGGGAATGGCTTTCAGCTATATGTAGCCAGAGTCACAAGTCTGTGACAGGTGCTGCTAAGTCTTGCCTTGTAGGTCAGCCAAGAAATAAAGTGAGACTGTGCCAGTATACGGTATAACATGCAACACAACTGCTCCATATTCCATGAGTTATTTAGGGACCCAATGTCCTTAGTTACTCCCTTGCCTCAAGGGAACACAGATACTATATATACACACCAATACAGTATATGTAACACAATCCAAAAATGGTGTTGATTTCATACAATATAAAGGTATTAAAAGTCAGTGAGAAGGTGCATGATCACGTTCAAAATCCTGGCTGAGTGCTTTTAAACAGATCATGTAACTTTAAGGTGACTTCATATCCTCATACCCTTTTAAGAGGTGTTTACCCGATTTTTAATAATGCCTTTTCGGGAAGTCATGTGACACACGTGACATCACTAAACATGATCATAACTCGAAATCATGTAAAGATATATTTTACAGGTTACACATGGTTCCAAGGATGAAACACAAATGTCATAATATGTAATTTAGCGAGAACCAGGTCCATACAATATATATATAAAAATGGACTATATAAGAGATTAATCAGTGATTGTGGTAGTGGGGTTGGACATCTATCATAAAGCCAATAAAAGAGAAAACTGAAAATGGAAAGACTATAGCAGAACTCATAAGGGGTAATGTTGAGCTGTCAAAAGAGGGACTGTCCCTCCAAAAAAGGGACAGTTGGGAGGTATGTAATCAAGTTTATCTTCACTATTCCTCTTGCAGTATCTGTTTCTCTTTATTCATGAGTTGGGTGCCAGATGAATCATCAAATATATCTTATAGGGATGTCCTTTAGCCTAGAAGATGTATTAGAGTACGCCAGTAGTGATGGGCAAATCGGGGGCGTTTTGCTTCGCCGAATTCTTCTCGAAAAATTTGCCGGTGTCAAAAAAACGGGTCCAAAACCTGACACTAGGAATTTTTGCCAGGCTAATTTTTCCCGGCGTTTCGCAAATTAAATCGTCAGTGGCGAATCACGGGAATTCACTGCGAATTCGAGCCAGGCAAATAAATTTGCCCATCACTATTCACCAGATTAAAATCACCAGACATCCTGTCTGTCTACATGCAGGATTTGTGCATTAGATTTTGTTTGTAGTGGAATCAGTTATTTACATCTCATTTGAAAGGAAGCTCCCCCTATAAGATATATTGGATCATTCATCTAACACCCAACTGCTGCAAGTAGCCAGAATGAAGAGAAGCAGATGTTGAGAGAGGAATAGTGAATATAAACTTGATTATTTCAAAAACAATACAGAATTTTTAATTGATTTAGAAAGTCTCTTGCTTCTGTATGAGGAAGCATATAAAATTTTCGTAAAAATTCCCCTGTAAGACAGGATGTAAACACTGTAAAGTGACAAAAAAAAGCAACACAAGTCACCTGCCTTTTAAGGTAGATGAACTGCAACATAATTGGAGCACATGAATACAGTGCAGCCTGTATTTATTCAAGGCATGGAGCTACCCCTGCTCTTGCAGGCTGCTTTGCCCTTAACTTGAGTGGTGCAGACTTCTTGTATCTGTTTCATGGTTCAGAGTACAGTTTCATGGTTCAGAGTACAGTACTGCCCCTGTTGCAAGTGCAAATTAAATGGCTACCCCTATACCTGCAGCAAGGGCAGAAATAAATGACCCCCAAAGTCACAATTCATGGCTGATTAAAAATTCTCGGAGAAGGAGTTAAAAAAAAAAAGCAAGTTGTTATTCTTGCTCATGTAACTTTATAAAAGTAACAATCTCTGCAGTTTCTGGGTACCACCCTTCATGTAATCTTACTTACTAAAACCTTGTTATCTTGCTAAGTGCCGCGGCTGCCTCTCTAGTGTACACACCCGCATCATATATCCCTTTCTTCTGAGAGGAGAGAGCAGCTAGCTTTCCAGACTATATTTTACAAGAAAATTAAATATTCATATAAAGACACAAACACGCGGACCTGTTTATATGCTAACAAGCGTTTGCAAATCAGCCTGTGCAAGCCAGAAGGAGGTGAAAATAGCATATTCCAGATTCTTGCTGTGGGCATAATTTGTTACAATTGAAGACATTATTAGCACATGTAGAGTCAATTCTAGTAGGCCAGACTGGACAAGTAAGCAGCAGATAGAGGAAGAGATCATCTAAACAGTTTCATACCGGTTCTTCCAAGGACCTGTCTATGATATAAGAATGTATATTTTTATAATATGGACTACTATAATAGTGACAGCAGTTAGCCTCACAGCTTCATCCTTTAACCTAAGAATTAGGGATGCACCGAATCCAGGATTCGGTTCACGATTCAGCCAGGATTCAGCCTTTTTCAGCAGGATTCGGCCAAATCCCAATCCTGCTGAAAAATCAAACCTCTTAATCAAACCTGGAAGAAAAGCCTGTTTAACAAACACAAGTTTACTCCATGAAGATCCCACTGAACCCTCTGTGCCAGCGTGCCTCTGGCTGCTTTAATACTACTAAAACAACTTATGTCTGCTGCATGAGCCAAGATATTGGTACATTATGTACATGAAATTATTCATTCTAACAGAATGTTTTCACGGTTTTTAAAACGGCTGTTTAATATTTTTATTGCATCAGCGTATGGGGATTGCTGGCAAATGTGCCTGCTTAGCATGTATAAATAGGTGTAACCTTTATAAAATGGCTCTAGGAATTCTATGAATTTTAAAACTCAAATAGAAACAGTTAATATGGACGAATATAAATTTTTATCAGATTCATTTCAAAATGGAATTTAATCATCAATTCAGCTGTTTTTCCTTTTGTGTGTGTGTTTTTTAAGAAATTCAAATGAGTAGTTATGAGCCTTAGCAAGACTGTCAATCTGTGGGTTCTGGCAAATGCCAGAGGGGCTGCTGTAAGGTTCCATAGAAAGCCACTATTTAGTGGTCTGGTGGAGGGCTGTTTGGGCCTCTCTGTAATTGAAATGCAAGGGCTTATTTTAACTCCCAGTCCAGACCTGAGCCTTGGCACTCGAAACAAATTAAATATAAATGGTAAAATAATGTTAACAAAAACAAAGAACGTTTATCCATGTTTATGACAGCATGCTACCAAAGCACCTAGCAAACCTACTTAAATCACAAGATGCTTTTCAGCAGGCTGGACAACACCATAGGGGTCATTATTAAATGTAGAACAGGATACAATGTGAACGATTCAGGAGCTGCAAGTTATAGTCTGCCCTGCACCTTGAACAATTGTCCCAGGTCTCTACACACCACAACAGAGCAAAGACACCTGGGTATGCCCACTTGGGTGAGGGCAGACATGTAGGCGACCCCTCCCCACGTCCTACTTCTATCTGTATTTAGTTCCGGTGTCACCCTAGCGAGATGCCAACATAAAAATATGACATCACTTCCACCCTGCCATCTGCCGAGGCCTGCACCCATTACCCCCCGCGGCGCGGCGATTTCCGTAATCGCCCGAAGTTTCCTCATGAAGCAACTTCGTGCTATTCCGGAAATCGCCGCACCGCGTGTGCATTGTCGCTGGTGCTTTTTAATTTAAACAGGTGGAAGACAGGGAGAAGGTAGTTCGGGGAGATTGTCACCTCGATTAATCGCCAGGCGACAGAATCTCCCCGAATCTCCCTGTCTGCCCCAGCCTTAGCTGAAATCATTGCACACTGGTTCAGAAGATACAGTATCTGCTTTAGTGAATAGGCTCCTTGTAGGGTCCTAGTAGGGGAGATTTGCCCTTATACCCCTATTATTACACTGCTGATCCATTAGCAAAACTCAGCTCTTTATATATAAAATATAATCACATGCATAAAGTGATGAGAGGAATTTCTTACTCTGCATGTCCTGCACACATGTAAACACCCTCTACATTGCTACAACTAATTCCAAAAATGTAGTATATCTCTTCACATTAGAAATGTAATATTGAACAGAAGGGGGTGATGGAAAAGGATTCATCTCGGAAAAAAGGGCAAGCCACAGCCTGCACCAATATTGTTTCAGAGTGCCATTTACCTTGTGTGGGAAATTATGAGAATGAATAAATCCAAATGCTAACTATAGATTTATTAACGATATTCTGTCAGCGGTGACAAATGACAGGTGCACTTTTCTTTGGTGCAGTCTTTGGGGGAGGCCGCTAATCACAAATTTGGTTTTTTTTTTCAAGCAAGATTTATAAATGCCAAAAGTGAAGTAGACATGATAAGTACAACAGCAGTAATGTTTATCTAACAGCTATATGCTTACACTATGGTATTTCATGTGTACTGAATACCCAGTCACTGACAGGGAAGGTATTATAGGAAAGGACCAATCACTTGCCATTATATACCCCACCAGCATTTATAGTGCAATTACAAAAGTAATAAAGGGAGCTGAAAAGTCCTGCTTGAAATGATGAGACCAGAACAGTATCACCACTATAGTTTGGAATAAAATACATTCAAACGGTAAATAGGAGCTGTAGCTGTAGTAGCTGTGGTTTAAAAAGACGTACATTTGTTTTCATGTTTTGTTCCCATGATTCCTACCTCGCTAATAGCTAATGCCAATTTCAAAAGGATCCACAAGTGTGCCCATTTCTTCTGCCTACTGTGTGACTGGGCACAGTGAAGACAAACAATGACTGCATATATTATTTATTTCAAATTTAATACAGATAAATCTATTGCATGGGTTCAATTTGTAAAACCTGGACCAGGCTTGGAGCTGCAACTGGACTCACGTTTACCTGCCTGGACCCACTGCCAAATTCAATAACGTCCTTATCCACAACCAGATGCACCTGCTGGCCACCAAACTGGAAGTGGTGTCAAATTAGCTTAGCTTTAGCTTAAGACTAACAATCTTTAAACCTGCACCAATACCGTATCTGCAAGTCCCACCTTCAACCTATAGGTACAGTACCTAACCCAGCCCAGGACTCTACTGGGAAATGCCACTCCTGGTAACTAAGAGACAAATCTCCAGTTTTCAAACCTGGAAATTCGTCTCTTGTAGCTGAAAAAGTGAGCGCCGTGAGGAAGGGGGGGGCAAATTGAAGGCTGCCTCAGGCGGCAAAATATCCCATAGATATTTTAAAGGCAGATATTATTATTTTTGTTCTAATTATATATGTTCTTTACTATACACACAGCTGTGCCCTGTATGCCAACAATTCCTGAGACGCACTGCTTTATGTCCGGACAATTGATGTCTCTTTCCTGCCCTGTGAGTAGCACATGCATTTCACTCACTTGATTTCCCATACAGCTGGACACACAAAGACCCTGAGTCCTGTGAATGGGGCTAATTATTGCCCCCCCCCCCCAAAAAAGATCTATTCAACAGGCAAGCAGAACTTATGTGTTCAGGAACTAGATATATGTCAAGGGCTCATTTAATATTGTTTGTGCTTACTAAACTGAGTGAAAAGAATTGAGCTTGTGGGCACTACATATATATAAATATATATATATATATATATATATATATATCATCGCAACTTCATCACAAAGTTTGCAAACAAATGGCTTTGGTAAACATTCACAGTTTATTTAACTATGATATTACATTGTAAGCAGTGCTAAATATTCATGCCATTTTAAATAATACTTGTAACTTTTCATTACATTCCCCCCTTCACTATAGGGCAGATTTACTAAGGGTCGAATTCAAGGGTTAAAAAACCCTCGAATTCGACCATGGGAATAGTTAGGGAATAAAAATTCTCCAAATTTGAGTTTGTATTTGGATGATTTTTACCACAAATCGATTGGTCGAACGAGTGAATAGAAAAATTTGATGGATCAATAAAATCGTTCGAATTGATCATATAAGCCCTTCCCCTACTGTTTTCTAACAACATTTAATTGTATCAGCGCTATATGTATAAGTAAACTGTTACATATACATGCTGTATTTGTATCCCTTGCTCTGTAAAATGTTGCTGAGATGATGTTGCTATGTGAAAAATAACAACAATAAAGATTATTTGTATTTTTATATAGCAGAAAAGCTTTTTGTTTAATTTTTTTCCAGCCGAAGAAAGAAACAAATATAGTTTGTGGAATGCCAAAAAGAAATCAGCTGTTGGTATAAGAGATGCATTTTTTTCTTGGCAGCCTAGAACGAAGAAGAAAAGGGCTAACCAGAATATTTACACTCTTGTGTTTGTGTGCTAACATAGAGTATCTGCATGTGCACACTCTATTCCTCTAGGACAGACTCCTGCACAAAAAAGTGCAGCCTGGGTTTGTACATAAATAACAAGGGTGCACATTCTGTGCTGTGTCCTAGGTGAAGCCAGAAAGCGGCAGGATGAGTCTAGAAATCACACCAGCACACAAATTTACAGTTTCTAAAGCAACCCAGCCTCAGAAGCCTTTGAAAAGGCTGACTAATGTTGCTGTGCGGTAACTATTTTGTGCAGTTATCTGTGGGATTAATTCAATTTGCTGGAGGTATTATTTTTAAACCAAGGATATATAAATGAATGACTGAACTCTATATGGTTTGCTTTCTGATGTGCCTTTGCTGTATTATTATTATAACCCCCCAGTGCAATAATAAGAGGGCTTTCTCGTTCTATAAGCGGTCATTTACCCCATGTAAATGGTTTGCTAATCAGTTAGCAGTTATAAGACCTTGCATTGACCTTAGCTTTTTATTTCTTCCAATAAACAGTGCAGAATAGTAAAACAGAAATGACTTTAGTTTACACTGATTCTTTACTACTTGGTTCTTTAAAATATTTATGGGTGAGGGAAAAGCTGTTGTATAAAGGATCTTTTCATATCTATGATCCAGAGTTATGGGCAGCATGAGAAGGGCTTATTAACATAGAGTTAGCTTTCTTGACTCCAGAGGGTGGGATAGTAAACAATTGTGGTAGGCAGCAATTGAGCCCTGATATTTTATTGCCTTTCTGGAAGTCGGAGGGCTAGGAGGCCCCTGCTACCATATTCATAGCCCCAGAATCCAGGTATTGCTGCATAAAAAAATTATTCTGTCTGGCCCCTCACACCTACATTTTCCTTCTCTCACTGATAGCATTCCGTGTATCTCAAAATGTAAAAAACAAAGCTATTTTACTTTATCTTGGCAGATTAAAGGGCATGTAAAAAAATAAAATTCAATTTTTACTTTCTTTAATGAAAAAGAAACCTATCTCCAATATACTTTAATAAAAAAATGTGTACCGTTTTTATAAGAAACCTGACTGTATGCAGTGAAATTCTCCCTTCATTTACTGCTGTGGATAGGAATTGTCAGACAGTCCCTAACTGCTCTGCAGAGAAACAATGATACTTATAAACAGCAGGGGGAGCCCCCGCCTTACTTCCCAGCCATGCACAACTCAAGCAGCTTTGTTTGTTTTCCTGTTTTGATAATTTATGACAATCCTTAAAAAGCCCACAATGAGGATGTTTAACAAAATTGCAAAATGACAGCCGCCTGTGCCCAACTTTGAAAGCATACTGTAAATCATTTGTTTGATTAGACTTGTGGTGCAGTAAGTTCATGTTTATGTTTAGTATACAAAATACAGCATTTCTAGCCTTATTCTATTTTAAACTTTCCTTGTCCTCTAAATATGGCGCTTCAATGCATATTAATAAAAGCACATAAGAAGATAAATAGTGCTTGGATGGAATGGAACATAAGACATGTATTACTGCACATTTATTATTGTTATAACCCTTTTGTTATATAGCGCCAAAACATTTCCGCAGAGCTTTCTAGAGACTCTTCATCATTTACAGTGGAAATGAAACAAATAACTGTAGCTGGCATTGATTTTATTATTAAACATGTAGATACATTCGATAAGGGGGGAACTGTGATGTGGTATGCCTCTTGTTGTTCTGTCACCACACTGGCCCTGCCAATAAAGTTATGGGTCAGTAAAAGTGCCCGGTTTACCTCTGAATACGCCAGACAGGGAAAGAGTGGAACAAGAGCAACAACAGGCCCTTGGACCCAATAAAAAATTTTGTATGGGACCACCTTCATGACTTCCTAAAATACCTATTCCATCAATCAACCCATAAATGTCCAGCCATGCCATACTCCTACCCCACCTCTCAATTACTCATTGGCTTCAAGCCCAAAAGGTAAGATATGTACTATAGGATGTGCTTGTGTTATATGCCACACATCACCTAGCATTACAGCTCTTATTTGTTTTAATATCCCTCTATAATCACTTTTTTGTCCAACTATATGTATATATGAGTGTGGCTGCAAGCCTACATGCTCCCAAATAGAAGGCAGAGACCTGTGGCAATTCAAATATCGTGGAAAGTATGACTCAATATACAAACAGTTGGGTATTGCATCCTACTTACAACTGCATAAATTACCCAATTAAAGCGCTGTTTAAAAAATGGAATAACACTTGTTAACTATCCGATGCGTCAGTAGAGTAGTCTGTCATTTACTTTGCTAGAGATGCTTGTTCTGATCATTGTTATTATAAAGGAGGCTTGCTTCAGTTTCAAAGAGGAACATTCTCAGCATACGGTAAAATGTGGGTGAGAGTTGGATTTCTTAAGTGGTTCTGCTAGTTTAACAGGTCAGCTCTTCAGTACATGGCTCCTAAAAGCCAACTGCAATACCTTTATATCAGAGCAATTACTGTACAAATTACTGCTTTCTATCTGTTGCATTATGTGCAATGAGTTCTTCTCATAAAGAGCTGGAAAAAAGCGCAATATGAGCAACGAGTTCAGTTGATAAAAAGAAGGTTCTATCTTTTGTTATCGGCTGAACTCGTTGGGCCAGTGTATTGTTTGACAGATGACAGGATTTTTAGATATGCACAAAGCTAATACTTTCACAGAACAATGATCAAAAATAATATATTTGACTCTAATTCTTTGAAAGTCAATCTGAAAGTTATTTGCATAAAACTATAAAAAAAAACTGCTGTTAGTGGAGAGATGCATACAAACCAACTGCAAATGTTTCTTACACTTCTTAAAAATGGCAAACACACCCACAGGGGCAATTCCCCAGATGCAGCGCAGTGAGTCGCCCACCCACCAGGGCTTCCGATTCAGGGGCCCCCACACCCCTCGGACCCCCAAGTCATCTTGAACCAAATCCGAACCCTAATTGTCATATACAAATTAGAGTTAAGATGAATTAAAAAGAATGCCATGCTCAGTGTGAGACAAAAACCCATTGTGTGTGTGTGTGTATGTAATGAAAAAGAGATTTTAAGGACTCAGATTCTGTTAAGCCAATTCAGCCGTATCCTGAACCAAATCCTGGATTCAGTGCTTATAAAGTATTCTTTAGAATATAAAAAAAAGAACTTGGTTGAAATGATCTATATTATAAAAACGTTATTTTATTGAAGCTATAACTTGGTATTTAATTCTGCATAACAGTGACATTCAGCACTTCTACAATATAACAAGGAGCATCCCATTGCCAAGCAACATTGGCAGAAAAAGGCTTAATCCTAAAATCGTAAATGAGCGCTTAGATGCCATGGTTAGAGACTTTATAGGGCTGGTTGGGTTAATCTACCATCTTCTGCAGGCTGGATTCTGAGAAGTGCAGAGCGCTGTACAGTTGTGGATGACTTCCAAACCAACCCCATCTCAGCCCATCAGGAATCATGTTCATATATTTGCAGATGCTCCTTTCTGCTGAGTGGAAACCAGTCCTAAACGGAACACTTAACTGCATTAAATTGAACAAGATTACTGCTCTATGAATTAGAGTCAACACACGTTTATTAACTGGCAAGACAAAAATTAGATCTGTCTCTTATGATTAGTAATGGGAGCTGGAGGAGAAAATGATGGCAGTTGAAATGATACGTGAGAGGATGGTGAGATCTCCAGGTGGCCTTGGGCACACGGAGGAATGTGCTAATTTCCCAGTCTGGAAGCATCTTTCCATTGCATCTGTGTGTTGAGCTTGCAAAAGGCAGTGTCAGAAGAATACAGAATTTACCTTGTCGCCTGCACGAAAACTGGTTCTCTTTCTGCTTTTCTACCCTGTTCATTAAGTAGCCTATTTTTGTTTTTCCACCAAACAACTATTTTTGCACAGTTACAGTAAATGTAATTCTAAGCAACTTTGTAAAATAAATCCATTACCCGTTAAAAAAGAGCTTGTTCACCTTTAATTTAACTTCTAGTATAGTATATAGTACAGTTACTGAATGGCTTCTTATTCAACTGGAGGCATGGTTGCTAGGGTAATGTGGACGCTAGCAACCAGATGGCTGAAAATGCAAACTGGAGAGCTGCTGAATAAAAAGCTAAATAACTCAAAAACTTCAAATAATAAAAATGAAAACCAACTGCAAATAGTCTCAAAATATCACTCTCTGAATCATACTAAAAGTTAACTCAAATGTGAACGCCTTTAAAGGCAGTGTTTGTCTGTTCCGATTCTCTGCACTCCTGACTCTGACTCTTGTAACAATTTAGCAAACCAGCTGATTAAACCGATTATAAGAACTAGAGGACTCCATATTACTTTGTTATATGCGTTGACCCAAAGAACAGAAAGAGACAAACTTACTGCTTTCAGCTGCATTTACATTTTCAAATAAATGTTTAGACCACTGACATTCGATGAAATATATAAATATATATATATATACCATACTATTCTATAAGCATTATTTGCTTGGGCCCAGCTATTTGTTTCCTATCCCACAAGCAATGTCTGGCAGTGGTGGTTCTCTCAGCCACCAATGAGTTAAACAAAATGGCATTCCATCACTGTTTTGCAATGAAAACAACATGTAGATTACTACCTTCAATATAGAGTTTGCTTTTCTCGTGAACCTACATTTTTGGCTGATCGTGCAAGATCTTGGCTCTGTTTGTGACATAGAAGAACTGGATTGTCAGGAAATGCCACACAACTTATTACAAGGCAGAATATTTATGCAGTGACTATAACTAGCTGTATATCTTCAATAATGATTAGAGGGTTAAAAGATGAATTTCCACACCTGGTCCCTTTTCTGCACTGCAGGTTCTCTTTGTTGGACATTAACGTAACTAGTGGGGGGTGGGTTCTGGAGCGGGACCCCACCACCCTCCTCCATATGCGATTTTCCGGTCGGAATCTGCGATAATTCGTCCAGAATCAGCAGCAGGTGAGCTGCGGGCCCTGGCCCAATTGCACCCTCTGCTCCCCCGGTAGTTACGCCACTGCTGTTGGAATAACATAGCACAAGTCAGCCTGCATGCTACTTCACAGGTATGTTAGTCACCTGGACTTGGCTACATTGTCTCAATAGTCAGAACCACCAAGGAAAAGAATAGAAAGGGTTAGGCAGGCACTTGTTTAAGCAACATGAAGGGTTACACTGATTATGAGATCATTATGCATTTATAGTGCATTTATTAAGACACATCAATGCTTTTTCAGTCTGACAAATTTCAAAATACAGTTCACTGATATATTTTGTAAATTCCATATATTTTGTAAATGTAAAGTGGACCCGTCACCCAGACACAAAAATCTGTATAATAAAAGTAATTTTCAAATTAA
>CM044447.1:83567585-83601304 GCA_024363595.1 Xenopus borealis | reverse complement strand
CAACATCCAAGGGGTTGGAGAGCAACATGTTGCTCGTGAGCTACTGGTTGGGGATAACTGCTTTAAACTGTTACAAAAGTATCTATTCTGGGCTCTATGCCAAAAGCCAATTAAGTTAGAACTGTTGTATCTGTGTCTGGCTGTTCATTGCAGGAGATCAAAGAGAAAGTTGGGACATATCAGTAATAAAACCGGACCTGTGGGCTGAGCTATCAAAATCGGGACTATCCTATGAAAAACGGGACATGTCTCTTAAAGTATCTTATAAACAATTATGGATCGGATTTGTGAGCTTTTCAAGGGACCATTTCTAAATAATACCAAAAGTCTATGACAATAGTTAACTAACGGGTGCAAAACTGCACCAAAAGAAAGAAAAGGAAACTTGGTCTTGTGCCTGGCTATTCATTCCATATCACCCCTCATTACTACGTTTATTCACTTATATTCAATATCATTCTAAAGATCGTTATTTCTGCCATCAAAGAGAATCCTTGAACTTCATTAGGAAAAGTGAAATAGAGGCATCAGCTTGTCCCCTCTTTCACGAAAGCACAAAACAAATGAAAAGCAGAGCGTTAATTTTTTTGGGGCCAAGCACAGAAAATGCCATTGTTAAACATGTGCTTTCTTCAATGCGCGCCAAAGTTAATGCATAACAGAAAATGCGGCTGTTAAAATACCTCCCTTTGTAATGAGAATTTATTCTGTGCACCAATGCAAAACCTATTCTCTGCAAGAGAAGAATATATTACATTGATTGTTGCTGAGCGAATAAAAATGTTAAACAATATACATTTAACAGCTTGAAAATGTATTGTCACCAGCTAGGAGCATTGTCACTCGCTATCATAGCAATAATGGCATCCAGGCCTTTTTCATGACCCATCACAGTCAAGAAAGAGTTCTATATTAATACAATAACCCACCAGGAAATGGGGCAGTGAGCTGTTTTATATAATAGCATGTGTTTATAGCAGACACTGGCAATCTTTGTTATGTTTGATCAGATTTATATCTGCACCACTCCATTTAATATTATATGTTATTTATATCGTACCAACATATTACATGGTGTTTTACAGAGATTATATACTAGTCACTGTCCCAGTAGAGCGAACAGTCTAAAAGGTCAGTTTATTAAAGCGCGTTAATATTTTGCATTCAAAATATATATAAAATGATCTGCAAATAGGTTATCGCCAGTTTATTAACTTCCGATGAATATAAATTTGCAAATTTTCTTGCATAAGAATATTTGATTGTCAGTTATATAATTTGCTGAAAATAACGATATATACAAATTAACGCCCGGTTTACTATTCAGCGAAATGTACAATAGACAAAATTGTCACTAGAATATTCGCAAAAATGTACTGCCACCTGAATCGAGGTACTTTATACCCATAATTTATCCATCCACACACACATACCCTTCTGCCAATAGAATCATATGAACAAGAAATCATACCAGTTATGTTTTTGCATCATTTAAATGCACAGTTTAATGAGAATTAAACTCCCATTAAGAATTTTTTGGCCATAAAATAAGTTAAAGTCACTATATAGATGGCGGTAGAATTTTCTGGCGTTAATTTTGTCTTTCACACATTTCACTGTTTAGTAAACCAGGCGTTTTAATGTGTACATAGCGTTATTTTTAGTAAACGTGATAACTGGCGAACACATATTCTTGCGCAAGAAAATTAGCAAATTTATATTCGTCGAAAGTTAGTAAACTGGTGCTAACATATTTGCCAATAGTTTTGTATGTTTGTAAGTCAATAAACTCACGAAAACAAATTCTGAGTCAAATTTGTCTATTTTTTGAGCGCAAATCTTTACCGCACTTTGGTAAATGGACCCCTTAGAATGGTTCCAGAGATGTAAACCAAAAATATAATTTTGCCTAATAAAGAAAATGCCATTCTTCCCAACTTCCCAATTTATATTCATTACAAATTGTGCCACTCTATTCTTTGCACTGTTGGTTGTAACTTTTGAAACAATGTAGTTAAAGTCAGTAAAACGGGTGAAAAAAAAAAAGCTGCAAAGCACTGTGAAAAATGAAATCTTGGCAGAAGGAGCGCTACACTGTTTCAAAAGTGAAAAACAGAAGCGGAGCAAGGGCCAGAATTGTTTTCAATAGAAATTACTTTCACAAATAACTTGAAAAATCTGTGAAAAGTTGTCATTCATAATGGCATGCTGCTTAGAATGAAATATTTTTTTCATTAGATAATTTTTTACACAAATTATTTCTAATCTATATACTTAAGGCTTACAGAGCAATACAACGTCAAAAACACAGGGAGTTAAATGCCAACTGCCAACTCCATCATCAGTACATAGACTCACTGCAGGGTCTAAGGTTTGTAGGACTATATAGCAAACTGTGCTGGGACATGAAAAACAGGGATATAAATCTTGTGACAACATTAACCCTGGCTGCCAACATTCCTTCCGAGTAGCATTTATGTTTCCCCAAGCTGTGATTACATTTAGCAGGTTGTTCTGGGCCGGATGCAATAAGTTGCAATTTGTCATTAGCACATATATATATAATTCTCTGTTAAAAGAACATTAACATTGAATAGTGCAATTCTCATATTAAATGCAATACTTAAAGAATAGCTTTTATCTAATAATGACCCTTATTTCTAAAGCTGGATGTACCTTAACATAAAGAATAAGCAGTTATGCTTGGTTATTATGTAAATGACCGAATCTGGTACCACCCCACTGAATTCAATTTATGTAAAAAAAACATTTTTATTTAAATAAACACTTGCATCACTCATGTTTTCTGATCCTAAAGAGAAAATACTCCCTTACATTAGTATCTACCATCCATTTATTGTATGTCACAAAAATAATTTCATATGCATTTAACTTATATTATAATATGTGGCTGTGTGGATGGGTGTGTCATATTCATGCACTGGATGTGCCATTCTCTACAGCAGTGATCCCCAACCAGTGTCTCCTGTCAACATGTTGCTCACCAGAACCTTGTATGTTGTGCCCAGAGGCCTCAAAGCAGGTGTTTATTTTTCCATTCCTGGCATGGAGGCAAATTTTGGTTGCATAAAATCAGATGTCCTGTCAAACACAGCCTCCGGTAGGCTGCCAGTCCGCATTGCACCACTCTGGAATTTTTTTCATGCTTGTGCTAATCCCTAGCTCTTTTCACAATTGCATGTAGCTCACGGGTATTAAAGGTTGGGGTTCCCTGCTCCACAGAAAACAGGCAAACAGGGTGCTCTACTACCTTTCAACATAGATATCTACTGATCTCTTTCACTAACAAAAAATTTACAGTTGAACACAGAGACATGTGTTCCAGAAATGAAGACTAATGCGTTTGTGGGTGTGTGGACAGTTCAGGTGAACAAAGTATTCAGGTGCTACTTTAAGTCAGTTACTCCCATAGGAAATGGGAGTTTATCACATTCCAGTGCCCTTAGGTATAAAGAGTATCCTGTGTTGTCATTATCATTTTAAAATCAAGCTTAAAAGGAGAAGTCTCACTTTTCATTAAGATGGCTCAGCTAACTAAATAGCATGGGAATTAAGGCATTTTTGAGTGATTATTGCCAAAAGATACTGCAATGCTTGTCAATGTAGTCAATGTAAAGGGACCTTTGTTGATTAGATTCTGTGACCCAGCATATTCCCAAAGGTTTCCTCCCTAAAGTGGGAATGCAGCCAGTAACAATGTCTGAGTATTGCAGGAGCATGGCCATTATTTTGACAAATACTTAGAAAATAAAACACAATTATTTTAGACAGCGTGTAGTAACACACTACAACATTCTCTGAAAGCAGAAGAGAAAAAATCAATGGCGAAAAAAATAATTCCCCAAACTAATAAGCAGTGGAGCCACATAGACATCTTTACACTGCAGCTATACAGTACCTGCCAACCTAATGGGAATGAGAAAGGAGGGCAGGGCAATTCTGGTTGCTTCATGATAATTTCATTGCTAATCAGTACAATGTTTCAACTACAAAATCTAGCTGAATAAACCCTTCCATATTTGAGTATCTAAATCAAGTTTCAGGGATTGGTAAATTAAAGGAGGATTAAAATTTAACAAAGAATTATGCTACAAATGTTAAGACTTATGGATTGGGATTCTATACTAGGCCAAATACAGCAAAACCTATTAGCAGTGTCTCTGAAGATGCCCCAGTAGATTCCAATCTTCTTTTCTGCTGATTCATGACGCATGCTCTGGGCCACTGTCAGTTGCTTGAGTTTCAGAATATAAAGCTGGAAGGATTTAATCATCCCTACTGTATATAAATGTATGCCCTGTGAGAGGGATGCACTCCCATAGTCTCAGTGGTCCTGATAATAGTTTCTGTTCCATAGTTTATAATAAAGAGGCAGAAAATGGTTCTGTTTCTCTGGAGGATGTATACAGTATGCTGCTGGAGATTCTGAGGCAGGAGGCCTCAATTAGGACCTGAAGTGGAGAAGGGTCCCTAAGCCAGAACCCTAATGGAGGCCTGATAACTTAGTGAAGTAGAAGAAATGTACCTTGTGAATGCTAGATTCTAAATAGTAGCTGGTAGCTTCTGTTATAATACACTCTAGTAGTTGCAATACAGACAGTATATAGGAACATCATTGTGGAGTCCCTTGTAAACCCCATCAGTTGGGGTCACCCCTGTACTCACAGTCTTTGAGGCAGGACTGGACTGGGATTCAAAATAAGCCCTGCCATTCCTGGTATAAAGAGGCCCAAACAGCCCCCACCAGCCCACTTAATAGTCACTTTCTATGGCAACTTACAGCAGCCCCTCTGGCATTTGCCAGACCCCACAGATTGCCAGTCCAGGCCTGCTTTGAGGGAAGATTTTCCTCAATGTCCCACACAGACCACAAAATCTGGCTGTTAGTTACAGCAAAAGGCTCCCTCTGCTTCTTGCAGTAGCAGGCGGTACCCCCAGCTCCCCTGAGAGTTCCTAACACAGCCAGGTCGCCTGCCTGTGCCCAGCTGAGAGACACTCTCTAAACTTCCAATTAAGTTTAAATACCCTTTCCACAGGATAGCCTTCTATGCTCTTATTAGTAACATCTCCCTTGAAGCTTTCATCTCCTATTGGGGAGGGGGAAAAAATACACATTTTCACACTTTTCTTTGGGCACTCTACCACAAAAGGAATAATTTTCTTTTTTTAATTCTCTATTATAATTGTTATTCATGTTTTTATCAACCACTAGGACCCAAGTTACAAAGATACATGTTGCCCCATGTCTGAGCTACAAATCTAATACATATCTATTATGAAAAAAGGGTGTCTAATAGTGTATATATAGACAGAGTTCAAGCTTTATTTGAAGCCTGTCAGTGCTTCTACATGAGCACAGACTTCAGGCATGACACTTGTCTTCTCTGACTTTGTTCCCAACAGCTTCTGGAAGCTAAAGTGTCTGTGAAACAAATTCTCACTTATTAGCTGCAAAAAGCAGGATGAGATAAATACAAAAGAGTAGAAACAAAACCTCCTCTTCAGGAGCCTGGCAGTAATAATTAAATCTTATCAAACGTTTCTTAAGAGGATGCCAATCCTGCAGTAGGAGTGAAACTTATTATTTTGAGATTTCCAGGGGTTAGTGGTGGCACCTCATGCATAACTAATCCACAGAGCATCTTCTCAGCTAGTTAAATGGAGGAATCATTTTAATATTCCATGCCTTAGGTGCTGAAAGCTGATAGACAAGTATTTATGTGCATTGAACACTGCTGGGTCATTGCAAAGAAGGGAATTAATTGTTTAAGTGCAGATGAAGTTTGCATGCAAATTTGCCCTTTGCTTTTCTTTGATTTCTTTAGCATTTTACCAAGGCAGAAGAGCTGAAACTCCAGTGACCCAATGCTGGGTTCTGGTGGGCTACTGGATGAATGCCTCAAATCACCTTTGACATGAATGTTACTGTTAATTGGGAGACAATTTGAATGAATGCTAGCCCCTGTCGTATACTGGCTCAGCACAATTTTTCTAAATGACAGGCTTTGTTTATTTGAATAATAATCTAATGGCATTGCTTTCAGCTTAACCCTTTCTGTGGCAGAGGATGGTACAGAGCCTTCTGACAACAAAGAAAGCAAATTTTCAACCAACCAGAGGTGTGATTGAAGTAACAGTGATTCACTTTCCAACATCATTTTGTGGTGGGACTGGAGCAGCAGAACACTGGGAGAAATCCAGGTGAGCTCCGGGCTGCTGACTCAGACCCGCACCCAGGTGAAGACTGTGTGCGCTTGCCATGCTTCTCCCATCATGGCTGCTAAGGACATAAGTTAAATGTATGCATGGGGAGGGGTAGAGTTACAGCATTGGGTACTGCTTGGGGGCCCCTGAGGTGGCAGCTCCAGTAGGCAATGGACCCCCTGACCCTGTTTATAATCATTGTGTGGTCAGGGTTACTCTATGCCAGTGGTTCCCAAGCCTGGAGCAGATGAAGGAAGGCTCAACCTGAAGACCACTTAGGGTGAGAAGGCCAAATAGAGTAAGTTGTGGGGTGAATAAATGCCCTAAATAATCTTGAAACTATGGACATAATAGCAACATTAGCACTAAGCAGGCACAAATAAAGATGTGAGCAGTTCGTCAACAGCTTCTCTGTGCTTCTGTCAATTACTGGTACACAAACCCTAAAGAATTCTTTTCTATTTTCGCAATCAAGCACATTCTAATATGCAGCCAGCAACGCACTTTCAGCATCATCAGCAGCAGCACAGAATGTGGATTAGCCCTGTAAAGCCCTTCCCACAGAGAGCATGCTAAAAGCCTAATCATTTATTTCTCATCAGTCAACAAAAGCCAGCACCTCTAATGACTGCATTAGAATAAATTTTTTGCGCATTCGCCAAAACCTTGGAAATTACAAACACGCTATCTCTAGAGTAGTAGCGCACCTAAAGAAGGTCAAGATATTTACTTAGCGATAGAGGTGCAAGGGATTTCAATAATGTGGGAGCCCTTTTCCAATCTGATCACGGAAAATCTATCAGTATTATGTTGCACTGCATGCAAAACAGCTTCTTTAATTATGGAAGCTTTCGCTCCACTGTAGTGTGTGGTGATTAACTAATTTTGCAGTATCTAGGGAAACATTTGCATCTTTTGGGTCTATTATGCTTGCGCTCTGCCATGTAACCATTTCCTACCTCGAAACACGCTGCACAAAGCAGAACCTTCTGTAGAAATAAAGTGGTTAATAAACCTTTGTGGCTGCAGTTCGAGGCAGATGAAAAAAGGAAACTCAGTGAGAGGAATAAAGTGAAATAATGAAACACTAGGGGAAAGGAGGTTAATTTGAGAAATACAGTTTCACCCTGATTATCCAGGTGAATGGACAACTTGATTTACAGTACAATAAAGAGAGAGAGAGCATAAAGGTTCCTGAATGCTGTTTATTTTGTCTGTTTAACCAAATAGTCTTATACTTGTACTTGTTTACATGCTGCCCAAAATAAGATCCCCCAATCGGACTTGGTTATCATAATTATCACTTAAGCATGCCTTTATGACTACATAAGGAACCTAACCTACAACAGAACGAAACGCTTTTCTCTGCTCTGGTAAACTTGTGAGCCAATGATCAGATCATACGTTGGGGTCTACAGAAGGTAGGGTTGCCACAGTTTGGTATCTCTGACTCCAGGTGCTGTCCTTATAGCCACAGCTATGACGTGGCTATCAGCGATTGGTTGATCACCACGTCTATCTCAGGTAATCCTGTCCGTTTTTTCTAATTTGGAAAACGAGGCAGGTAGTTTTAAGATCTGTCGGACAGGGAATGCATCAGTTAGCAGATGTGCTCCTCGTCCAATGGGATTTCAAACCTGCCCAATTGATATCTGGCTATACAAGGGCAAACAAGCTGAATACTCAGTCTCAAGGGGCCAAATTGCCTTGTAGTAAAAGGGGAGGTCCACCAAAAATATAACAAAAGAAGATAAAAAATGCAATTCTAAGCAGCTTCTTAATACACATTAATTTAACATTTTTAATTATGTCAAAGCTGTTCTATTGCAACGTAAACACACTAATACAATACACAGATGTATGCTCTCTATACATACCTAGGTACAGTGGGCCAGTTTAGCTGTTTCCAATCATACTTCTTAACTAAATGAGCAAGTATGGGTGTCTTTTGACTAAGAGTTTGCTCACATTTGATCTGTTCAAGGTTAAAATGTAATTTGGGAAAGAAGCACCTTCACAAACAGCATTGCAACTAATTGTAGCAAGCAGAATACCTAAGACAATAGAACTACTGCACATTGTCACGTCCTACACTAGATGGGTTAAGGATTCTTTTAATCAGTCTACAGATGAAATCTGATTATGAAGAGTGCCATTTTTATTTCAGGCAAGATGAAGGTAATTTGCTTTCCTTGCATCTGTTCTCCCACCAGCGCAGTAAGGACCAGGCTAATTAAGGGAGGAAAAACATATGGTCCTATGGATAGGCCAGATTGCTTGTCAATCACACACTCAAGATGCTTGTAGTGCGTAGCGGATATGAGAAGCTCTGATTGCTGGAGGAGACTGGGTTTGGATACAAAAAAATGTAAAAAAAAAAACTCAAAATGATTTAACATATTTAATTATTGTAAATATCCATTCTACTACTTTGCCAATTACCCTCAATACAGCTTCCTTGGGCTAATCCTTCACGGGAGTACATTATTAACCAGCTGTTGTACCTGTAATTATAATTAAAAGACATTTGGCATGGAGCGTGTTACATAATGAGAATTCAGCACAGCTTGGCCTTGTATTTGCCTATCAATTAAGGGGTCATTTGCAGACACTACTGTACCACTTTGTGGGTAATATAGGCATCCACATACCTAAAGACAGTAAAACTCTACAGATATACTTTCTTTACATTAAGGAACCTGCTGATTTACAGCCATTCAATCAAAAATAGCACGGTTCTAAAGTACAATGCAGCAAATATATTCTATAAGTAGAAAGAATGGGAAAAAGGGCAAAGCTATAGGATGTTTGCAAAATAGCCCGAATTTTGTAGCAATTTCATTTTAAACAATAACATATTCTCAGTTAATCTGATTTTACCAACTAGGATTTCAATTCCTAAAGGTTTTTTTCTAATAAAATGCTGGGAACTTCCAAGGTCTAGTTGGACCTTGACTTCTACATCAGTAGACATAGACCATTTATTAATTGCCTACCTTATTTTAGTTTACCTGCTTGAGATTTGTTCTATCACAAATTTAAAGGGGCTGTGGGCACCCACAAATTAGGGCTTTGCCCTTGGCTCAATGGTAACGTAAAATCGGATCTGGGTTGTACTCTTGAAGCTGACATTAGTAAGTGTCCCAACCTCCTGTGTCATCGTCTGCCTTCCAATTTACCAGCTCTCATTGCATTATGACAGAGACACAAGTTCTACTACCATTACTCATTCAGTTCTATTGGTTGCTGGAAGATTTGTATCTTTTCCTCTTGATGTTGAGATCAAGAAGGGCACTTAGAATAATTTAGCCCCTACAGATTTCATGATAGCAGTTCTAGACACTGGTGAGGTATCAAATTCAACATGTACTCTTCCCATTCTTCTCATGTGGTATACTTGCCATACCACACGTTGCCAGGCAGTTTAAATCTAGTGAGGATATGGGGAAAGGTATGTTTCTGAAAAAATCATATTCAATAATATGTTCTAAATCGTGTAAGGAAACCCTCCTTTTAAATATATTATATAATTCTGAATATTACTATACGTTTTAATGCACTGGATCAATGTGCATTTTGGCTGTAAGTTAATTTGAGTAAAGTGACTTGAAAGAGAGCGCCTTACATCAAAACACCCAAGATGCTACCTATATTCTCCTGTGATCTTGTCTTGTCAGAAGTAGGTCTCCTGCTGCCATTCTGCATAGTTAAACCCACATATTCTGCCATTATTGGCAAAGCACTTTCAAATCCAAATCAGAATTGTATCCCTGCTGACCTATCAGTGTGGGTTTGGACTTGTTGGACATTGTGGATTTTTCTTTCTTGTGATGTTAAATATTACATTACATTAAGCAGAGCCTCTCCAATTAGCAGGCAAGGACACTGCATGAATCTACAGGAGCATGATGTAATTATAGGCTTATGCATTTGTGTTTCTTCCTTGCCCAGAAAGTACTTGGAATAATACAATCCTGCAAGATGCGTCTAATTCTCGGAAAATCCAAGTGGGGATGCAACTAGACGCTACATCTTGTGCACGGCTCCACAGCAATGAGCCTGTAGGAACCCAAGGCTGCTGTAATTTGCATCTTGCTAATTTCAAGGGGTAAAGGCAAAGGGAGGATGTAACCTGGTAAATAGAGTGTGCACCATTGCAATGTTAATTTGGAATGTACAGCAAAGATAATATCCTCTGTCTCACAGTTTCACATCCACCCAGTGTTAATTAGATGCACATAGTAACATGCAGCAAACTATTTTGATGATCTCCAAAAAAGGGAGTTTTTTTTAAAAAAAAAAAGCCTGATCCATGTCATCAATTGTACTCCAAACCTCAAAGACCTTTAATCACAATCAGTGTTAGACTAAAGCTGGCCATAGACGCAACGATTCGATCGTACGAATCCTCGATTCGTACGATTTTCGGATCGTGTGTGGAGTGTTCCAACATTTGTTGTGCCATGCCGATCGGTCGTTTGGTCGATCGGCCAGGTTAGAAAATTTCTGTCGGCTGGCGATAATATCTTTGCGTCTATTGCAGATCGTACGATTTTCAGTGGGAGACCGTCACTAGGTTTTTAATCGTACAACTTTCGTACGATCCTTGTCAGGGGCAGAACGTCAGCTGTCTGTGCTTTTTACTACTTTAGTTGATCTGAAGGTTAGTGACAGGTCGGGAGATGCAAAGATCCGATCGTTGGAATCATCTTACGATCGGATCTTTGCGTCTATGGCCAGCTTAAGAGGAGCTACATATGAGCCATTGGCTTACTATATGTAAAGACAGAAAACTGTGCATTTCAAACTTGGGGAGAGGAAATGGAAAGCAATAGTACAGAACAAACTACACAAAAAGGAGAAGGGGCAAAGTCATTCCAGTTTTTGGAGGGATGATCTTTTGTAGGCATGTTGGTAGTTTTATTTAGCATATGCTTTCTGGTGACTGAAGCAACAAAATCAACTAATGCCCAAACTTGAACATTATTTTGTACCATTTTCTAATAATATCAAAGAGCACGACATTTTACTGTACAATGTAACAAAATTATAGAATTGGTCAAGAGTCAGAATACCTTTGCATGGGCATTTAGGCTTTACTTGCCTGATATGTAGTACATATGAGTAGGTTTATGTCTAACATCTGGTCAGTTTTTAGGTTTTAAACTCTCTCTCTATTTTTCTGTTCTCTACCAAGATACACATACATACAGTATGTGCTGCACGGAAATAGAGATATACCATGTAGGATGTACATATTTTTTAGCAGTCAAGAAAGCATCTGCCTTGCTTAATGAACTACTGCCCCTAAGCAAAGAGTAAGTGAACATGGCTCTACTGCCCCTTGTCTACTACATACTGCTGCTGGGAGATTAATGATTTTAAATGAGCCAAAAGAGTTAGTACACTAATTGCCAATGTAGACTCATAGTCTGTACTTGTGAAATTACAATTATTTTCCCTATTTTTTCAAACATAGTTTTATACAACTGTACTTCATAAAATCAACATGCACAGAGAAAGGAAATGTTCTACACAAAAGGCTGCATTCATGTCACAGTATATTCAAATAAATCATTTTATCTTCTTTCTTGCTGCGAAATGAAATTTGGTGATATATCTGTGCAGTCCTTTAGGGGAGGCTTCACTGAACAGCTCCAATAGTCTGGTAACTCCCCGCACTCATCAAGCATGGAAATGTGGAGGCATTCCATCTCATAAATAAGTTGCCATATGTGCCAATACACCAATGTCTTTTTTTGTTCATGGAAACTGGACCATACCATATGCAATCCATCTCTGCATAATATGTGTGTCACGTAAGTGCTGACACAGAAGGGCTGGGGAATGTGTGACTGTTATATGCTGACACTCACAGACGCAGGATGGAAATGACACATTTGCAGAATGGGACTTTCAAATATGTCTCTGCTGAGATTTAGGGCATTGTTTCAATGCCTTTTAAAATCTAAGGCATTATCATTATTTTCATAATAGATGCAATATTTTCCATACAGATATGAAACAACAGTAATTAGCTCAGCTATGGAAAAGAAAAACAAATGGAAGAAAATTGGACAGCACAGTTTGAGCTCAGTTTTATCGATTTGTGCCAGCAATTTTTATTTCCATTTATCATTTTCCTAAATGTTGCTTTTAAAATCTCTCCATGTGATTTTTCCACCACGTAAAGAGAAATACTGAAGGAGACCATCTTGGCTCTTTCCCAGAGAAGAACCAAGGCCAATGTGTTTGGCAGAAATAACTGCAATAGAAGAGTAAAGCTGGCCATAGACACAAAGATCCAATTGTGCAAATCCTAGATTTGTACAAATTTGGGACTGTGTGTGGAGTGTCCTAACATTTGTCGTGCCATGCCGATCCGTCGTTCAGTCAATCGGACAGGTTAGAAGATTCCTGCCGGATTCCGATAATGTATGTCTGTATGAATTGCAGATTTTCAGTGGGAGACGGTCACCAGCTTTGTCGGACATAAACTTTCATACTATTGCTGTCAGGGGCAGAACATTGGCTGATCTGTTCTGTTACTACTTTATTTAAACTGGAGGTTAGTGGCAGGTCGGGAGATGGGGACGTCCAATCGTTTGTCCGATAGTGCAGGTAAAGCTGCATGTCTATGGCCACCTTTAGAGCAGAACTGGTTAAACTGTTCCCCCCTGTTTTAAGAACATGATCCTCCTGACTTGTGTAATACACAGTTATTACATGATAAGCCAATATTCACAGTGTTTTAAAATGTATACAGATGAAGCCATTATGGATTGTGCATTTGACACAGAAAAGCCTAACTCATCTATCCCATTTATCCCACTTAGCACAGAATATTATGTCACAGCATTCCATCCACTTAAAGAGTTCACCATTCAAAAGAATGGTGCTTTGGTATGCTAATGAAAAGGTTAAATGCATTAAATGAGTTAAGATAACTTTAGATAACACAGTTTCTTCAATTAACCCTGAGTCATGAAGCATTTAACTCACAAATCCCAGTGGCTGCATCTGTAGGTCATACAAGATAATGAAACAACAAGGGCACATTCTGTATTAAAAGTTTCATTTTTCAACGTGTGCCTTTCAGCTCACTGACTCTGTAAACTGTTCAAAGTTGATACATTAGTTGAAACTTTTCTTATCTTTGCCCCTTATTAAAGGCAGCTGTTAGAACTAATGCAATAGTTGCTAATATACCACAGATGCTGCTGAGAAATGTAGCAACTAATGTAGCAAATTGTAACAGTTCTGAATCTGCACCTGGATTACGGAGCTTCCAGACTGAAACACCAGGGACAGGGGGACATTAAGGGGCACGTTTACTAAGGGTCGAAGTGAATATTAGAATTCAATTCTAAATTAAAAAATTTGTATTTCGAAGTAATTTTGGGCTACTTCGACTATCAAATAGAATTTGAAAATTCTAATTTTGAAGTACTGTATCTTTAAAGTCCTTCGCATTCGCCACCTTAAAGCTGCTGAATTGCCATTTTAGCCAATGGGGTACGTACTGGAATCTGTTCTGAAATTTTTTCCTAAGAATTCAAAAGATTTCGCACAAAATGGTTCGAATCATTCCAATCGAACGATAGAACTATAGAACTATTTCAGTTCAGTGGAAAACAGATCTATTCGATCCATTTTCGCTTGAAAATGCCTTTAAAAAATTTTGATGGTCGAATTTCAAAGTTTTTTTAACTTCGAAATTCGACCCTTAGTAAATCTGCCCCTAAACTTTAAATTTCAATTTTGGAAAAACTGTAAAATAAATCTTTAAAAATGGAAAGCCATTGAAAAAAAGTATTTTCTGGTGAACAATCTGAACTGAAAAATTTTTGGATGGTGAACAAGCCCTTAATGAATATAGTGGAATGGGAGGCAGCTGAAGGAATTGCAAATAACTGTACAAAACTTTGTGGCAGAGATTATGTCTGATCTGGCCCAAGGTCAAACAATAATATTATCCATTTTACTAACATGAAGAGTCAAATTTGATTATACCGACCAAAATCAGGTGTTTCGACTGTTGCTCAGATCAGTTGAAGAACCCAGTGGATCCTTTTGGCAAATGAAGTGCTACAAGTGCCATACTGCTAGCGATTTACGTTCAAGCCAGTGGTATAGCATGGGAAGGCAGTTTGGGGAGATTGTCGCCCAGAAGAAGAGGTGATTAGTCACCAGGTGACTAAATCTCCCCAAATCTGCCCATGTGTCACTACCCTTAGGCTTCTCTTATGTAATAAATGGATACTGTCATGGGAAAACATGTTTTTATTCAAAACAGTGTTAATAGTGTTGCTAGTAGTCTTTAGCCTTAATCATTTGTATGGTTTAGTTTTCCTTTAACAAAAATAGGTCAATTTTATGAGCCCCTATGCACCCAGATAAAACTAAGGTATCTAGGATAAAAAAAAATAGTTAATGCAGAATCATATACATTTTGTGTATTTCTGAGCTTGTTATGCATTAGTGGTGGAAAGTACCCCTACTTGCAGTGTTGATATGTATTAGGGTGCATCAGTTCACACTTATTTGTTCGTCAGTGTATAGAACAGCATTTGCATGTTTCATCATAAAAGGCATCACAAACACTTGCGTCAACAAACAGATGAAACCATATCATTTACTATAAGACAAGAAATATCATTTAAAATAAGACAGGCAGGGACAATGATCCCTTTAATGATTAATTAGCTAGATCAGCCTGGTCGCAATTCAGGTAATAGATCCCTTTCTTCAGTGAAATGTTTACCGTGTATCTGTTTCAACAGCCAACACTGAATTCTCTACTATCAGGCTCTGAATCCAAATTGAAAGTGCTCCTTGTCTGTATGGATAATGCTGGCGGCTGAAGAATGTTTTCTTTAGGGACACGAGGCTCCGCTTTCAGGGCATTTAGAGGAATCAATACAGTTTGCAAAACAGCAAATCAGAATGCTCGACAGAAGCCTTCTACTGTAAGATCACTACAGGCAGCGGGGAAAGTGAAATATCCCTTTCACAAAACAGCATTAACACCCTAAGCTGTTACCCAAAGCCAATACAAATGTAAAGGGGAAATGTAGATGTAAGGAGTAAAAATATATTCAGCTGTGGTCCCCAAATACATTTAGCAGTCTCAAGGATGTTTTTTTATACAGTGAATAAAATACCCCCTATTGTAAAATATAAGGATATTATAAGTCACCGAGGAGTTCATGACCATGAAGGCCGAGTGCTTTTATACAGGTCATAGAACTCCAAGGTTACTTCTAATATTTTCCAACAATGGGTACTTTATTTATTATAATACACAAGTTTTATTGAGTCATGTGACAAAAATATCATCACTATTCACCGTTTATAACTGATGACATCAGTAGTCACCGTTTATAAGGATATCATTTACAAGATATTCATGGCTTTTTTGTATTATATCTGTTTATTTATCAGTCTTTACCAGTCACCTGTTGATGTAGGAGTCAGGCAGAAGTCGCTTGAACCATTTGAAGATGTTAATAGCCTCCATGATGTTCGAGTTTTTTTTCAGAGGGTTTTGCCTGAAAACTTGATCAATTCGAGCGTTTAGAAAACTCAATTAATTCATGTTTTCAGGTTTCGCAACTCAAACTTGATTAATTAAATAAGAACCCATTTGAGATGTGAGTTCATTTGACTTCTTTCGAGGTATAAAAAAAACTCTAACATTCAGCCTTTGATAAATAACTCCCTTAATCTGAATGCTTAGTTGTAGGTCAGTAGATTGCAATGAATAGTCATCGTACATGACAATAAAATCTGAATGCCAGCTTTATGCATTGTATCTGTTATGACTTGATCTAAAAACGTGACTGTGTCATAAGAATTAAAAGAAGAGAACCATATGATTAGCTTGCAAATAATAAATAGTAGGGATGCATCAAATCCCTTTCTCAGCCTGACATTTTTCATGCTTAAGGTCACTTCAGGAAAAGTGCATTACTTGGCAATGTGCTTTTACCACAGTGTAACCTTAAACCTGGAAAATGTCTTCATCATTAGCAAGCTGTTGCCTTCCTTGTTGACAAAGTGAACAGTTGGCAGAGAAAGGGTGAAACTATCTTGAATTTTGCCAATTACACTCAATTAAAATAGTTTAAAATGACCATTTTAAAATCTAAGGTGAGAGCTATTTTATGGATTATCTGAAACTTAATGTGACTTAATTTGCTGATGGGAAAGGGTGTAGATATTTAGTTAAAATATACTCGATTTAAAAATCTTTAACAATGTTACATGGTATAAAAGCAGCATGAGGTCAGAATAGAAATGTGATCCTACTTTTTTGCTAGTAAAATTAGTAGCAAACATTTAGGGGCAGATTTATCAAAGGTCGGATTTTCGAAGTTATGTGAACTCTAATAAATTCAAATTTGGGAGGTTATTTATTAAAAAAACTCGACCGACCCAAAAATTCTAATCGAATTAGAATCGAGTTTTCCTCAGAAAAAAACTTGAATGTCACGAAGGCAATTAACATATTCAAATGGTTCAATGGACCTCTGCCATCGACTTGTAAATTACCCCGGCAGGTTTTAGATGGCAAATATTAGAATAAGAACTGTCTCCAGGGTCGAGTTGGGCTAAATCTCACATTCATATTCAAATGAGAGTTGGCAAATTTGAATTTGTGTGTTTGGACCCAAAAAAATCTTTGAATTTGCCATTCAAATACTGTACTACTATTTCCAAATATATATCTCTTGTTATAGAGCAAGCATAACCTTGTTAGCAAAGTTATAATTAAAGCTATTTCAAGTTTGCAAATTTCAACAAAAATTTTTGGAGAGGATTATTGTTTCTAACTAGCATTGTTGGACTGGGCCGGCGAGACACCGGGAAAAAACCCGGTGGGGCCATGACCCTTGTGGGATCCGCTGCCCCAGATCCCTGTTTGCAGGTCCACGGTGCTGCTAGCCAGGGCCACCCTTCCGACCCTCGGACCCCACAGCTAAGGCGGCATGCCACTGAGTGTATTTATGCAACAATCCCCACCGTGCTGCTGCTCTGCCGAGATTGTGCATGAGCGGAGGGGGCATTGCGTACGCACTCAGTGGCATGTGCTGGGGTTGGAAGAGGGGCTCTGGCTAGCAGCCCCGGTGGGCCCCGGGCCCCCAGTCCGACCCTGTTTCTAAGCCCACATGGTTGAAGCATTTCCATGCATTGTTTTTTTAGACAGGAGAAATTAGCAGCAGTTGCCTTCACTGTAAGTTTGGGCCTTTTTTTTAGAGAGGAGGCAGATTTCTCAAGGGGCGAAGTGAAAATTCTAATTTCAAATTCAGAAATTCTAATTTTCAAGTTTTTTTGTGGAATTTGACTTGGGAACAGATGAAATTGAAGTCGTTAAAAAAATTGAATACGTTTTTTGAAAAGTATCATCTACTGGCCTTTTAAGAATTCAAATTTGGATAGTCGCCACCTTAAACTTGCCAGAAAAAAAATTGCCTATAGAGGACGTCCTGGGATCGATTTGGGGTTGTTTGCAGCCTTCCTGAAAATCAAGTTTTTTTCTGAGAATTTGTACAGCCTTACACTTTTCGTGCCAAATGTGCACTCTCATAGGCTATGTAAGTGCCCACATGGCATGTGGTGTTATAAATGTTCAAAATTAAATTTTACTGCTGTTATTGTGCCACAAAAGTAGTAGAGCCAATAAAAGAAATGCGAGGCACCATCACAAAAGGTATCTTTTTCAGTTTTTTTTCCAAACTGTACTACTTCACATGTTGTCAAGCACATCTAAAGACTGCATTTCAATGGATGTATCAGTTTCATGCCCTTTTCTACAATCAACATATTTCGGTATCTCTGTTCCTTTAACTGACAGCATCAGCAGACCATTGCAGATAAAATGAGCTTCTTTTTCTTGGTGGGAAGCAACTGAACATCAACAAATTGAATTAAAAAATAAATAAATAACCAACAGGCTGCTTTTGTTTTCAACAGAGCGAAGTAAATAAACTAATTGAAACTGTTGTGACATTATTCGTGGCATTTTCTAAGCGTCCTGGATTCGTGCTCAGCATGTGAATTAACCTCTGGAAAGTGCTGCTGCAGTCACTCAGCTGTGCTTCCTTGTGCCAGAACCCCACTGTGCCCTCCCTAGGATACAGCCTCGGAATCCTGGATCATGGAAGTCTGCATGACTGGGGCTAATGGAGCACCCACACCCAAAGACACCTAATGAGCCTTTAATCCATTAGCTACAAAGACAGCAAGAAAATAAAAGGCCAAGAACATGAATGATGAGACCTCAGACACAAACCAAGGCAAACATCCTAAAAGTTAAGTTAAAGGTGAACTGCCCCTTAAAATGCATACTACTGTTTATAGAGGAATAACAATTTAAACAGAAGGTTTAGGTTAGTAGATTAACACAACACTCTACTTTGAGTCTTTGTATGTGTATTCATCCAAAATAGCCAGACTGAACATGTAGCTTCTAATACACAGCAGAGACCAGCTCCACTGTATAGGGCACGTGCACCTTCATATATAAAGATGGAAAAACAAAGCAGAGAAAGAGAACACAGATAATGGTCAGTGCTAGTACATAGTATTTAGGCATACTATATACTAGCACTGGCCATTATCTGTGTTCTCTTTCTCTGCTTTGTTTTTCCATCTTTTTATTCCCATTATTGGTGTCTAACGGAGAACAATTATACATTATGGCATGCTCATGATCATTACCTAGATACTTACCATCATAACATAGTGTTCACTGTGAGTGCATAGATAGTTATCCTCATAAATGGCTTCATTATGCCATGTACTATGCAACGTTTAATAATTCTGTGCAAATAAAGAAGTCATTAGACCTATAGGGGTCTATTGATGAGGCTATGATTAAGCAGTTTACTCTTTTTTTTTTCATTTGCTCCAATGAATTTTACATTTGCCATTTCCTTTATTTATAAAATGACTTTAGTAATGAATGCATAGTATTGAAATGAAAATACTCAGCAAAATCTTTTCCCCTTTGTGCAGAAGAGCTTACACCATTGCCTTTAAGTCATTGTGTACTCCCAATGGAAATAATTACCCAGCTTCTGATCTGTATTTTGCAGCTGCTTCAGCTCCACAACTACTGCAATTTTGACAAAACAGAATGCAATTTCCACTAAGATGTCAGTCCTGCATTAGTTACAAAATGTGATACTGACTAGTCATATGGCTTTAATAAAAAGGGCCAGACAGTGTTCCCTCGGTTTCCTATTTTAACACTTTGCCCTGTACAAATAGTAATCACTATGCTTAAAACTAAAGCAAACATCATTTTTATATGTAATGCCTGATAGTGTGATATCAGCTATTTCTAACTATAAATATAAGTGCCAAGAAACACAAAAATAATGAGGTCCCAGTCTCTTATTATATCCATCAACTGGATACATGATCCAGTAGAGCAGGGATCCCCAACCTTTCGAAGCCGTGAGCAACATTCTGAAGTAAAAGGAGTTGGGGAGCAACACCAGCATTAAAAATGTTCTTGGGGTTCCATATCAGGGCTGTGATTGTCATTTGGTAGCCCCTATGTGGATTGTCAACCTACATTGAGGCTCTGTTTGGCAAATGTTCTTGGGGTTCCATATAAGGGCTGTGACTGGCCATTTGGTAGCCCCTATGTGGATTGGTACATTGAGGCTCTGTTTGGCAGAACACCTGGTTTTTATACAACCAAAACTTGCCTCCAAGCCTGGAATTCAATAATAAGCACCTGCTTTGAGGCCACTTGGAGCAACATCCAAGGGGTTGGAGAGCAACATGTTGCTCTCGAGCTACTGGTTGGGGATCACTGCAGTAAAGCAATCACTGGACCCTCTGCTGTATTTGTGAGGACGGCACACATCATGGTATCATCTGTGACACAGGAAATTCAGTTTTAAACTTTAAAATGACACTTTTGTCTGATCCAACCTATATTAAATTATTAATTACAGGGGTCCTTTCACCCAATGAAATGATTCCAAATGTTGTTTCTTGTATTAACCTTAATAAACTCTACTCGCACTATATTATGCTTCAAATCGCATTTCCTTATGTCTTGGAATTCACTACCCTAGCAAGCAGGCAGGAAAAAATTTGTGGACACTGTTATTAAGCTTTGCACCACCCCAAAATCTTGTGTATGTGCCAGAATAGACTACCTGATGCCCATGCACAGGCTACACAATTATAGACAGTGAGGAGGCAGGGGCCCTCCACCAAAGAGGCGAGTTGAGGCACTCGCTTCAGGTGGCAGCGCCTCCTCCTGGTAACTTTAAGAGCCTAATTTCTGGTTTTCAACACAGAAATTTGGCTCTTCTAGTGCAGAGAGCCCAATTGGGCAAAACTAAGGCTGTCTCAGGTTGCAAAATGGACAAGATCGCCCCTGTGAGGAGGGCAGTAACATCTAGGAATTGCAGAATAAGTGAAAGTGATTGCTTTGTCTGAGGCACAGTGCTAGGATGGGCAATATATGATTGACAGCTGAGGTTTTTTGAATACATTTATAACAGGTATGAATGTTTTAATAAGAAAAAAATTGGGTGTCATTAATTTGCAAAGGATTTATTATAAAGCATTATTTTTTTATGCTTTCTAATTCCGACAGTTGTTTGAAAACTGCCTGACTTTGTAACACTAATAATGTACAGCAAGGTTTTGCAATTACAACTTTAATTAGAGATTTTTGCTTATGATTTTTCCATTTGCTGTTGCTATCTATCACTATCCCGCGTATGCTACTTTTTAGTGTTAATTTGTCAAAGCAAACAACTGACAGAAGGTGACTTTCGTGACAAAATGCTGCAGTCTTACATGAGTACTATGTAGAACCACCTAGAATAATATTCTGCTTCTTCTCTGGGAGAAAGTAAACATTCTTCTTTACAAATCTGCAATTTGTGGATAATATTACTATCAACATTTATGGTGTTGACTTTATTCCATTGCAGATAAGATAAAGGCTTGATATCAGCCGTTGCCACATAACACTTGTATTGTCCAGCCACTCCTGGCTCATATTCTTAGTTCAACACAGGGTCACTTGTCTTAAAGGAGAAGGAAAGGCCTATTTACTTGGAGCCCCAAATGTTAGGCTCCCCCAAGTGATTATTTATACTTACCTCACACCACAGGAGAAAACTACACTGGTCCGGGGGTTATTCCAACAACCACAGAGTGATCAGTTTCTTTCTTCAAATGTCTGCATGCGCAGTAGAACAATATAGCAGACTTCATTGTTTAAGTTCGGCTTTTTGCACTACTACACATGTACATCTGTGTGAAGAAAAGAGAAGGCGAAAGCCAATCTCTCTGTGGGGCTCGCTGGAAGAACCCCGGTCTTGTGCAGTTTTCTCCTAGCAGGAGTACCAGCCCGGATTATGAGGTAAGTAGATACAATCACTTGAGGGTGCACCCCCAAGTAAATACAACCTTTCCCTCTGCTTTAAGGAAGCGAACACTTACCTGAGGCTCATCCACACCATTCTTTACAATCTAGCTGTGAATGTACAAGCACTGGCTCATACCTCCCAACATTTTGGAAATAAAAAGAGGGACAAAAAAAGCTGCTGTGTTCAGTACAGTTATTACAGATTTGCGAATGAAAGTGAACTGCCCTTTGAGCTGTGAGTCTAACTTTTCCCAAGGGACCTGTTATCTAAATTGTTACAATTACTGCTTATCTCAAAATTGTTACAAAAGTATCTTAACTGCACCTGTGGCTGTTCTCGGCTCTCTGCCAAAAGCCAATTACGTTAGAAACATTGTATCTTTTTCTGGCTGTTCAGTGCAGAGAAAGTTGATACTTTCCAGTACAAATGCCGGACTGCAGGTTGAGTTGTCAAAAGCGGGACTGTCCCACTGAAATCAAGAGATATGCTGACAACCAGAATATACCAAAATCTGTAGTCAGAGACGATCCTGCCCATTTTGCCACCTGAGGTGGCCTTCGTTTTTCTGCCCCCGCCTCCCCAGGGCACTTACCTTCAGTGCGCAATTGTGCTTTCTGCACTAGAAGAGCCGAATTTCCGAGTTGAAAATCAAGAAATTTGTCTCTTAAAGTTACCAGGAGCTGCATTTTTGCTGCCCTTGGTAACCAGGGGGGTGTTGCTGCCTGAGGTGAGTGCCTCAACTTGCCTAAGAGCGCCCCTGTCCTGTAGTTTGGCCAGATACCATATACTTTGACTCAGAATAATTAAATTTCTAAATGTTATAGTCTGTAGCCTAACTAGATGTGATAGTATATACTGTATAAAGCCTAACTAGATGTGATAGTATATACTGTATGTCAGGTGATATATTACGCCATACTATATATATACCAAGTGTAAATCTGTAATTAGTAATACAGAACAAATTAAAATCTTTTCCCCCTACAACCCATATCAACCTATATTTCCATTAAGTTCCACCACAATATTGCCATAAACTTACTCCTGGATACAGACAACAAAAGCCAATGTGTTTTGTTACAATGATGTGTCCTTAGCATAGCAGTAGGGAATTGGATTCATTTTGCCTTTTCATTTATAATGTTGCTAGTGGAACTAGAACCTCATGACACTGCATTAATGTGGAAAAGTGATCTTTCCAGTGCCTAATTCAGTAGCAGTTTCTCCAAGTGTGATTGAGAGAGAGCTATTTTGAAGAGAGCATAGTAAATACGTATACATAGACACTTGGACAGAAACAGGTAGAATATTTAGAAGTGTTTCTCTATTTAAAGGAGAATTCAAACTGTTAGGAAAAAACCCGTACCCCTCAACCCAGATAGACCTCCCTCCATCCTCCCCCCAGCCTAATTGCCCCCCTGGGAAATGCCCCAAACTTTTTACTTACCCTTCAGCGTATATTCTGTCCTCAGGGTTCACATAGCATTCTCAACAAAAGTAACATAGATAGATGTCAGTTTCATACATTGAGAATACTGAAAATGTTGTGCTTGAGATCACTAAGACACTAGAATGTATTTGGCCTGTACACAGTACAAATACAACCTGCAAATAAAGGATTACTGTGTTTCTCTTTTTTTACCAAAACTCTCTCCTCTCATGGTAATTGTGGGAACACACACATATAACCACATCTTATTTTTATACTGTATATTTTGCACCCACCCTTAGCACTTTGCCTTTTTTGCAAATTAACCTGAATGGGTTGAGTCACTAGCAATCCAAGTAGCGAAACACAGAGATCATTTATAGGGAATACAGGACTAAAACTGTGTACATAAATAGTTCTTTGTGATCCTTTCATTTGTTTGTTTTGTTTTTTTTTCTCTCGTATAGACCCTGTGTTGCAGTCACTACCATTATAGAAAAGGACAAACAGTTGCGGTTAAGGACCGAATTAATGGTGCAACAGAAAAATGAATTCCCTACATTCACATTCTCAGGACAAGGCCAGTGTTCACACAACATAAGCATTTTAACTGGATTTTACTATTAAGGAGATCCTGGTGCCTCTGGCACATGGGGAATTTAAACCAGCGAAATGCAGAAGAATGAGTTTTTCTAGTGGTAGAAAATGAATATCAACACAAATGTGATTATAATATAATAGACATAACTGTAACATTGATGCTGTTATGCAGTAATGGCAATTAATAAAGTTATGGGTTCCCTTATCTAGAAACTCGTAATACAGAAAGCTCCAAATTACAGAAAGGTCATCTACCATTAACTCAGTTTAAATCAAATAATTCAAATTTTGAAAAATGATTTCCCTTTTCTCTTTAATATTAAAATAGTATCTTGTACTTGATCCTAAGATATAATTTAAACTGAGTTAAATGATTTTTTAGCAGACTTAAGGTATGGTAATTAAAATCACAGATAGATCTAACTGGAAACCCCCAGGACAGAGAAATCTGGATAACAGGTCCCATATATGAATTAGGATAGTCTGCCCTCACCTCAGCCAGATGTATAAACACACCTGTGAACAATGAACTAAACTTCTACTGTACCTCCTTGACCCCCGTTTTTAACATATCGCTCCAAAACCTCCATACAACTGTGATCTGCTTTCCCCTTTCCCCTTTAATAACTGGAAGAACACAAGAATTTGGAGAAGAAATGAAGACCAATTGAAAAGTTGCTTAGAGTAAGCCATTTTATAACATGCTAAAAATACACTTAAAGCTGAACCACCCCTTTAAGGGGTTCTGTTTCTTTATAATACATCCCTTACATATACTGTCCCATTCACAAATGGAAAGCAAAGATCTAGCACCAACAACCCCCAGCTATGCTTTTAACCATTCATACACTCTTCAAAATTATAAGCTTTTTGTCTCTCCTAACATTGATGGTGCAGCCCAGCAGGGCCAGAACTAACTAAGGTTAAGCAGGCAAACACATGCTTACGTTGCAACAAGAATGAAGGGGAGCGATTAACTCTAATTATATAACTACATTCTGATTAGAACTGATGACATCACAAAGCAACACTTACAAGCATATATTTTATTGGATTTTTAAGTCTACTTTGTATTATAGTTGGTTAATAAGCAACAAGGGTTCTCAAAATATGACAAAGTCAGCAGAAGAACTAAAAAAATAAATAAAAAGAAAGTCATATTTCTATAGAGCAGATACAGATACCTCTCTAGTAAAAGTGAAGCCAGCAGAATATATTTATAGAGCACTAGCTGCACAGTGAATTATTTAAAAGAACCTATTTACAGTAACAAATCCCACTTAATATCCAGTGCCTGTTTGTATTTGTTTATCCCACTCTAATTTATTACAGGCTGACTGGCTGCTGAAGATACAAAAGGGGAAACTATAACAGACTGATTACACATTCCCTTTGCATGTAAATATTTAGGTATATGATGTCCTGTCCAGGCGCTCTTATTTTATCACATATATATTTTATACATGTGGAAGCTGCCATACTGTAAGTACTCCGGTCACAAGCTACTTACAGCTTTTCCTATTTTCTGCATGAGAAGCAATACATTGTGAACTGCAGATTCTAATGCACCCCCGGGTTCCTGATTTATCTCTCTGTGAAGGAATGTGCCGCTCAGAATCCAAGCTGTACCTGTCACAGTTCGGTTGTGCCACTAGGAGCAGCGTAAAAGTGATTAGACAGATTCCCTACTACAATGAGCTCTGTATAACAGGCTGATGCAGGAAAGCTAAGGACCCACACTAAATTCTAATGAATCACATGCACTCTGATACTGGCAGAACAAATGACACTAACAAATGAAACAATAATGTTGACACAATGAATATACTGTTAACCACAAAGATTTATTCAAGAAAAAATGCTGCAATGTTACATGACTCGTGTATGGCAATAGCAATTGCCTCAAAACTTTACATTGCTTGGACATAAAAGAAGCTGCATATATCAAACAGAAGTCACACTCAGGGATGTCACGTCCCATGGCTCCTTGAAACTTATGAAACAAATGAAAACCTTGTTGTAAAATATGAGGGGTCATCTGTACAAGGAACTCCTAGCTGATTTCTAATAGCATTGGTTTTTTTTGTTTTTTTACAAATGGGGGTACATTACTCTCTATTTATAACACCAAGCATCCATACATACAAATATCTATACTTGGGAGGGGTCATTACTCACTATATATAATACCAAGCATCCATACATGAAAATATCTATACTTGGGAACACAGGTTAACTGGGGCAAATTCACTAAAGCACGAATCGTCTAACGCTAGCGCTTATTCGCCAGTGTGACATGATTTCGCAACTTCACCAATTCACTAACAGTGTCCCTGGTGAAACTTCACTAGCGAAGTAGATAGACTAGCGTAACTTTGCACCCTTACGCCAAGCGAAGTTGTACACCGACGAAGGGACGTAACTACGCTAATTCACTAAGATGCCCATTTTACTGAACATTACCTCTTGCACTAGATTTTACTTTGCCACGTCAGACCTGATGAAGTTCAATACAATAGGAGTCTGAAAAAAAACCTTGAAATTTTTTCTAAGTCCCAAAAATAATGCTGTGGTGTTTAACTTTTTTTAGGGTGATAGTCTGAAAAATAGCATAATATTTTGGGGGGTTTACCCTCCCCCCCTACATTTCCTAACATATGGCAACACAACTATACAGGGGGCATATGTTTAGGGCAATAGGACAACTTTATTTTATTTATTAAGGTTTCCTGGGCTTGTGTAGTGGAATGTAGTGGCTGAAACACATACTTCTGTTATACGTTTAACTTCACGCCGTATGCAAATTAGGCATCGCTAGCGTAAATGCGCTTTGCCTGGTGAAGTAACGCCTCCCTGAGCGCAACTTCACATTTTTGTGAATTAGCACCGGGATGGTGAAAATTCTCCTGGTTAAGTGCGGCGCATTTTAGCCGCTTAGTGAATTTGCCACACTGACTCACCCCCAAAGCTAAGCAGTGTACAACTTAAAAAAAAAAAAAAAGAATCTAAGTACACGTATGGGAACTGTTATCCAGGATGCTTGGGACCTGGGGTTTTCTGTATAATGGATCTTTCTGTAATTTGGATCTTCATACCATAAGTCTACTAGAAAAGCAGGTAAATATTAAATATGCCCAATGAGCTGGTTTTGCTTCCAATAAGGATTAATTATATCTCAGTTTGGATCAAGTACAAGGAACTGTTTTATTATTACAGAGGATAAAATGGAGTCTATTGGGGACTGCCTTTCCATAATGTGGAGGTTTTTTTGATAAACGGGTTTCCAAATAACATATCCTATACTGTACTGCCCAGGACCTGCAACCACATAATCTGCCTGCTCCTTTTAACCAGCGTATTATGGCATAAATAGTACTTGAGCATGAATTGCATTTTAAAGGAATATGATCAGATTTAGAGTGATAATTGAGAGTGTGTGTGCTGAAATGCCAGAGGCTAAATCAAAATGTGTACTAACGACTTGAAGAGAAAAACTTGACCTTATTTTTTTTACTCCTAAACTCTTGTAAAATATTGGGGTTTTCATAAATGTGTTTTACTCAAATTTTTCCAAATTGCGCTTTTTGATCCTGATTGTTTGGAAACTGTGTTTGATGTGACCGGTATATATGATATGTACACCTTTCGTGCATGATCTTAAACATGATTGCAGCCACGAGTAACACAAACACTTTTCAATAACCAATTTTCAAAGTAAAAATGACTTGGTGCATCCCGGAATCTGAAAATTACATGACTGACGGCCAAGTGATATAAAACCCACTGTTAGTTTGTCTTTAAAATGACACTGCCCGGGGTTACTGAGTATCCCACAGTTCCTGAGCGGTATGTGTCAATCATAGCTGCACTGCATAATATCGTTGATTATTCCAGTACTGTCTAGGTGTCCGTGACAAGGACCTTTGAAGCCAGCACTATATGAGGAAGAATGATGATTATTATAGGACTCACTCTGCTGTGACCTCCCCCGTCTCTCCTCCAAGACTACCCATCCCTGATGTGGTTCCGCCAACAAATATCATTCCTCTTTCCAACACTGTCAACTATTAATCAGGTGAGGGGAGGGGAGCGACCTCTCCAAGCACATTTCCAAACCGCTACGGCTCACAGCCGGTTGGCGAAATATACAGAAAACAACCTATATAAATGCAAATAGATGCAGTAACGTTCAAATCAGGGGTGTGTTAACACACTTGGCAAAGAGAACAAAGATGGGCACGCCGATGAAGCGTTGAGGGTGTTTCATGCAACAGAACAAAGAAATGATTGCCAACAACCACGCTCCAAATATTAGTGAAATCATTGTTTCTTCCCAGTAAGGACACACAGCTTAGAAATATACTATTATATATGTTCAAAATGCTTCCTTTTTTTTTTTAAGTGACTATATTCTTATTTATGCTGCTATACCTCTACGCCTTTTCAGGTGATGCCTTTCTCTACGGGGTTATGGTAGGGGATCTGCTAGACCCTAGAAACACTTGGTAAGGTAATTTAGCCATACATTAAAAAACATTTATCAAATATTCCCACACTCAAATGCAAGCAATGAACATTATGGCACACAACTGACATCATCCCTTTTACAGCCAGGTAAACCTTCCTGGGCTGGTATGGCATTATGGCATTAAATGTCCCTATAAACCTAGACACTGTCTGGGTAAAAAGCAGTTATAAAGCTGCATAAAAAGCAGTTAAAGGCATAAAGGATACAAATGTTTACAACATAAAATGACTAACGAAGATGAAAATCTGACTAATTATTGCTGCTGTGAAATAACATAGTCTCGAGGTCACCCTCAAAATTTAATGCCATCAGCTTTGCAGACAGACCCACACCTGAATGCGCAGGAAATTTTGCTCATTTAGAATTCTCTAGAATTTAGAACCACATACAGTACTATGGTTGTTCTATTGTACCTGTATTGTACCATTCTTCTATCAAGAATTCCATCCAAGGGGCAGCTTCAATCTGATGAGAAAAACATACCTTCTGGTCTATAGGGAAATCTGGAACTGAGATATGAAATATTCTCATTGCATTGAACCTGGCTAACTATCACACACTAAGGAAATATCCTAAAATTCAACAGCAGGAAAATCACAGCTAAAAAAACACAAAAAGACAGTTCTTCCAACCAGAAAAACAAAATAATTGGAAAAAAATACACGATTAAGCAAAAAAATGTACCATTAACAATCTGTTGAGAAGCCATTGAAGTTTACGGGAAGTGTGACAACGGTGTTTTGCCACATTTATAAATTGAAAACTCATATTTTAATTCACATGCCTTCTAGTGTCTTGAAGCAACTGGTTCAAGTAAAAGTTGGCCAGTTCTTTAATCTTCACTGTTTCTACAGAAACACTGGTTTAGTAGCACAGACACAGTTTAATAATTCAGAGCCATATATGGAAACTTGCAGTGAAGGAGAGAACACAACTTGATTATGGGATGAAGGGCTAGAAGCTCCAAAGAGTCCTTCAGAGTGCAAGATATGTAGTGTAAAGCTTATGTAAAGTTGGTTTCTGTGCTTCATTGCATTACAACCTCAAAAGCCATGTTGCAATATCTTAAGGCACCCATACACGGGCTGATAAAAGCTGCCGACAGACAGAGTTGGAAGCTTATTGGGCTGTCTGTGGGGCCATCCAACGAGCTTCCCTGATTGGTTGACATTTGGCCAGATTTCGGTCAGCAGGGCAAAAAAATCAGTCGGATTGCAACTGCATCTGTTCGTTGATCCGACCGCCCATTCTCCTGCATTATGATCCGATTGTTGGGCCCTAGGGCCCACGATCGGATCTGCCCAATATCATCCATTTCAATGTGGGAATATCGGGGAGCGATATCGCCAAACGATTGGATCTCCCTGTGCATGGCCACCTTAACACTGAAGAGATCTGCAGGTCAGAAGATATGGCTCTGAATTATTTGGCTATATCTGTATCAGGTTTGTGATTTCAAGTCCAAAAATATTAACTTAAAGGGATTGTTTGTACTTTAAATTATCTTTTAGTATGATGTAGACAGAACTATTCTGGGGGCAATATGCTATTTATCTTGACTTTCTAATATTTATTTTTTTATTTACATAGTTACATAGTTAAATTGGGTTGAAAAAAGATAAAATACATACCTGTACAAAGTCATAATAGTAATACAATTGTAGACTCACAGAGTAATAGCTTTTCTTCTGCTGGGGTCAGTGACCCCCCATTTGAAAGATGAAAAAATTATTTAAAAAAAATACAGTATACAAATTTAAAAATAATGAACAATTGCAAATTTGCAAAGAAATGTACATTCTATAACATAGTAGAAGTTAACCTGAAGGTAAACCACCCCATTCAACCTTTTCAGACTGAAAATCCCTAGTAATGGATCAATGAACCATGGCATTGTAGATGTTACTCCCTCAAATCCTGCTAGATCTGTATATTACACAGACAATCAGTGATGTTCAGCAGCAGGCTTCCATTAGCCAGAAAGTATTTAAATATATTTTTGCTTTCCTAAACATAATACCTCGATTGCTATAGCCCTTAGGCCTAGAGCTGGGCAGCCCTGGAGTTGAGCAAAATTCATTTTGAGACCTGTTAGTGCATAAATGCAACTAAGAAAATGTGTTCATTGCTTGGGGGAAGCAAAAAGGAAGCACCAAAAATCCGATACTCCCAATAAGATGCGTGCTATCAGTGCTGTAAAACAAGCTCCCAAAGTGATTGTAAGGCTCCTTGATGGGAGAATTATCTCCACTTTGCAAGTTAATGGAGGATGTGCCCCCCCCCCTGCAAGTCAAACATTTTATACAAAGGGACTTACGCTAAATGAGAGAAGTTGCTTCAGGGAAGCTCTGCAATCCATATGTTGGTGCATACTGTATGTGGTCTACTTACCAATCACCCCCTCTTTTTTTGTCATACAGCCTGTCAAAAAGTGACCCTTTAAGGCAAAGTTCAGCAAGTTTCAGTAGGAGTTGAGAGTTTTCAAAATGATTCCTTTAAACATATGTTTTCAATTGAAAATTGAATCCTTATATCAGATAAAATCATCTGAACTGATTTCATATTTTTAAATTAAAACCCCGCACTACCTACAGGGAAATTAATTAGCCACCTGTCTCCTGCATACACATTGTGGTCTTCAAAGAGGACATGTTATGTGAAAAACAAAAATGTGCTAGTGCATTAAAGTCTTTTAAATAAGGAATGTGCTTTAAAAAGTAGTTTCCAGTTAATTTATTGAAAATTTCAGCAAAAACCCTTCTAGTCCCACCCATCTGTTCCATTCTTGTTGCCTCCTTCCCCAAGCTGTGCAGGGGAGCCAGCAGCACTCAGCACATTGCACTGTACCTGATAGGGGACTGCAGCCTGTAGTTGCTTGTATGAATACAGGCCTGTGCTTGGTTTTTCCCCCTCCTACTGTGCTTCTGGCAGGGACCATTAGGACACACACCACTCATTTCAAACACAGACAGGGACTGTAGCAGATATATTGGGAGCTGCTATAAAGGGGCAACTTTTAAAGATAATGTTAATTTTAGCCTAAAGTAAAACCAAAATCATTATATTTTAAGATTTATGTTATGCCATGTGTCTCTTTTAAACCAGTACAAAGGAACTAGATTTTAGTAGCTATACATATTTTACAGCAGTTGTTCATCTATACAGCAATCATTAAAGGTCCTTGTGCCTAAAGCCGCTCCTGCCTATGGAAGCAATCATGGTGCCATTCACTTGAACCTGGAAAATAAGAAACATTTCTGTCCAAATATTGGTGCCACTGGAATGAGATCCACTGTTCTACTATTAATTAGATCATGAGAGGGCTCCAGAAAACGGTCCTGCAATGAGAATTATATTTATCTTATTAATACTTCAGTTAAAGGAAGCTCTTACGCTCCAGTACTTTTATTAAAAACAAAACCATCACAGGGGGAGGTTTTCATTTTTTCCAGAAACTAAAATAACTTGAATAATGTGAGAATCCTAACACTGTGCCCAACTGGAGAGCTTCTCCCTTTTTAATAAATCCACACCCTGGTTGTTCCGAATCAGCAAGATTATATGCAAGGTAAGATATGAATAAATGCTAACATTAGTATTTAGTCTGTGCAGTCGGGTAAGGCCAGTTCATTTGGTGTCTCATGGCACAAAAGATTTCTGACTGCAGAAGTTTTCCTTTGCTCAAAAGCTCCTCATGAACAACAAACAGCTGACACTGACACCCAGGGACCCTTATGATGGAGTCCTGCGTAATGAAGCTCAAAACATAAACGTTGCCCAACGAGACTGACTCCTGCACAGCCACAGTTTCAGACGATTAGATCACCACCGCTATGTATTTATTTCAGGCAGTGATACTATTTCTATGTTCTTCTAGCTATTGCTGAACTACAAACCTCATGAACCTCTCCTGCTGGGTGAGGGATACAGGAATATGCATAGCTGATTCTATATCTAATATTACAATTTATAAAGCTCCCTTTAGGATAAGAAGACAGTAATGACTATAAAGAGGACTATAAACGTTCTATTTGCCAACTGCATAGTTAAAGCCGGGGCAGGGTTAATTACTTGACCCTCGAGCAGGCAGGCAGCATCCCGACAATCTGATCTCAATAAATAATTATTAGGACATGGCTGTCCAACTGGATGCTCACTGTCAGCATGAAGTCCTCTACAGCATTTTAATGGCCCACAGGATTCATGCATTCATGTATGGACAAAGAAGAGAACATTAGGTTTTTGGTTTTCAGGTAATACAGTAAGTGTCCAGCCAAGCTGAGAGCTGTTGAGAGAGGCCACTTACACTGAAAATCAACAGTTTTCCTAGAGCCTACACCCATTTGTGTGCCCCCCTCCCCACATAAAAGTCTGCCTGCTGTATCTGCTTACCATGTGTAAGATTTAAAAGCTATCACTGCAGAGATTAACTGGCCTGTGCATTGTTTACACCTCAAATCCAGACTATAAACTCCTGCACTGGTCCCATTTCTAATCCTCCCAAAATTTTTCACACTTATAACGCCTCTATTGTTCACACCCCTAAAGCTTTGTACTAATCACCCCTGAGACCCAGACTAAAACTGCCCACATAGTTTACCTGTTCACACCTTTTACAAAATGGGTATGGGGCACTAGCATTGTGTCACTGTATGTAGTACAGTCTGAAATATTCATCTTAGAGGTCCTGAAAGGTTTCCCTGTCTCCTACACTGTTCTGTCTGCCCTATGTCTCCTGTACATGCCTTACTCTGCCTCAACTATGTTCCCTGTGTGTGCCATACTCTGTCTGCCCTATGCTTCCTTTATGTGCCATACTCTGCCTGCCCTATGTTCCCTGTGCGTGCCATACTCTGCCTGCCCTATGTTCCCTGTGTGTGCCATACTCTGCCTGCCCCATGTTCCCTGCGTGTGCTAAATTCTGCCTGCCCCATGCTCCCTGGGTGTGTCATATTCTGCCTGCCCTATGCATCCTGTGTGTGCCATACTCTGACCAATGCTATGCTCCCTGTGTGTGCCATTTTTTTGCCTGCCCTATGCTCCCTCTGTGTACCATACTCTGCCTGCCCTATTCTCCCTGTGTGTCATACTCTGTCTGTCCTATGCTACCTGTGTGCAGGGATGGATTTTGCGATGCTGTGCCCCAAGGCCACATGGTCCCAACGCCAGTCGCATCTTGTGCGCATGCCCCCTCCTCCAGAGGACGCATGGTCCTAGCACCAGCTCCATAGCACACACACACACTCCTGGTATGTGCAAGAGTGCTCTCAAGCACAGGCGCACTGGGGAGCTTTGAGTACCCAGCGCTCCCCAGGGATGTGGCTGGGTGGCATGCTGCCCATAAAAATTTGTCACCCTATGCATGGGCCTTTGTGGCCTCACCACAAATCTTGGCCTGCCTGTATGTGCCATACTCTGCCTCCCCTATGCTTCCTGTGTGTGCCATACTCTGACTGACCCAGGGCCGGAACTAGGGGTAGGCAGAGTAGGCAGCCGCCTAGGGCGCAGTCATGGTGGGGGCACACTT